>NC_069452.1:11813745-11830719 GCF_026875155.1 Cherax quadricarinatus
CAGGGACATCACCATCCTGTCTAAGGCCTACTTTTACTGGGAAAAAATTTCCCTCTTTCCTACATACTCTAACTTGAGCCTCACTATCACTTGCGATTTTGGCTTAAATAGCAACGTTTTTCTTGCCGAATAAGACAAGAGAAAATTTGTATATGCAATAATTTCGGAAAAATCATTCGGAACTTAACGAAAAAAATACATTTGTGTTTCTTATTAATTTTTTGTAAATTTGTCTAAAATATATTTAGCTGGATTAGAATAAATTAAATTTTGTTATAAGGTCAGGTAAGTTTTCTAAGGTTCTTTTGGTACAAAATTATTAATTTTTACATTAACGTAAAAGTGTACAATAGCTCAAAAAAAGGCGTTAAACCCGTACGGATCCCACAGCTCCTGAAAATATAAACCCGTTTTACGTGCAAAAAAAAAAAAACCACAGGTTGAAGGGAATCCTAAATCGAAGGTTTCCAAAAATTTTTGATGCCACGGAAGCCCTGTAAGACGAACCCTTTTACTACGAACACTTTATAAGCGGACTGGACGGTTTATCCGGGTGACACAACCGTGGTTGTAGAGTCGTTTGGTTAAATGGGACACTGGACCGCCTGCTGCTACACATGGACCAAGGTTAGATTCCCGGCCCATTCTTTTCTGATGGGTGAAATGTGCATCCATTTCCTGCTCTAGTCGATGTTTCGACCCGTCCTGGACCAGGGCTCTGGATGGGCGAACTCTGCATTGTCCATAACACCGCCACACACACATACTGGGGCCAGGACCTGTGACTCGACCCCTGCAACCACAAATAGGTGAGTATATGCAGAGCGAAACTGTCCCTGTTCACCTAGCAGTAAGTAGGTACCTGGGTGTTAGTTGCCTTACACCTGCTGTCACTGTTCACCTAGCAGTAAGTAGGTACCTGGGTGTTAGCCGCCTTATACCTGGTGTCCCTGTTCACCTAGCAATAAGTAGGTACCTGGGTGTTAGTTACCTTACACCTGCTGTCCCTGTTCACCTAGCAGTAAGTAGATACCTGGGTGTTAGTGGACTGGTGTGGGTCACATCCTGGGTGTTAGTGGACTGGTGTTGGTCACATCCTGGGTGTTAGTGGACTGGTGTGGGTCACATCCTGGGTGTTAGTGGACTGGTGTGGGTCACATCCTGGGACAAAACTGACATAATTTTCGGGAAATACTCAGCATAACAAGGGACTTTCTATATAGTAGTATGTCACTGATGTCAGCTATGGTCTGTATAAGTTTTATCTCTGGAGGATTTACAACCGTGGCTACGCAACTACGCGATGGGCAGTGCGTGGTTGGACAAGGGGATATGTTGACCGTAACTCACCTCTGCTCTTAACTTCCTCCCAAAGCAGTTTACAGAGTTTGTATGAGGGTTGTGTTAAGTTAGTAGCCTTGACCATACTGGTGGTAGCTGGGTGTACCTGGGTGACCTGTGTGGCTGTCGTGGTGGATGAGAAGATGGGTGAGGCGGCATTTGTGGTGATAGTGGAACCGGTGGTGATAGTAATGGTGGAAGTCAGGGGATTGGAGGAGGTAAATGAACTAGACCTGGTTATAGACTGGGCCGCGAGGGACATTGACCCTCGAGACGTATTCCAGGTAACCAAGGTATAATTTACTTGATTAAAGACCTTAGGCCCTTGAAGTCCTTTAGGCCTTACTCGAATAAAGGCCATAGGGGCCTTAAGAAATGCCCTCAGGGTGTTCTACAGTCTCCGTGATTGGAGTCGAAGTCTTGGTGGTTAGAGAAGGATAACTCCGGGGGGCCCCTTACGGACGCCCGTTAGTCTTCCCTTGTCCCCATAATCATTGCAAGGTTTGGGGCCCCTGCCTTAGCACCCTGTTAAGGCAGTCTCCATAATTAGGGTGAGGCCTTAACACCCCTCACCCTCACAGAATGAGTCTGTCTGGCTGGCATTCAACTAACTTGGGATAAGATGAGATACACGTCATTAATTTAGAGTAAGATGCAGATTAGTGTGCAGACACAAGGGGGATGTGTGCGTACATGTGGTGCACATGGGTGGTGTACCAGTGTACACACGGGTGGTGTACACAGGGTTACGTGCACGGTGTCTTTCAGAAACTGAGGGACTGATTAATTCGTCTTTTGTATTGATAAAGTCACTGGAGGGCGAAACGTCTACAATAAAGGTACCCAGATGTTGAAAATGGTATAAGACACACGTGCAATAGTTGGGTATCCTTACTGATGAAACGTTTCACGCACACAGTAGCCTTCTTCAGTCAAATACAGAGGGGTTTGCAGAAGCAGTAAAGATGGAAAGACAATGTAATCAGTCCCTCACCCTCTCAAGGGTGAGGGACAATGTAATCAGTCCCTCACCCTCTCAAGGGTGAGGGACTGATTACATTGTCTTTCCATCTCTACTGCTCCAGCTAACTGTATTTGACTGAAGAAGCCTACTGTGTAGGCGAAATACTTATTATTATTATAATCAAGGGGAAGCGCTAAACCCGGAGGATTATACAGCGCCTGGGGGGGGGATGTGGAAGGCATTCAGGCTTAATTCAGGGAACTGGAGCACAGATCCAATTTCCTAAATCAAGAGCCCCTCACCAACATCAAGGAACCTTCCTTGAGGGGAGGCGAAATACTACTATTCCACATGTGTCTCAATCCTCAAACAGTACCTGTGTCAGCAGACTGTTGTGGTTGGCACACTGACGCTCATTAGTGACAGACTATGTCACCTGACTGATAGTCTGCCACTACAGGCACAACCTCGGCACACTATATAACCAGTCGTTGAAGCCAGATAGGTAACAGCTCCTGGCCCTTAACTTCCAGCGACGTGAACAAGGCACAACCATAAGCAGGGAAGGTTGCAAGGGAAATTACCAAAGCAATATAAGTATTTTTCCCTGAGAAGCAGGGATATTGCTCGCCCAAATTCTCCAGGTATTTTTCAGAAATGCTTCAAACACGGAATTCTCCCCGGGAAACATTTTAATTCCCCCACAAGTCAATCCTTACCCAGAATTTTAGCTTGTTCTTGTCTGCAGTTCTAGAACCTTATACAACAGTTCTAGAACCTTATACAACAGTTCTAGAACCTTATGCAACAGTTCTAGAACCTTATGCAACAGTTCTAGAACCTTATACAACCGTTCTAGAACCTTATACAACAGTTCTAGAACCTTATACAACAGTTCTAGAACCTTATACAACCGTTCTAGAACCTTATGCAACAGTTCTAGAACCTTATACAACCGTTCTAGAACCTTATGCAGCAGTTCTAGAACCTTATACAACAGTTCTAGAACCTTATGCAGCAGTTCTAGAACCTTATACAACAGTTCTAGAACCTTATACAACAGTTCTAGAACCTTATACAACAGTTCTAGAACCTTATACAACAGTTCTAGAACCTTATACAACAGTTCTAGAACCTTATACAACAGTTCTAGAACCTTATACAACAGTTCTAGAACCTTATACAACAGTTCTAGAACCTTATACAACAGTTCTAGAACCTTATACAACAGTTCTAGAACCTTATGCAGCAGTTCTAGAACCTTATACAACAGTTCTAGAACCTTATACAGTTCTAGAACCTTATACAACAGTTCTAGAACCTTATACAACAGTTCTAGAACCTTATACAACAGTTCTAGAACCTTATGCAACAGTTCTAGAACCTTATACAACAGTTCTAGAACCTTATGCAGCAGTTCTAGAACCTTATACAACAGTTCTAGAACCTTATACAACAGTTCTAGAACCTTATACAACAGTTCTAGAACCTTATGCAACAGTTCTAGAACCTTATACAACAGTTCTAGAACCTTATACAACAGTTCTAGAACCTTATGCAACAGTTCTAGAACCTTATGCAACAGTTCTAGAACCTTATACAACAGTTCTAGAACCTTATACAACAGTTCTAGAA
This sequence comes from Cherax quadricarinatus, assembly GCF_026875155.1. Lineage (NCBI taxonomy): Eukaryota > Metazoa > Arthropoda > Malacostraca > Decapoda > Parastacidae > Cherax > Cherax quadricarinatus. The sequence continues at coordinate 11,817,686 of NC_069452.1, forward strand.
CCTTATACAACAGTTCTAGAACCTTATACAACAGTTCTAGAACCTTATACAACAGTTCTAGAACCTCACACAGTTCTAGAACCTTATACAACAGTTCTAGAACCTTATACAACAGTTCTAGAACCTTATACAACAGTTCTAGAACCTTATACAACAGTTCTAGAACCTTATACAACAGTTCTAGAACCTCACACAATAGTTCCAGAACCTTACACAGTTCTAGAACCCCACACAGTGCCAGAACCTCACACAACAGTGCCAGAACCTCACACAACAGTGCCAGAACCTCACATGTGCAACACCTCACACACTGCCAGAACCTCACACAACAGTTCCAGAACCTCACACACTTCCAGAACCTCACACACTTCCAGAACCTCACACACCTCCAGAACCCCCCCCCCCCACCAAGACGATAAAACACCCACTACCTTGTTAAGACAATCTTCACCACGGTGTTAATTGCTAACTGGTCTAAGTCAACCTTCCATCCAATGTACCTTCCTTTACCTTCCCAAGAACCATCCAGGCTGGTGTGTGGTTCTTGTGGAAGGTTTGAATTATTAACCTGCCGGGTATGCCCTATTTTGCATATTCTTTTTTTAATGTAAGAAATTTGGATATTAGTTTCCATGTGATGACTTGTATTTGTGATTAGTTTCCATGTGATGACTTGTGTTCGTGATTAGTTTCCATGTGATGACTTGTGCTTGTGATAAGTTTAAAGTTTTTCTACTATCTGAGCCCGGTCATGGGCCAGGCTCGTCTGCTGCTTGCCTGGTTAACCAGGCTGTTGTTGCTAGAGGCCCGCTGCCATCTCTTGATTCGTTTCAAATCATAGTGCCATTGAGAAGATCGTGCCGCACTCTGCACTAATCCTTTCGTGGTCGTTGAAGTACAGGAGGCTGGGGTTATACACTACTGGGATACCTTTTTGGAATCCCAGAAAAGTATCCCAGCACTCTGTAACACCAGTCCACTGTAAGACAACTATTACTACTGTTACTATTACTACTACTACTACACCAACACGCAGTCGGATATGATAGTCTTAAAGGTACTTACACCCCGTGTAGTGATCTCCTTTAACACGGGGTTGTCAACCGTGGCACTGTGCCCCCCTGGGAGAGCACCCCGTGTAGTGATTTCCTTTAACACGGGGTTGTCAACCGTGGGACTGTGCCCCCCTGGGAGAGCACCCCGTGTAGTGATCTCCTTTAACACGGGGTTGTCAACCGAGGGACTGTGCCCCCCTGGGAGAGCACCCCGTGTAGTGATCTCCTTTAACACGGGGTTGTCAACCGTGGGACTGTGCCCCCCTGGGAGAGCACCCCGTGTAGTGATCTCCTTTAACACGGGGTTGTCAACCGTGGCACTGTGCCCCCCTGGGAGAGCACCCCGTGTAGTGATCTCCTTTAACACGGGGTTGTCAACCGAGGGACTGTGCCCCCCTGGGAGAGCACCCCGTGTAGTGATCTCCTTTAACACGGGGTTGTCAACCGTGGCACTGTGCCCCCCTGGGAGACCAACCGTGGGACTGTGCCCCCCTGGGAGAGCACCCCGTGTAGTGATCTCCTTTAACACGGGGTTGTCAACCGTGGCACTGTGCCCCCCCTGGGAGACCAACCGTGGGACTGTGCCCCCCTGGGAGAGCACCCAGTGTATTGATCTCCTTTAACACGGGGTTGTCAACCGTGGCACTGTGCCCCCCCTGGGAGACCAACGGTGGGACTGTGCCCCCCTGGGAGAGCACCCCGTGTAGTGATCTCCTTTAACACGGGTGCACGTGGCACGTGCCCCTGAGACCAACCGTGGCACTGTGCCCCCCTGGGAGACCAACCGTGGCACTGTGCCCCCCTGGGAGAGCACCCAGTATAGTGATCTCCTTTAACACGGGGTTGTCAACCGTGGCACTGTGCCCCCCTGGGAGACCAACCGTGGGACTGTGCCCCCTGGAGAGCACCCGTGTAGTGATCTCCTTTAAACACGGGGTTGTCAACCGTGCACTGTGCCCCCTGGGAGAGCACCCCGTGTAGTGATCTCCTTTAAACGGGGTTGTCAACCGTGGCACTGTGCCCCCCCTGGGAGACCAACCGTGGGACTGTGCCCCCCTGGGAGAGCACCCCGTGTAGTGATCTCCTTTAACACGGGGTTGTCAACCGTGGCACTGTGCCCCCCTGGGAGACCAACCGTAGGACTGTGCCCCCCTGGGAGAGCACCCCGTGTAGTGATCTCCTTTAACACGGGGTTGTCAACCGTGGCATGTGCCCCCTGGGAGACCAACGTGGGACTGTGCCCCCCTGGAGAGCACCCCGTGTAGTGATCTCCTTTAACACGGGGTTGTCAACCGTGGCACTGTGCCCCCCTGGGAGACCAACCGTGGGACTGTGCCCCCCTGGGAGAGCACCCCGTGTAGTGATCTCCTTTAACACGGGGTTGTCAACCGTGGCACTGTGCCCCCCTGGGAGACCAACCGTGGCACTGTGCCCCCCTGGGAGAGCACCGTGTAGTGATCTCCTTTAACACGGGGTTGTCAACCGTGGCACTGTGCCCCCCTGGGAGACCAACCGTGGGACTGTGCCCCCCTGGGAGAGCACCCCGTGTAGTGATCTCCTTTAACACGGGGTTGTCAACCGTGGCACTGTGCCCCCTGGGAGACCAACCGTGGCACTGTGCCCCCCTGGGAGAGCACCCAGTGTAGTGATCTCCTTTAACACGGGGTTGTCAACCGTGGCACTGTGCCCCCCCTGGGAGACCAACGGTGGGACTGTGCCCCCCTGGGAGAGCACCCCGTGTAGTGATCTTTAACACGGGGTTGTCAACCGTGGCACTGTGCCCCCCTGGGAGACCAACCGTGGCACTGTGCCCCCCTGGGAGACCAACCGTGGCACTGTGCCCCCCTGGGAGAGCACCCAGTATAGTGATCTCCTTTAACACGGGGTTGTCAAACGTGGCACTGTGCCCCCCTGGGAGAGCACCCAGTGTAGTGATCTCCTTTAACACGGGGTTGTCAACCGTGGCACTGTGCCCCCCTGGGAGACCGTGGCACTGTGCCCCCTAGGAGACCACTGCCACCACCCACTCTCTCTACCCTTGTTTGCAAATTTAATTAATGACCCACACAGTTCACTATACCTATTTAATAACAATATGGTATAACAATATGGTATACACTGAGAGGTGTAGTTATGTGTATATACACTGAGAGGTGTAGTTATGTGTATATACACTGAGAGGTGTAGTTATGTGTATATACACTGAGAGGTGTAGTTATGTGTATATACACTGAGAGGTGTATAGAGGTATATCGCTAATGGGGGAGTTTCAAGTTTATCTACTACAAGAGGGTCATTAAGCCTGCATGGTTGGTTAATGGGGTATAAAGTCTACTACACGAGGGTCATTAAGGCTGCATGGTTGGTTAATGGGGTATAAAGTCTATCTACTACACGAGGGTCATTAAGCGGGCATGGTTAGTTAATGGGGTTTAAAGTCTATTTACTACACGAGGGTCATTAAGGCTGCACGGTTGGATAATGGGGTTTAAAGTCTGTCTACTACACGAGGGTCATTAAGGCTGCATGGTTGGTTAATGGGGTATAAAGTCTATCTACTACACGAGGGTCATTAAGGCTGCATGGTTGGTTAATGGGGTTTAAAGTCTATCTACTACACGAGGGTCATTAAGGCTGCATGGTTGGTTAATGGGGTTTAAAGTCTATCTACTACACGAGGGTCATTAAGGCTGCATGGTTGGTTAATGGGGTATAAAGTCTATCTACTACACGAGGGTCATTAAGGTTGTATGTCACCTGTGCACCACCAGTGAAGAATAGTTTAATACCTAAAATACTGATTAATGTAAACTATCAGTGTATACACACTGAGAGATATACACTTATCAGTGTATATACACTGTAATACACAAGTCCGTTTATATACACACAGCTGATTGTATGTACACTAAGACACCTGTGTATATACAAAAATACACACCTCTGTGTACATACACGCAGCACCTGGGGGAGGGGGGATTTAGAAGTAATCGACATTGATCCGAGGAAGGGGAGGGGCGCCTTCACTTCCTTGGATCAGGATCCCCTTTCCCTCAAGCCATAAAGACGAGAGCCCCATTCCACAGCCTCCAAGAGCTTTCTCTTGAGAGCTAAGAGTCCCCTGGGAGTAGGGATTTTGGGGAGGTAAGATCCGGGGACTGTGTGTCTCCCCAGAGTGCTAGGATTCTCTGGAGGTGCCATTAACACCCCTGACACCATTCGCTACTCACTCCTAGTACCACAAATCCATGTACTAACATGAAACTCAAGAGTGAAACACAAGCTTGTTAAATGTTATGTACTCTGACAGTAGGATGGTAGACAACAACCATCCAGGGAGGTACTATCCTCCTGTCATGTGTCAAACACAAGCTTGTTAAATGTTATGTACTCTGGCAGTAGGATGGTAGACAACAACCATCCAGGGAGGTACTATCCTCCTGTCATGTGTCAAACACAAGCTTGTTAAATGTTATGTACTCTGGCAGTAGGATGGTAGACAACAACCATCCAGGGAGGTACTATCCTCCTGTCATGTGTCAAACACAAACTTGTGAGTAAAAAACATGACTGATTTGTTTCATATTATTGTTAATGGGGTTTAAAGTCTATCTACTACACGAGGGTCATTAAGGCTGCATGTCACCTATGCACCACCAGTCAAGAATACTTTAATACCTAAAATACTGATTAAACTTCAGTGTATATACACAACAGACATACAACTCTGTGTATATACACAACAGACATACAACTCTGTGTATATACACAACAGACATACAACTCTGTGTATATACACAACAGACATACAACTCTGTGTATATACACAACAGACATACAACTCTGTGTATATACACAACAGACATACAACTCTGTGTATATACACAACAGACATACAACTCTGTGTATATACACAACAGACATACAACTCTGTGTATATACACAACAGACATACAACTCTGTGTATATACACAACAGACATCACTGTGTATATAGCTTGTGCCTAATTCTTAACATATAAATTAATATAAACTCTGTTAGAAGGCGTCAATTTCTGCACGAACTAGACATTTTTATCAATTAAATATGCCTAACAGTATTTGACGCATATTTCTATATAGTTAACAATGGATAACAATAGCCCGACGTTAACTAATGTAGATTTAAACTTAATCAGATGTAAGAGTATATAGATGGGAGGGAGCGCCTGGCAACGCTGTAGACACCCCGAATCGCTTAAAATAGTTGGGAAGCACACGCTCGTTATTCACCATGAAGAGTGTGTTCAACGTCATAAATAAAATCGTTATACATTGTATATTTGCCTCACTGTTCTGGCGTATGAGAGATTCACTAGTGCCAAGATATTATTAATAATATGCAGCGTTTTCTATGCCGCAGGGGACACTCATGTGAGGCAGGTAGTGTGTTGTTTTCTGTCGCACCCCTGGTCGTCTGGCTGCCTTGCTTCGCTTCTCCTACTACCGCAATTCCTCTCAGACCTGAGTGCGTATTGTGTTGCCGATACTTGTCTTTCACACTGTGTTGTGCAACTTGTACTTGTCCCTGTGTGTTGTGGGACTTGTATTTGTACCTGGAAGTGTATTGTGGCGCTTATACTCGTCTTTTACACTGTGCTGTGGGACTTATACTTGTCCCTGTGTGTTGTGGGACTTGTACTTGTACCTGGAAGTGTACTGTGGCGCTTATACTCGTCTTTTACACTGTTCTGTGGGACTTATACTTGTCCCTGTGTGTTGTGGGACTTGTACTTGTACCTGGAAGTGTACTGTGGCGCTTATACTCGTCTTTTACACTGTGCTGTGGGACTTATACTTGTCCCTGTGTGTTGTGGGACTTGTACCTGGAAGTGTATTGTGGCGCTTATACTCGTGTTTTACACTGTTCTGTGGGACTTATACTTGTCCCTGTGTGTTGTGGGGACTTATACTTGTCCCTGGAAGTGTGTTGTAGACTTGAACGTGTCCCTGTGAGTGGGTTGGGGGACTTGCCTCCGTGAGTGTTTTACACACGTTCCTGTGAGTGTACCGTTGTACACATTCATGTGTGTTGCTACACGCGTTGCTGTATGTTGTTACACGTTCCTGTGTTGCTACACACGTTCCTGTGAATGTTTTTTGCACGTTCTTGTGATTGTATTAGTATACATTCCTGTGAGGGTATTTGTACTCACGTTCCTGTGAGTGTATTGGTACTCATGTTCCTGCGAGTGTATTGATACACACGTTCCTGTGAGTGTTGGTACACACATTCCTGTGAGGGTATTTGTACTCACGTTCCTGTAAGTGTATTGGTACTCATGTTCCTGTGAGTGTTTTGATACACAAGTTCCTGTGAATGTATTGGTGCACACGTTTCTGTGGGTGTACTGGTACACACATTAATAACAGTCATTCTAATGTGCACACCTATACGTGTTGTGTGTTGTGTGTGTGTGTGTGTGTGTGAGAGAGAGAGAGAGAGAGAGAGAGAGAGGACTCTTGGAAGGCACACCTCCAGGTGAGAAGCGACACACACCACACACACACACACACACACACACACACACACACCACTCCTGACTGGCATTAAGCTGAAATGACTGAGACCAGACTCGCAGGTGCGCCAGGTGACGGATAAAAACAGTAGACAGGTACAGCAGGTGGCATGTATACTAGTGACAGGTGAAACATGACTTTAAGATGGAGGGTCTCTAACGACAGGGCACGTAGGGAGGTATGGCAGCAGGGAGTGAAGGAGAGGCCGGACAAATATAGTAGATTATGACGCTTAACGCTTGAGAGGTAATGGAGAGGGTTGTCTTGAATGTCTGCCTGGCGCTTTACGAGGCGGAGGATCACGCCACATACACAGACATACAGGAGCTGTGACTCGACCCTTGCAACCACAGAGTACACACACACACACACACACACACACACACACACACACACACACCACACACACACACACGATAAAATGCCGTGGTAGGTGTGGAGATTGATTTAGCCACGAACTGGACAGAAGTATTGGAAACCAGAATGGACAGTCAACCGTGGTTTTAAGCTATCAGAAACAAGCTTAAGTTACAGCTTCAAGCTGATGTAACTACCTATACAAACTGCAGAACTACTAGTAACCATCTCGGGTGACAGCGCTTAGTCACGCGACCACAATCTCTGGGGCCCCAACAACAAACGCCGTTAGGATCCCTAACACTGTAACAACAACAAATGACGTTAGGAGCCCCAACATTTTAACAACACCGCTAGAGGCCACAACACTATAACAACAGACACCGCTAGGGGCTCCCAATACTGCAACAACGCCGATAGGGGACTCAACATTCCAACAACACCGCTAGGGATCCAACACTGCAACACCGCTAGGGGTTCCCAACACTGTAACAACACCACTAGGGATCCAACACTGCAACACCGCTAGAGCCCCCAACACTCCAACAACACCGCTAGGGGCCCCCAACACTGCAACACCGTTAGCGGCCCCCAACACTATATGTGACCCATCCTGAGTGATGGAATATGAGAGGAAGCAGACGCAGCTTCCGGTGTGTATGTCACATAGAACAGCGTACCAACACACAGATGGCGTATCCAGCTTTGCTAAATTAAAAATTAACAAAATTTACTGGAAGGCAACACAACACAACAACCACAGTGCCAACACAACCACAGTGCCAACACAACAACCACAGTGCCAAACACAACCACAGTGCCAACTCAACAACCACAGTGCCAACACATCCACAGTGCCAACACCAACAACCACAGTGCCAACACAACCACAGTGCCAACGCAACAACCACAGTGCCAACACAACAACCACAGTGCCAACACAACCACAGTGCCAACACAACACCAGCAACAACCACATTGCCAGCACAACCACAGTGCCAACACAACCACAGTGCCAACAACAACACCAGCAACAACCACATGCCAACACAACCACAGTGCCAACACAACAACCACAGTGCCAACACAACCACAGTGCCAACACAACAACCACAGTGCCACACAAAACAACCACAGTGCCAACACAAAACAATAATAACAGTGCCAACACAACACCAGCAACAACCACAGTGCCAACACAACAACCACAGTGCCAACACAACACCAGCAACAACCACAGTGCCAACACAACCACAGTGCCAACACAAACACCAGCAACAACCACAGTGCCAACACAACAACCACACTGCCAATCACAACACCAGCAACAACCACAGTGCCAACACAACAACCACACTGCCAACACAACACCAGCAACAACCACAGTGCCAACACAACAACCACACTGCCAACACAACACAACAACCACAGTGCCAACACAACACAACCACAGTGCCAACACAACACAACCACAGTGCCAACACAACACCAGCAACAACCAGTGCCAACACAACCACAGTGCCAACACAACAACCACAGTGCCAACACAACCACAGTGCCAACACAACAACCACAGTGCCAACACAAAACCACAGTGCCAACACAAAACAATAACAGTGCCAACACAACACCAGCAACAACCACAGTGCCAACACAACAACCACAGTGCCAACACAACACCAGCAACAACCACAGTGCCAACACAACACCAGCAACACCACAGTGCCAACACAACACCACACAACCACAGTGCCAACACAACACCAGCAACAACCACAGTGCTAACACAACACCAGCAACAACCACAGTGCCAACACAACACCAGCAACAACCACAGTGCCAACACAACACCAGCAACAACCACAGTGCTAACACAACACCAGCAACAACCACAGTGCCAACACAACACCACAACAACCACAGTGCCAACACAACACCAGCAACAACCACAGTGCTAACACAACACCACAACAACCACAGTGCCAACACAACACCACAACAACCACAGTGCCAACACAACACCAGCAACAACCACAGTGCCAACACAACCCCAGCAACAACCACAGTGCCAACACAACACCACAACAACCACAGTGCCAACACAACACCAGCAACAACCACAGTGCCAACACAACACCAGCAACAACCACAGTACCAACACAACCCCAGCAACAACCACAGTGCCAACACAACACCACAACAACCACAGTGTGCCAACACAACACCAGCAACAACCACAGTGCCAACACAACAACCACAGTGCCAACACAACACCAGCAACAACCACAGTGCCAACACAACACCAGCAACAACCACAGTGCCAACACAACACCACAACAACCACAGTGCCAACACAACACCAGCAACAACCACAGTGCTAACACAACACCAGCAACAACCACAGTGCCAACACAACACCAGCAACAACCACAGTGCCAACACAACACCAGCAACAACCACAGTGCTAACACAACACCAGCAACAACCACAGTGCCAACACAACACGCACACAACCACAGTGCCAACACAACACCACAACAACCACAGTGCTAACACAACACCACAACAACCACAGTGCCAACACAAACACCACAACAACCACAGTGCCAACACAACACCAGCAACAACCACAGTGCCAACACAACCCCAGCAACAACCACAGTGCCAACACAACACCACAACAACCACAGTGCCAACACAACACCAGCAACACCACAGTGCCAACACAACACCAGCACAACCACAGTGCCAACACAACCCCAGCAACAACCACAGTGCCAACACAACACCACAACAACCACAGTGCCAACACAACACCAGCAACAACCACAGTGCCAACACAACCCCAGCAACAACCACAGTGCTAACACAACACAACCACAGTGCCAACACAACACAACACCACAACAACCACAGTGCTAACACACCCCAGCAACAACCACAGTGCTAACACAACACAACCACAGTGCCAACACAACACCACAACAACCACAGTGCCAACACAACACCAGCAACAACCACAGTGCCAACACAACACCAGAACAACCAGTGCCAACACAACACAACAACCACAGTGCCAACACAACACCAGCAACAACCACAGTGGCAACACAACACAACACAACACCACAACAACCACAGTGCTAACACAACACCAGCAACAACCACAGTGCCAACACAACACAACACAACACCAAAACAACCACAGTGCCAACACAACACCAGCAACAACCACAGTGCCAACACAACACAAACACAACACCACAACAAACCACAGTGCCAACACAACACCAGCAACAACCACAGTGCCAACACAACACAACACAACACCAGCAACAACCACAGTGCCAACACAACACAACACAACACAACACAACACAACACCACAACAACCACAGTGCTAACACAACACCAGCAACAACCACAGTGCCAACACAACACAACACAACACCACAACAACCACAGTGCCAACACAACACCAGCAACAACCACAGTGCCAACACAACACCAGGAACAACCAGTGCCAACACAACACAACAACCACAGTGCCAACACAACACCAGCAACAACCACAGTGCCAACACAACACCAGGAACAACCAGTGCCAACACAACACAACAACCACAGTGCCAACACAACACCAGCAACAACCACAGTGGCAACACAACACCAGCAACAACCACAGTGCCAACACAACACAACACAACACCACAACAACCACAGTGCTAACACAACACAACAACCACAGTGCTAACACAACACCAGCAACAACCACAGTGGCAACACAACACCAGCAACAACCACAGTGGCAACACAACCCCAGCAACAACCACAGTGCCAACACAACACAACACAACACCACAACAACCACAGTGCTAACACAACCCCAGCAACAACCACAGTGGCAACACAACACCACAACAACCACAGTGCCAACACAACACAACACAACACCACAACAACCACAGTGCTAACACAACCCCAGCAACAACCACAGTGCTAACACAACACAAGCACAGTGCCAACACCAACACCCAGCGTGGTGGTACCAGCAACTATCATACACCTCACCAGTACCGCTGGTATGCTTGCGACTCTCACGGGGAATAATTTGTTTCAGATCATTGTTTTAATATTTACCTGTCGAGACTATATAACACTCAGCCAGGTGGGAGAGCACTGTGGGAGAGCACTGTGGGAGAGCAGACTGTGGGAACCAGAGGAGACAGGAACAGAATGGAAAATAAAATGGAATTAAAGAGGGGGAGGGACATGAGTGAAGAGAAGACTAGAAGGGTAGAGAATAAAGGAGGAAGATGGGACTGGAGGTGGGAAAAGAGAAAGTGAATAAAAGGGCATAGAACAGAGATGGCAGCCAAGGGAGACAAATAAGGAGAAGACTGGGGGGTAAAAGGGGGGACTAAAACAGCCGGATTTATGCCACACAACAATAGCCTCTAACACACAAGCATCACCAACTCTCTCTCCAAGAAAAAAAAATCCCTGAAATCACTTCTAGCCCCAAACACCAGACCCTGAAATTGGACACTTATGCGCATATGGGTCTTTATTCAGGAAACTTTCGCCACACAGTGGCTTCATCATCCAATCAAGAGGAAGGCGAAGGGAGAGGAGGAGTATGGGGTAATCATCCCTTAGCGGGAGTCGATTTTTTCAGTAATCAATCTTGTAGAATCTTTACAAATTGATGGAACTAACACTGACTCCGGGCTGAGGGATGATTACCTATTTTTCCTCCTCTCCTTATTTTGTATTGGACTGAGAAGTCACTGGTGGCGAAACTTTTTCCTGAATAAAATTCCCCCTTATGCTCATAATGTCCCCAATCTTCAATTTGTCGGTTTTTCAAACCATTCATACATCCAGACCCCGGGCCTCGACCAGAGGGTAAAGTCTGGGACTGTGTCGTGGGAAAAAGACCTTTCCCCAAAATGACTACACAGTGTAAAGATGCCCATCTCAAGTTAATTACTAAAAGGTAAAAGAAAATTTAAATTTTGTTTAACAGCAGCAAAAAACCGGGCTTTTTTGCTGGTCCCCAACTCCATATAAAGGGGGTATAAACCCCCCCCTTTTACAGGGTTAAAAAACCCTTTTTAATAATGGAAGAAATAGAGGGGGAAATATGTAAATTAGGCACCGGGAAATTGTACAAGGCTAATTAACTCACGTTTTTACCCGACGTGCTTTTTTGTTTTTCCCCAGAGAGGTATACTTCTAGATAGATCCCTTTCCTGGGTAGCTGTCCCACCCCGGGGGTACTTAAAGTATAACCGTATTGGTCAAACTAATTTTCTTGTTTTTGGACCCTAAAGGGGGATACCTCACTTTTAAAATGGGGAACCTCACCTCTAAAGTGGGGATACCTTACTTCTAAAGTGGGGGTACCTCACTTTTTTAAAAATGGGAATACCTCACCTAAAGTGGGGATACCTTTCTTTTTAAAGTGGGGGTACCTCATTTCTAACCTAAAATGGGGATACCTATTCTAACCCCAAAGGGGATAACCCCCACTTCAAATTGGGGATCCTCACTTCTAAAACCAAGCTTCACGTTTAAACTAACTTTAACTTCCAATTTTAAGTTTAAGGACTTCTAACTCCCAACTTCAGTGTAAATTTTACTGAGGTTTAAAAACCCCTCAGTGTGCAGGGGAAAATTTTGCATGTGGGTGAATATATGCACGAGGGGGAATATATGCACGCGGTAAAATTGACAGACATACAATCTGTGTGTGGGTTGTGGGTGTGTTTAAGAGCTTAAAGGGACCGAACCACACACGGGAGAGCGCTAAACCGTATGATCACTGAGGGAAAGGGAGAAAATCAGGTTCCATCAGGGGGAAAGGGGGGGTACATGGCCAACAGAGAATTGCTTCCATACTGAGGCTAATACTGGAGGAACTATCTACCACTATCTAATCAACCCCTATGTGATTATCCGGGGGAATAGCACAGAAAGGGGCAAATTTCGCCCCGAGTGGTGATAAAAAAAAACCTCGGCGATGTTTCCCCCCCCGGGAACCCCCCCCACCACCACCAAA
>NC_069452.1:11831219-11846219 GCF_026875155.1 Cherax quadricarinatus
GGGGGCGTATTGTGTTGCCGATACTTGTTTTCACACTGTGTTGTGCAACTTGTACTTGTCCCTGTGTGTTGTGGGACTTGTATTTGTACCTGGAAGTGTATTGTGGCGCTTATACTCGTCTTTTACACTGTGCTGTGGGACTTATACTTGTCCCTGTGTGTTGTGGGACTTGTACTTGTACCTGGAAGTGTACTGTGGCGCTTATACTCGTCTTTTACACTGTTCTGTGGGACTTATACTTGTCCCTGTGTGTTGTGGGACTTGTACTTGTACCTGAAAGTGTACTGTGGCGCTTATACTCGTCTTTTACACTGTGCTGTGGGACTTATACTTGTCCTGTGTGTTGTGGGACTTGTACCTGGAAGTGTATTGTGGCGTTTTATACTCGTGTTTTACACTGTTCTGTGGGACTTATACTTGTCCCTGTGTGTTGTGGGGACTTATACTTGTCCCTGGAAGTGTGTTGTAGACTTGAACGTGTCCCTGTGAGTGGGTTGGGGGACTTGCCTCCGTGAGTGTTTTACACACGTTCCTGTGAGTGTCCCGTTGTACACATTCATGTGTGTTGCTACAGGGCGTTGCTGTATGTTGTTACACGTTCCTGTGTTGCTACACACGTTCCTGTGAATGTTTTTTGCACGTTCTTGTGATTGTATTAGTATACATTCCTGTGAGGGTATTTGTACTCACGTTCCTGTGAGTGTATTGGTACTCATGTTCCTGCGAGTGTATTGATACACACGTTCCTGTGAGTGTTGGTACACACATTCCTGTGAGGGTATTTGTACTCACGTTCCTGTAAGTGTATTGGTACTCATGTTCCTGTGAGTGTTTTGATACACAAGTTCCTGTGAATGTATTGGTGCACACGTTTCTGTGGGTGTACTGGTACACACATTAATAACAGTCATTCTAATGTGCACACCTATACGTGTGTGTGTGTGTGTGTGTGTGTGTGTGTGTGTGAGAGAGAGAGAGAGAGAGAGAGAGAGAGACTCTTGGAAGGCACACCTCCAGGTGAGAAGCGACACACACACACACACACACACACACACACACACACACACACACCACTCCTGACTGGCATTAAGCTGAAATGACTTGAGACCAGACTCGCAGGTGCGCCAGGTGACGGATAAAAACAGTAGACAGGTACAGCAGGTGGCATGTATACTAGGTGACAGGTGAAACATGACTTTAAGATGGAGGGTTCTCTACGACAGGGCACGTAGGGAGGTATGGCAGCAGGGAGTGAAGGAGAGGCCGGACAAATATAGTAGATTATGACGCTTAACGCTTGAGAGGTAATGGAGAGGGTTGTCTTGATGTCTGCCTGGCGCTTTACGAGGCGGAGGATCACGCCACATACACAGACATACAGGAGCTGTGACTCGACCCTTGCAACCACAGAGTACACACACACACACACACACCACACACACACACACACACACACACACACACACACACGATAAAATGCCGTGGTAGGTGTGGAGATTGATTTAGCCACGAACTGGACAGAAGTATTGGAAACCAGAATGGACAGTCAACCGTGGTTTTAAGCTATCAGAAACAAGCTTAAGTTACAGCTTCAAGCTGATGTAACTACCTATACAAACTGCAGAACTACTAGTAACCATCTCGGGTGACAGCGCTTAGTCACGCGACCACAATCTCTGGGGAACCAACAACAACAAACGCCGTTAGGATCCCTAACACTGTAACAACAACAAATGACGTTAGGAGCCCCAACATTGTAACAACACCGCTAGAGGCCACAACACTATAACAACAGACACCGCTAGGGGCTCCCAATACTGCAACAACGCCGATAGGGGACTCAACATTCCAACAACACCGCTAGGGATCCAACACTGCAACACCGCTAGGGGTTCCCAACACTGTAACAACACCACTAGGGATCCAACACTGCAACACCGCTAGAGCCCCCAACACTCCAACAACACCGCTAGGGGCCCCCAACACTGCAACACCGTTAGCGGCCCCCAACACTATATGTGACCCATCCTGAGTGATGGAATATGAGAGGAAGCAGACGCAGCTTCCGGTGTGTATGTCACATAGAACAGCGTACCAACACACAGATGGCGTATCCAGCTTTGCTAAATTAAAAATTAACAAAATTTACTGGAAGGCAACACAACACAACAACCACAGTGCCAACACAACCACAGTGCCAACACAACAACCACAGTGCCAACACAACCACAGTGCCAACTCAACAACCACAGTGCCAACACATCCACAGTGCCAACACAACAACCACAGTGCCAACACAACCACAGTGCCAACGCAACAACCACAGTGCCAACACAACAACCACAGTGCCAACACAACCACAGTGCCAAACACAAACACCAGCAACAACCACATTGCCAGCACAACCACAGTGCCAACACAACCACAGTGCCAACACAACACCAGCAACAACCACAGTGCCAACACAACCACAGTGCCAACACAACAACCACAGTGCCAACACAACCACAGTGCCAACACAACAACCACAGTGCCAACACAAAACAACCACAGTGCCAACACAAAACAATAATAACAGTGCCAACCACAACACCAGCAACAACCACAGTGCCAACACAACAACCACAGTGCCAACACAACACCAGCAACAACCACAGGTGCCAACACAACCACAGTGCCAACACAACACCAGCAACAACCACAGTGCCAACACAACAACCACACTGCCAATACAACACCAGCAACAACCACAGTGCCAACACAACAACCACACTGCCAACAAACACCAGCAACAACCACAGTGCCAAACACAACAACCACACTGCCAACACAACACAACAACCACAGTGCCAACACAAAAACAACCACAGTGCCAACACAACACAACCACAGTGCCAACACAACACCAGCAACAACCAGTGCCAACACACCACAGTGCCAACACAACAACCACAGTGCCAACACAACCACAGTGCCAACACAACAACCACAGTGCCAACACAAAACCACAGTGCCAACACAAAACAATAACAGTGCCAACACAACACCAGCAACAACCACAGTGCCAACACAACAACCACAGTGCCAACACAACACCAGCAACAACCACAGTGCCAACACAACACCAGCAACAACCACAGTGCCAACACAACACCACAACAAAACCCCAGTGCCAACACAACACCAGCAACAACCACAGTGCTAACACAACACCAGCAACAACCACAGTGCCAACACAACACCAGCAACAAAACCCCAGTGCCAACACAACACCAGCAACAACCACAGTGCTAACACAACACCAGCAACAACCACAGTGCCAACACAACACCACAACAACCACAGTGCCAACACAACCCAGCAACAACCACAGTGCTAACACAACACCACAACAACCACAGTGCCAACACAACACCACAACAACCACAGTGCCAACACAACACCAGCAACAACCACAGTGCCAACACAACCCCAGCAACAACCACAGTGCCAACACAACACCACAACAACCACAGTGCCAACACAACACCAGCAACAACCACAGTGCCAACACAACACCAGCAACAACCACAGTACCAACACAACCCCAGCAACAACCACAGTGCAACAAACACCACAACAACCACAGTGCCAACACAACACCAGCAACAACCACAGTGCCAACACAACAACCACAGTGCCAACACAACACCAGCAACAAACCACAGTGCCAACACACACACCAGCAACAACCACAGTGCCAACACAACACCACAACAACCACAGTGCCAACACAACACCAGCAACAACCACAGTGCTAACACAACACCAGCAACAACCACAGTGCCAACACAACACCAGCAACAACCACAGTGCCAACACAACCCAGCAACAACCACAGTGCTAACACAAACACCAGCAACAACCCCAGTGCCAACACAACACCACAACAACCACAGTGCCAACACAACACCAGCAACAACCACAGTGCTAACACAACACCACAACAACCACAGTGCCAACACAAACACCACAACAACCACAGTGCCAACACAACACCAGCAACAAACCACAGTGCCAACACAACCCCAGCAACAACCACAGTGCCAACACAACACCACAACAACCACAGTGCCAACACAACACCAGCAACAACCACAGTGCCAACACAACACCAGCAACAACCACAGTGCCAACACAACCCCAGCAACAACCACAGTGCCAACACAAACACCACAACAACCACAGTGCCAACACAACACCAGCAACAACCACAGTGCCAACACAACCCAGCAAACAACCACAGTGCTAACACAACACAACCACAGTGCCAAACAACACAACACCACAACAACCACAGTGCTAACACAACCCCAGCAACAACCACAGTGCTAACACAACACAACCACAGTGCCAACACAACACCACAACAACCACAGTGCCAACACAACACCAGCAACAACCACAGTGCCAACACAACACCAGGAACAACCAGTGCCAACACAACACAACAACCACAGTGCCAACACAACACCAGCAACAACCACAGTGGCAACACAACACAACACAAACACCACAACAACCACAGTGCTAACACAACACCAGCAACAAAACCCCAGTGCCAACACAACACAACACAACACCACAACAACCACAGTGCCAACACAACACCAGCAACAACCACAGTTTCCAACACAACACAACACAACACCACAACAACCACAGTGCAACACAACACCAGCAACAACCACAGTGCCAACACAACACAAAAACAACACCAGCAACAACCACAGTGCCAACACAACACAACACAACACAACACAACACAACACCACAACAACCACAGTGCTAACACAACACAGCAACAACCACAGTGCCAACACAACACAACACAACACCACAACAACCACAGTGCCAACACAACACCAGCAACAACCACAGTGCCAACACAACACCAGGAACAACCAGTGCCAACACAACACAACAACCACAGTGCCAACACAACACCAGCAACACCACAGTGCCAACACAACACCAGGAACAACCAGTGCCAACACAAACAACAACCACAGTGCCAACACAACACCAGCAACAACCACAGTGGCAACACAACACCAGCAACAACCACAGTGCCAACACAACACAACACAACACCACAACAACCACAGTGCTAACACAACACAACAACCACAGTGCTAACACAACACCAGCAACACCACAGTGGCAACACAACACAGCAACAAACCACAGTGGCAACACAACCCCAGCAACAACCACAGTGCCAACACAACACACACAACACCACAACAACCACAGTGCTAACACAAACCCCCGCAACAACCACAGTGGCAACAAACACCACAACAACCACAGTGCCAACACAACACAACACAACACCACAACAACCACCAGTGCTAACACAACCCCAGCAACAACCACAGTGCTAACACAACACAAGCACAGTGCCAACACCAACACCCAGCGTGGTGGTACCAGCAACTATCATACACCTCACCAGTACCGCTGGTATGCTTGCGACTCTCACGGGGAATAATTTGTTTCAGATCATTGTTTTAATATTTACCTGTCGAGACTATATAACACTCAGCCAGGTGGGAGAGCACTGTGGGAGAGCACTGTGGGAGAGCAGACTGTGGGAACCAGAGGAGACAGGAACAGAATGGAAAATAAAATGGAATTAAAGAGGGGGAGGGACATGAGTGAAGAGAAGACTAGAAGGGTAGAGAATAAAGGAGGGAAGATGGGACTGGAGGTGGGAAAAGAGAAAGTGAATAAAAGGGCATAGAACAGAGATGGCAGCCAAGGGAGACAAATAGAGGAGAAGACTGGGGGGTAAAAGGGGGGACTAAAAACAGCCTGGATTTATGCACACACAACAATAGCCTCTATACACACGAAGCATCACCAACTCTCTCTCCAGAGGACAAAAAAAATCCCTGAAATCACTTCTAGCACCAACATCCAGACTCCTGAAGATTGAGACACTTATGCAGCATATGGGAATCTTTATTCAGGAAACGTTTCGCCACACAGTGGCTTCATCAGTCCAATACAAAGAGGAAGGCGTAAGGAGAGGAGGAGTATGAGGTAATCAGTCCCTTAGCCTGGAGTCGATGTGTTCAGTCCATCAATCTTGTAGAATCTTCTACAAGATTGATGGACTGAACACATCGACTCCAGGCTGAGGGACTGATTACCTCATTCTCCTCCTCTCCTTACCTCTTTGTATTGGACTGATGAAGTCACTGTGTGGCGAAACGTTTCCTGAATAAAGATTCCCATATGCTGCATAAGTGTCTCAATCTTCAACTTGTCGGTTTTTCAAACCATTCATCACATCCAGACTCCTCAGGCCATCGACCAGAGGGTCAAGTCTGGGACTGTGTCGTGGGAACAATGACCTTCCCGAAACTGACTACACGAAGTGTAAAGATGCCTCATTCAAGTTAATTACTAACAGGTAATGATAATGTTAAATTATGTTTAACAGCAGCATTAACAGTCTTGTTTGCTGGTCCCCAACTCCATTATAAAGGCGTCATAAACCCGCCCCTTATTAACAGGCTTCAACACCTTTGAATAATGGATAGAAATAGAGGGGGAAATATGTAAATTAGGGCACCGGAAGTTGTACAAGGCTAGACTTAACTCACGTTTCTACCCGACGTGACTTTCATGTTTATCCCTAGAGAGGTATACTTCTAGATATGATCCGTTATACCTGGGTATGCTGTGCCCACCGGGGATACATCTTAAAGTATAACCGTATTGGTCAAACTAATTATTCTTGTTGTTTCAGGACCCTAAAGTGGGGATACCTCACTTCTAAAGTGGGGATACCTCACTTCTAAAGTGGGGATACCTTACTTCTAAAGTGGGGATACCTCACTTTTAAAGTGGGAATACCTCACTTCTAAAGTGGGGGATACCTTACTTCTAAAGTGGGGATACCTCATTTCTAACCTAAAGTGGGGATACCTCACTTCTAACCTAAAGTGGGGATACCTCACTTCTAAATTGGGGATACCTCACTTCTAACCAAGCTTCACGTTTAAACTAACTTCTAACTTCCAATTTCAAGTTTAAGGTCACTTCTAACTCCTAACTCTCAGTGTATATACACTGAGGTATACACCTCTCAGTGTGCAGGAATATATGCACTGATGGGTGAATATATGCACTGATGGGTGAATATATGCACTGACGGGTGAAAATTGACAGACATACAATTCTGTGTGTGTGTGTGTGTGTGTGTGTTTAAGAGCTTAAGTGTACACGAACCACTACACGGGAGAGCGCTAAACCTGTATGATGCACTGAGGAATGGGAGAAAATCAGGTTCCATCAGGGAAGCGGGAGAGTACATGGCACAGACAGAGAACTTGCTAGTCCATACTGAGGCTAACTACTGAGAGGAACTATCTACCACTATCTAGATCAACCACTATCGTGTATTATCCTGGTGAATGAGACACAGAACGGTGCAAATTACGCCCAGAGTGGTGATAAAAAAAACCTCGGCGATGTTTCACCCCCCTGGCAACCCCCCTCACCACCACCAAAACATCGTAAAACGCACGTTTCACCCCCGCTTGAGCAGTGTCAAGGCGTCCCCCTCCCTCAAAGGTAGAGTTTTTACGAGCGGGCGGAACGGTATCTCTGTGAACATTTACCTGGGAGACAGAGGCGAAAAGCGAGAGAATATATTATTGAAGTCTCCCCTAGGCACGTTTCCCAAGTGTTTTACGATAAAATACGACCGTGGGAGACACGGTTTTCATACAGACGTGAAGACTATAAATCGGTATCTTCCCAGAGCTTGTCTTCACTGTGTGTCTGTGTGTGTGTGTACTCACCTAGTTGTACTCTCACCTAGTTGAGGTTGCGGGGGTCGAGTCCGAGCTCCTGGCCCCGCCTCTTCACTGATCGCTACTAGGTCACTCTCCCTGAGCCGTGAGCTTTATCATACCTCTGCTTAAAGCTATGTATGGATCCTGCCTCCACTACATCGTGTGTGTGTGTGTGTGTGTGTGTGTGTGAACTCACCTATTTGTACTCACCTATTTGTGGTTGCAGGGGTCGAGTCTTAGCTCCTGGCCCCGCCTCTTCACCGGTTGCTACCGGTGTGTGTGTGTGTGTGGTGTGTGTGTGTGTGTGTGTGTGTGTGTGTGTGTGTGTGTGTGTGTGTACGTGGTTGTGATGTGTATTTGTGGTTGGAGTGAACGATGGTCCTTGGCAAGTTGTGTTTGTGTAGGGTTGAGAGGCAGCTCCTGGTCCAGCCTCCTAGGGCACTTTGATTTCCGCCAGCTTTTGACTTTTTCGGTATCTAATATTGAAGTTGTTGGGGGGGAGTTAAAAGGGGTCGATTCACAGCTCCTGGCCATGTGTGTGAGAGAGTTATTAGATCGTTGGTTTTTCTCTCTCTATCTCTCTCTCTCTCTCTCTCTCACGGTACCCCGTGGGCTGGTGGCTAAAGCTCTCGCTTCACACGGCTGGTGTCCGGGTTCAATTACCAGCGAGGGTAGTAACATTGGGTGTTTCCTTACACCGGTTGTCTGTGTTCACCCATCAGTAAAATGGGTACCTGGGTGTTAGTGGATTGGTGTGGGTGGCATCCTGGGTGTTAGTGGATGGGGGGTGGGTCGCATCCTGGGTGTTAGTGGATGATGTGGGTGGCATCCTGGGTGTTAGTGATGATATGGGTGGCATCCTGGGTGTTAGTGGACTGGTGTGGGTGGCATCCTGGGTGTTAGTGGACTGATGTGGGTGGCATCCTGGGTGTTAGTGGACTGATGTGGGTGGCATCCTGGGTGTTAGTGGACTGATGTGGGTGGCATCCTGGGTGTTAGTGGACTGATGTGGGTCACACCCTGGGTGTTAGTGGACTGATGTGGGTGGCATCCTGGGTGTTAGTGGACTGATGTGGGTGGCATCCTGGGTGTTAGTGGACTGGTGTGGGTGGCATCCTGGGTGTTAGTGGACTGATGTGGGTGGCATCCTGGGTGTTAGTGGACTGATGTGGGTGGCATCCTGGGTGTTAGTAGACTGGTGTGGGTGGCATCCTGGATGTTTGTGGACTGGTGTGGGTGGCATCCTGGGTGTTAGTGGACTGGTGTGGGTCACATCCTGGGTGTTAGTGGACTGGTGTACGTCACATCCTGGGTGTTAGTGGACTGGTGTGGGTCACATCCTGGGTGTTAGTGGACTGGTGTGGGTCACATCCTGGGTGTTAGTGGACTGGTGTGGTCACACCCTGGTGTTAGTGGACTGGTGTGGGTCACATCTTGGGTGTTAGTGGACTGGTGTGGGTCACATCCTGGGTGTTAGTGGACTGGTGTGGGTCACATCCTGGGTGTTAGTGGACTGGTGTGGGTCACATCCTGGGTGTTAGGGGGACTGGTGTGGGTCACCATCCTGGGTGTTAGTGGACGGGTTTGTGGGTCACATCCTGGGTTTTTAGTGGGCTGGTGTGGGTCACATCCTGGGTGTTAGTGGGCTGGTGTGGGTCACACCCTGGGTGTTAGTGGGCTGGTGTGGGTCACATCCTGGGTGTTAGTGGACTGGTGTGGGGTCACATCCTGGGTGTTAGGGGACTGGTGTGGGTAAATCCTGGGTGTTAGTGGACTGGTGTGGGTCACATCCTGGGTGTTAGTGGACTGGTGTGGGTCACATCCTGGGTGATAGTGGACTGGTGTGGGTCAATCCTGGGACAAAACTGACATAATTTACGGGAAATGCTCAACATAACAAGGGACTTTCTATATAGTAGTATGTCACTGATGTCAGCTATGGTCTGTATACCTTGTACATGTACTGGTATACCTTGTACATGTACTTGTATCCTTGTACATGTACGGGTATACCTTGTACATGTACTTGTATACCTTGTACATGTACTTGTATACCTTGTACATGTACTTGTATACCTTTTTACATGTACTTGTATTACCTTGTACATGTACTTGTTTTCCCTTGTACATGTACTTGTATATCTTGTACATGTACTGGTATACCTTGTACATGTACTGGTATACCTTGTACTGTACTTGTATCCCTTGTACATGTACGGGTATACCTTGTACATGTACTTGTATACCTTGTACATGTACTTGTATACCTTGTACATGTACTTGTTTTACCTTGTACATGTATTGTATACCTTGTACATGTACTTGTATCCCTTGTACATGTACTTGTATATCTTGTACATGTACTGGTATCCCTTTGGGTACATGTACTGGTATACCTTGTACATGTACTTGTTTTCCTTGTACATGTACTTGTATATCTTGTACATGTACTGGTATACCTTGTACTTTGTACTTGTATACCTTTACATGTACTTGTATATCTTGTACATGTACTGGTATACCTTGTACATGTACGGGTATACCTTGTACATGTACTTGTATATCTTGTACATGTACTGGTATACCTTGTACATGTACGGTATACCTTTTTAATGTACTGGTATCCCTTTGTACAGTACTTGTTTTCCCTTTGTACATGTATGGTATACCTTGTACATGTACTTGTATACCTTGTACATGTACTTGTATACCTTGTACATGTACTTGTATACCTTGTACATGTACTTGTATACCTTGTACATGACGGGTATAACCTTGTACATGTATTTGTATACCTTGTACATGTACTTGTATCCCTTGTACATGTACTTGTATACCTTGTACATGTACTTGTATCCCTTTGTACATGTACTTGTATACCTTGTACATGTAGGGTATACCTTGTACATGTACTTGTATACCTTGTACATGTACTTGTATACCTTGACATGTACTTGTATACCTTGTACATGTACTTGTATACCTTGCACATGTACTGGTATACCTTGTAATGTACTTGTATACCTTGCACATGTACTGGTATACCTTGTACATGTTCTTGTATACCTTGTAATGTATTGTATACCTTGTACATGTACTTGTATACCTTGTACATGTACTTGTATACCTTGTACATGTATTGTATACCTTGTACATGTACTTGTATACCTTGTACATGTTCTTGAATCCCTTGCACATGTACTGGTATACCTTGTACATGTACTTGTATACCTTGTACATGTACTGGTATACCTTGTATATGTACTTGTATACCTTGTACATGTACTTGTATACCTTATACATGTCTTGTATACCTTGTACATGTACTTGTATACCTTGTACATGTACGGGTATACCTTGTACATGTACTTGTATACCTTGTACAGTACTTGTATCCCCTTGGGTACATGTACTTGTATACCTTGTCATGTACTTGTTTACCTTGTACATGTACTTGTATACCTTTTTACATGTACTGGTATACCTTGTACATGTACTGGTGTGTCTTGTACATGTACTTGTTATACCTTGTACATGTACTTGTATACCTTGTACATGTACACCTTGTACATGTACTGATATCCCTTGTACATGTACTTGTATACCTTGTACATGTAATTGTACCCCTTGTACATGTGCTTGTATACCTTGTACATGTACTGGTATACCTTGTTACATGTACTGGTATACCTTGTACATGTACTTGTATACCTTGTACATGTACTGGTTACCTTGTACATGAAACTTGTATACCTTTGTACATGTACTTGTTACCTTGTACATGTTCTTGTATACCTTGTACATGTATTGGTTACCTTGTACATGTACTTGTATCCCCTTGTACATGTACTTGTATACCTTGTACATGTACTGGTATAGCTTGTACATGTACTGGTATAACTTGTACATTAAACGGGTTTAAAACCTTGTACATGTACTTGTATACCTTGTACATGTACTGGTATACCTTGTACATGTACTGGTATACCTTGTACATGTACTTGTATACCTTGTCCATGTACTTGTAAAACCTTGTACATGTACTGGTATACCTTGTACATGTATGGTATACCTTGTACATGTACTTGTATCCCTTGTACATGTACTTGTATACCTTGTACATGTACTTGTATCCCTTTGTACATGTACTTGTATACCTTGTACATGTACTTGTATACCTTTACATGTACTGGTATACCTTGTACATGTACTGGTATACCTTGTACATGTACTTGTATACCTTTACATGTACTGGTATACCTTGTACATGTAATGGTATACCTTGTACATGTACTGGTATACCTTGTACATGTACTGGTATACCTTGTACATGTACTTGTTACCTTGTACATGAAACTGGTATACCTTGTACATGTACTGGTTATACCTTGTACATGTACTTGTATACCTTGTACATGTACTGGTATACCTTGTACATGTACTGGTATACCTTGTACATGTACTTGTATACCTTGTACATGTACTGGTATCCCTTGTACTTGACTTGTATACCTTGTACATGTACTGGTATACCTTGTACATGTACTGGTATACCTTGTACATGTACTGGTATACCTTGTACATGTACTGGTATACCTTGTCATTTTACGGGGTATACCTTGTACATGTACTGGTATACCTTGTACATGTACTTGTATACCTTGTACATGTACTGGTATACCTTGTACATGCACTTGTATACCTTGTACATGTACTGGTATACCTTGTTACATGTACTGGTATACCTTGTACAGTACGGGTTTATACCTTGTACATGTACTGGTATCCCTTTTGTACATGTACTGGTATACCTTGTACATGTACCTGTATACCTCGTACATGTATGGTATACCTCGTACATGTATTTGTATACCTTGTACATGTACGGGTTACCTTGTACATGTACTGGCATACCTTGTACATGTACTGGTATACCTTGTACATGTACTGGTATACCTTGTACATTGTACTTGTATACCTTGTACATGTACGGTAACCTTGTAATGTACTGGTATTCCTTGTACATGTACTGGTATACCTTGTACATGTATTTGGTTTTACCTTGTACATGTACTGGTTTTACCTTGTACATGTACCCTGTATACCTCGTACATGTACTGGTATACCTTTGTACATGTATTGTATACCTTGTACATGTATGGTATACCTTGTACATGTACTGGCATACCTTTTTACATGTACTGGATTACCTGACATGTACTGGGTATACCTTTACATGTACTTGTATACCTTGTCCCATGAAATGGTATACCTTGTACATGTACTGGTAAACCTTGTACATGTACGGGTTTATACCTTGTACATATTACTTGTATACCTTGTACATGTACTGGTATACCTTGTACATGTATGGTATACCTTGTACATATACTGGTATACCTTGTACATGTACTTGTATACCTTGACATGTACTGGTTATACCTTGTACATGTACTGGTATACCTTGTACATTTTACTGGTATACCTTGTACATGTACTTGTATCCCTTGTACATGTACTGGGTATCCCTTTGTACATGTAACTGGTATAACCTTGTACATGTACTGGTATACCTTGTACATGTACGGGTATACCTTGTACATGTACTGGATACCTTGTACATGTACTTGTATACCTTGTTACATGTACTGGTAAAACCTTGAACATGTACTGGTATACCTTGTACATGTACTGGTATACCTTTTTACATGTACTGGTATACCTTGTACATGTACTGGTATACCTTGTACATGTACTGGTATATATTGTACATGTACTTGTTCCCTTTGTACTGTACTTGTATACCTTGTACATTTACTTGTATACCTTGTACATGTACTGGTAAAACCTTGTACATGTACTGGTATACCTTGTACATGTACTGGTATACCTTGTACATGTACTTGTATACCTTGTACATGTACTGGTATACCTTGTACATGTACGGTATCCCTTGTACATGTACTTGTAACCTTGTACATGTACTTGTATCCCTTGTCATGTACTGGTATACCTTGTACATGTACTTGTATACCTTGTACATGAAATGGTATACCTTGTACATGTACTTGTATACCTTGTACATGTACTGGTATACCTTGTCCCTTGTACTGGTATACCTTGTACATGTACTGGTATACCTTGTACATGTACTGGTATACCTTGTACATGTACTGGTATACCTTGTACATGTACTTGTATACCTTGTACATGTACTTGTATACCTTGTACATGTACTTGTATCCCTTGTACATGTACTGGTATCCCTTGTACATGTACGGTATACCTTGTACATGTACTTGTATACCTTGTACATGTACTGGTATACCTTGTACATGTACTGGTATACCTTGTACTGTACTTGTATACCTTGTACATGTACTTGTATACCTTGTACATGTACTGGTATACCTTGTACATGTACTTGTATACCTTGTACATGTACTTGTATACCTTGTACATGTATGGTATAACTTGTACATGTACTGGTATAACTTTACATTGTACTGGTATACCTTGTACATGTACTGGTATACCTTGTACATGTACTGGTATACCTTGTACATGTATGGTATACCTTGTAATGTACTGGTATACCTTGTACATGTACTGGTTTTACCTTGTACATGTACTGGTATACCTTGTACATGTACTGGTATACCTTGTACATGTACTTGTATACCTGTACATGTACTTGTATACCTTGTACATTACTGGTATACCTTGAAATTTATACTTGTATACCTTGTACATGTACTGGTATACCTTGTACATGTACTGGTATACCTTGTACATGTACTGGTATACCTTGTACTTTGTACTTGTATACCTTGTACATGTACTTGTATACCTTGTACATGTACTTGTATACCTTGTACATGTACTGGTTTTACCTTGTACATGTATGGTATACCTTGTACATGTACTTTTTAAAACCTTGTACATGTACTGGTTACCTTGTACATGTATGGTATACCTTGTACATGTACTGGTTTTACCTTGTACATGTACTGGTATACCTTGTACATGTACTTGTTACCTTGTACATGTACTTGTATACCTTGTACATGTACTTGAAATACCTTGTACATGTACTTGTATACCTTGTACTGTACTGGTATAACTTGTACATGTACTGGTAAAACTTGTA
>NC_069452.1:11853719-11855355 GCF_026875155.1 Cherax quadricarinatus
ATGACTGAAGCACTCCAGGATCTTGTGGACCACAGAGTGGACAGAGTAGTGGAGATGACTGAAGCACTCCAGGATCTTGTGGACCACAGAGTGGACAGAGTAGTGGAGATGACTGAAGCACTCCAGGATCTTGTGGACCACAGAGTGGACAGAGTAGTGGAGATGACTGAAGCACTCCAGGATCTTGTGGACCACAGAGTGGACAGAGTAGTGGAGATGACTGAAGCACTCCAGGATCTTCTGGACCACAGAGTGGACAGAATAGTGAAGATGACTGAAGCACTCCAGGATCTTCTGGACCACAGAGTGGACAGAGTAGTGGAGATGACTGAAGCACTCCAGGATCTTGTGGACCACAGAGTGGACAGAGTAGTGGAGATGACTGAAGCACTCCAGGATCTTGTGGACCACAGAGTGGACAGAGTAGTGGAGATGGCGAAGCACTCCAGGATCTTGTGGACACAGAGTGGACAGAGTAGTGGAGATGGCTGAAGCACTCTAGGATCTTGTGGACCACAGAGTGGACAGAGTAGTGGAGATGGCTGAAGCACTCCAGGATCTTGTGGACCACAGAGTGGACAGAGTAGTGGAGATGGCTGAAGCACTCCAGGATCTTGTGGACCAGAGTGGACAGAGTAGTGGAGATGGCTGAAGCATTCCAGGATCTTGTGGACCACAGAGTGGACAGAGTAGTGGAGATTACTGAAGCACTCCAGGATCTTGTAGACCACAGAGTGGACAGAGTAGTGGAGATGACTGAAGCACTCCAGGATCTTGTGGACCACAGAGTGGACGAGTAGTGAAGATGACTGAAGCACTCCAGGATCTTGTGGACCACGAGGTGGACAGAGTATGGAGATGACTGAAGCACTCCAGGATCTTGTGGACAACAGAGTGGACAGAGTAGTGGAGATGGCTGAAGCACTCCAGGATCTTGTGGACCAGAGTGGACAGAGTAGTGGAGATGGCTGAAGCATTCCAGGATCTTGTGGACCACAGAGTGGACAGAGTAGTGGAGATTACTGAAGCACTCCAGGATCTTGTAGACCACAGAGTGGACAGAGTAGTGGAGATGACTGAAGCACTCCAGGATCTTGTGGACCACAGAGTGGACAGAGTAGTGAAGATGACTGAAGCACTCCAGGATCTTGTGGACCACAGAGTGGACAGAGTAGTTGAGATGACTGAAGCACTCCAGGATCTTGTGGACCACAGAGTGGACAGAGTAGTGGAGATGACTGAAGCACTCCAGGATCTTGTGGACCACAGAGTGGGGACAGAGTAGTGAAGATGACTGAAGCACTCCAGGATCTTGTGGACCACAGAGTGGACAGAGTAGTTGAGATGACTGAAGCACTCCAGGATCTTGTGGGCAAGAGTGACAGATAGGGATATGAAGCCTCCAGGTCTTGTGGGCCAAAGTGGAAAAAGTAGTGGAGTGACTGAAAACATCCAGGATCTTGTGGACCCCAAGAGTGGAAGAGATGGAGTGATGAAGCCCCCAGGATCTTGTGGCCAAGAGGGACAGAGTAGTGGAGAGACTGAAGCATCCAGGATCTTGTGGACCACAGAGTGGAAAGAGTGTGGAGATGACTGAAACACTCCGGATCTTGTGGACCCAGGTGGGGCAAATAAG
>NC_069452.1:11855855-11960855 GCF_026875155.1 Cherax quadricarinatus
ACGCCCCACTACAACTCTACTACTACTTCTACTACTACTGCACTACTACTGCTACTACTACTTGCTACTACTACTGCTACAACTACAGCTACTCTACTGCTACTACCTACTACTACAGCTACTCTGGCTACGTGCTACTATTACTACTACTACTACTACTACTGGCTACTAACTACTGCTACTACTACTACTGCTACTAACACTACTACTGCTACTACTGCTACTAACTACTACTACTAACTATTGCTACTACTACTACAACTACTACTACTGCTAACTCAACTACTGCTACTACTACTGCTACTGCTACTACTACTGCTACTACTACTACCTCTGCTACTACTACTCTGCTACTACCTACTACTACTACTACGACTGCTACTACTACTACAATTACTCTGCTACTACTGCTACTATACTGCTACTACTGCACTACAACTGCTATCTACTACTGCTACTACACTACTAACTACTACTTACTGCTACAACTACTACTACTACTACTCTGCTACTACTACTACTACTAACGGGCTGCTACTACTACTAACAATTGCACTACTAACTGCTACTACTACTACTACACTACTAATTCTACTACTACTACTACTACTACTACTGCTACTACTACTACTACACTACTACTGCTGCTACAACTCTGCTACTACTAATGCTACTACTGCTACTACTGCTACTACTACTCTACTGCCTAACTACTACTACTACGGCTACTACTGCTTACTACAACGACTACGAATACTGCTGCTACTGCTTCTATACTACTACTGCTACTACTACTACCAACTACGGCTACTACTACTACTACTACTACTAACTGCTACTACAACTAACCTACACTACTGCGACTACTGCTATTGCTACTACTACTACTACTGCTACTACTACTACTGCTACTACGACACTACTGCAAATACTAACTAATACTACTACTACTGTACTGCTACTAACTACTACTAACTAACTACTACTAATCTGCTACTACTTCTACTACAAGTAAGGCTACACTACTGCTACAGTCTACTAACTACTACTACTGCTACTACTACTACTGCTACTACAACTGCTACTCTGCTACTACTACTACTACTACTACAATACTACTGCTACGACTACTACTACTACTACAACTGCTACTACTACTACTACTCCTGCTACTACGCTACTGCTACTACTACTACTACTGCTACTCTACTACTGCTACAACTACTACTACTGCACTACTAACTACTACTACTACAACTGCTACTACTATCTACTACGACTCACTACTACTACTATTACGCTACTACAACTACTACTACTACTTCTACTACAAGTAATGCTACTACTACTGCTACTGCTACTACTACTCTAACTGCTACTACTACTACTTACTGCTTACAACACTACAGCTACTGCT
The DNA here is from genome assembly GCF_026875155.1 of Cherax quadricarinatus. Taxonomy (NCBI): domain Eukaryota; kingdom Metazoa; phylum Arthropoda; class Malacostraca; order Decapoda; family Parastacidae; genus Cherax; species Cherax quadricarinatus. Next base: position 11,857,273 of record NC_069452.1, read on the forward strand.
ACTACTACTACTGCTACCTGCTACTACTACTACTGCTGCTACTACGACTACTGCAACTGACTACTACTGCTACTAATACTACGACTAATACTAATACTACTGCTACTACTACTGCACTACAACTACTACTACTACCAACAACAACCATTCCTCACGGCCTGTTTCTCAACTTAGCCTCCTAAAATCTTACAATATTAAGGAATACGGGGAATACTCTGGAAACTTGAAAATGTGTCGTAGTGAGTGTCAGTCACTGTCAGTCTGTTCAGCTTAAGCTCGACAGAAAGAAGGTAATCCCTCATTGCCAACGAGTGCAAAACCGTTTAACAGGTTTCCTATTGAGATTGAATCAGCAGAGAGGGTAATAGTTTCCCGAGCATCAGAAGCTAGTTGCCCACTAGATTAAAAACAAGAAGCGAAATTTAAATCACGCCACTGGGGTGAGGTTGAATGATACTCTAGGCCTTTCGTGTCGGCAATCATCACTTTTCAGGTTCTTGCAGTGTTACAGAAATGACAGACCTGTTGATTTCAACACGAAGGCCAGAGCTCATCATTCAAAACCCCGTGGATTTTTTTGCACAGTAACAAGCGTGTAAATAACATACGATGACCCAGAAAAGTTAGATACATGACTTCAATGTCCACTGAGGTCCCCTTGCCCTGATGTTTGTACGTCTTAAGACTGTACGGATGTTAAAAGGATGCTAACTGTGAAGGCTCCGTTAATTAGGTCTGGGAAGGGGGCTGGTGATTAAGGCGAAGGTACTTAGGCCAACAATGTGATCGCAGGAAATAGTTATACTCATAACGTAATTAGAAGTCATATTGGGTGATTGTGTCGTTCTTATCAGCATTCAGAGATACCAGAGGACGACACTACCTGGTAGTAGGACGTGCTAAGAGAGTGTGGGAGATACCATAGGACGACACTACCTGGTGAGATGATGCTGGTTGAGTGTGGAGATACCAAGGACGACATACTGGAAGCGAGGAATGCTGGAGAGTGTTGGAGATACCAGGGGACAACACAACCTGTAAGATGATGCTGGGTGTGGGAGATACCAGGACGACACTACCTGGGAAGATGATGCTGAGTGATTGTGGGAAGATACCAGAGACGACACGACCTGGGAGAGATGATGCTGTGAGTAGAGGGAGATACCAGAGACGACACTACTGGTAGAGATGATGCTGGTGAGTGTGGAGATAAACCCGGGGAGAACACTACCTGGTAGAGACATGCTTAAGAGAGTGTGGTAGAATACCAGGAGGACGACACTACCTGGAGAGATGAGCGGGTGATGTGGGAAGATACCAAGAGGAACTACACTAACTGGGAAGATGATGCTGGGTGAGTTGTGGGAGATACCATAGGACTACACAAACTACCTGGTAGAGATGATGCAGGGTGAGTGTGGGAGATCCAGAGGACGTCACTACCTGGTAGAGGATGATGCTGGGTGATGTGGGCGATACCAGAGAGAAGACACTACACCTGGTAGAGATGAGCTGGGTGAGTTTGGGAGATACCAGTTGACGACACTACTGGTAGAGACGAGCAGGGTGAGTGTGGGAGATACAAGAGGACACACTACCTGGTAGAGGAGATTCTGGGTGTGTGTGGGAGATACAAGAGGACGACAATACGCCTTGTAGAGAATGATGCTGGTGAGTGAGGGAGATACCAGAGGACGACACATACCTGGGAGAAGATGATGCTGGGGTGAGTTTGGGATAATACCAGGGGACAACACTACCGGTAGAGTGATGCTGGGTGAGTGTGGGAGATACCAGAGTACGACACTACCGGTAAGAACACATGGCAGGGTGATGTGGGAGATACCAGAGGACAACACTACCTGGTAGAGACGATGCTGGGTGAGTGTGGGAGATACCAGGGGACACAACATCCACTACCTGTAGAGATGGATGCCCTGGGTGAGTGAGGGCTCTTGATTGAAGGAGCAGGAGGTAGCCTATCCTTCCCTGATCTATTCGACTACTCATTGGCCGGGATCATTGTGGTCCTCGTGGGTTTGTCCCCGCTTCCTTTTATCCGCCATGATTAAACTGTTGTTTGTTGTGTAACCTGCTTTCAATGTATCCTTTTAATAATATAAATAATAATAATTAATAATAATAATAACAATAAATATTATATCTTATTTACAGTACAGTACATAAAAGTACAAGTATACAAGTACAGTACAAGGTATACAATACATTACAAGGTATACCAGTACATGTAAAAGGTATACCAGTACAGTACAAGGTATACCAGTACAAGTCCAAGGCAACCAGTACATGTAAAAGTATACCATACATGTACAAGTTATACCAGTACATGTACAAGGTAAACATGTAACATGTACAAGTATACAAGTACATGTACAGGTATTCCAGTACATGTACAAGGTATTACATTACATTAACAAGGTATACAAGTACATGTGACAAGGTATACAAGTACATGTACAAGGTATACCAGTACATGTAATAGGAAATACCCTAACATGTACAAGGGTGATACCCTTACATGTACAAGAATACAAGTACATGAACAAGGGGTAATACAAGTACATGTAACAAGGTATACCAGTAACCTGTACAAGGTATACAAGTACATTTACAAGGTATACAAGACAATGTACACGGTATAACAAGTACATGTACCAGGTATACCAGTCACAATGTGAAAGGTATACCAGTACTTTACAAGGTATAACCAGTACTGTACAAGGTATACATACTTACAAGGTATACAAGTACATGTACAAGGTATAACAAGTACATGTCTCAAGTATACAAGTACATGTCAAGGGTATACTCGTACAATGTACAAGTAATACCAGTAACATGTACAAGGTATACCAGTACATGTACCAGGTATACAGTACATGTACAAGGTAAGTACAAGTAACATGTACGAGTATACCAGTAACATGTACAGGTGTACCATGCAATGTAACAAGTATACCATACATGTCCAAGATATACCACAATTACAGGTACAAGGTTGTAACCAGTACATGTAGCAGGTAACCAGTACATGTACAAAGGTATACCATTACTGTACAAGGTATACCAGTACATGTACAAGGTATACCCGTACATGTACAAGGTGTACCAAAACATGTACATGTATACCAGTACAGAAGTACAAGATATACCATTACATTACAAAGGTGGTACCAGTACATGTACAAGGTATACCAGTACATGTACAAGGTATACAGTACATGTAAACAAGGTGTACCAGTACATGTACAAGGTTTACCAGTACATGTACAATGTATACCAGTAACATGTACAAGGTATACAAGTACATGTACAAGGTATACAAATACATGTACAAAAGGTATACCATTACATGTACAAGGTTTACCAGTACATGTACAAGGTATACCAGACATGTACAAGATTATACCAGTACAATGTACAAGGTGTCCCAGTACATGTACAAGTAAACCAGTACCTTACAAGTATACCAGTACATGTTACAAGGTAATACCAGTTACATGACAAGGTATCCAGTTAACATTACAAGGTGTTACCAGTACATTTACAAAGTATACCTGTACATGTACAAGATATACCATACATGTTCAAGGTGTAACCACATGTACAAGGTATACCATACATTTACAAAGTATACCAGTAACATGTACAAGTAACCAGTACATTGTACTCGGTGACCAGTACATGTACAAGGTGTACAGTACATGTACAAGGGTATACCAGTACATGTACAAGGTATACAAGTACATGTACAAGGTATACAAGTACATGTACAAGGTAAACCATTACATGTAACAAGTTGTAGTACAGTACATTACAAGGTGTACCCAGTACTTGACAAGTATACCATTACCATGTACAAGGTATACCAGTATTACATGAACAAGGTATACCATACATAACAAGGTATACAAGTACAATTACAAGGTAAACCAGTAGTACATGTACAAGGAATATAACAAGTACATTACAATGTATACCAGTACATTTACAAGGTCTCACCATTACATTATACAAGTGTATACATTACATGTACAAGGTATACAATCCATGACAAATAACCAAACATGTAACAATAGGTATACCAATTACATGTCCAAAAAACCAGTACGTAACAAGGTATACCATACATGAACCAGGTATACAAGTACATGTACACGGTATACCAAGTACATGTACTTAGTATACAAGTACATGTACAAGGGGTATACCAGTACATGTACAAGGTATACCAGTACCTGTACAAGGAATACACGTACATGTACAGGTATACCAGTACATTCCAAGTATACCAGTACATGAACAAGGTATACCAGTACATGTACAAGATATACCAGTACATGTACAAGTATTACAATACTTGGACAAGGTATACCAGTACATGTACCAAGGTATAGCAAGTAACAAGTACAAGGTATACCAGTACATGAAACAAGATATACCAGTACATGTACAAGGTATAACAAGTACATGTACAAGGTATACCAGTACATGTACAAGGGTATACCAGTACATGTAGCAAGGTATACAAGTAAAATGATCAAGGTATACCAGTACATGTACAAGATAAACCAGTACATGTACAATGTATACCCAGGAACATGTACAAGGTATACCAGTACATGTCAGAATGTATACCAGTACATGTACAAGATATACCAGTACATGTACAAAAACCAGTACATGTACAATGTATAGCCATACATGTAAAAGGTATACCAGTACAGTACAAATAACCAGGTAACATGTACCAAGGGTATACAAGTACATGACAAGTATACCAGTACATGTACAAGGTATTACCATAACATGTACAAGATATACCAGTACATGTACAAGATATATTCCATTACATGGTAACCAGATATACCAGTACAGTGTACAAGATATACCAGTACATGTACAAGATCTACCCTACCTGTACAAGGTATACCAGTACATGTTACAAGATATACCAGTACATGACAAGGTATACCAGTACATGTTACAAGGTATACCATACATTACAAGGTATACAAGTACCTGTACAAGGTATACAGTACATGTACAAGGTATACCAGTACATGTACCAGGTAACCAGTCATGTACAAGGATACCAGTACATGTCAAGGTAATACCATACATGTACAAAGGGGGGGGTATACAAGTACATGTAACAAGGTAACCAGTACATGTACAAGGATACCATTACATGTACAAGGTATCCAAGTACAATGTACAAGGTATACCAGTACATGTACAAGGGATACCAGTACAATTGTTACAAAGTTATACAGTACATGTATCAAATTAACAAGTACATGTACAAGGTAAAACCAGTACAGTACAAGGTATAACAAGCCACATGTACAAGGGTATACCAGTACATGTACAAGTATACAAGTACATGTACAAGGTATACCATACATGTACAAGGGTATTACCAAGTACATGTAACAAGGTAAATACCAGTACATGAACAAGATATACCAGTACATGACACACTGGATACAAGTACATGTACAAGGTATACCAGTTACATGTACAAGGTATACAGTACATGTACCAGGTATACCAGTACATGTACAAGGCATACAAGTAAATGAACATGGTATACCAACATGACCCAGATTACCAGTACAATGTAAATGTATACAAGTACATGTACAGGTATACCAAGTACATATACAAGGTATACCAGTACATTACAAGGTATACAAGTACATGTAGCAAAGGTATACCAGTACATAGTACAAGATAAACCAGTACATGTACAAGGTATACCATTACATGTACAAGGAATACCAGTACAAGTACAAGATATCCAGTAGCATGTACAAGATATAACCAGTACAAGTACAAGGTAACCAGTACAGTACAAGGTATACCAGTACATGTACAAGATATCCCAGTACATGTACAAGGTATACAAGTACATGTACAAGGTATACCAGTACATTAAAAGATATACCGAACATGTACAAGGTATACCAAACATGTACAAGAATATACCAGTACTGTACAAGATATACCAGTACATGTACAAGGTAATACCAGTACATGTACAAGATATACCATACACATGTACAAGGTAATACCATTACATGTACAAGGTATACCAGTACATGTACAAGGTATACAAGTACATGTACAAGGGTATAACCAGTACCATGTACAAGGTATACATGTACAAGGTAATACCAGTACATGTACAATGTATACAGTACATGTACAAAGGTATACCCAGTACATGTACAAGGTTAACCAGTACATGTACAAAGGTAAAACCAGTACAAGTACAAGGTATACCAGTACATTACCAGGTATACCAGTACATGTACAAGGTTATACCAGTACATGTACAAGTAATACAAACAAGTACATGTACAAGGTAATAACCAGTATACATGTACACGGTATACCAGTATCATGTACAAGGTATACAAGTACATGTACAAGGTATACAAGTACAATGTACAAGGTATAACGCAGTACATGTACAAGGTATACAAGTACAATGTACAAGGTATACGCATAAATGTAATCAAGGTAACCAGTACAAGTACGAAGGTATACAAACATTACAGGTTATACCAGTAATGTACAATGTATACAAGTACATGTACAAAGGTATGAACCCGTACATTTAACAAGGTAAACCAGTACATTTACAAGGTATACCAGTACATGTACAAGGTATACCAGTACATGTACATAAGGTAATACCAAGTACTGTACAAGTTATACAAGAACATGTACAAGGTATAACCAGTACATGTACAAGGTATACAAGCACATGTACCAGGTATAACAAGTACATGTACAAGGTATACAAGTACATGTACAAGGGTATAGCCCATTACATTTACAAGTATACCAGTACACAAGTACAAAGGTATACCATTACATGTGACAAGGTCTACCAGTACTTGTACAAGGTATACAAGTACATGTACAAGTTTTACAAGTAACATGTACAAGGTACCAGTACATGTACAAGGTATCATCAAGTACATTAGCAAGGTATACCAGTACATGTACAAGGTAACCAGTACATGTACAAGTTATACAAGTACATGTACAAGGAATACAAGTACATGTACAAGGTATACCAGTACTTGTACAAGGATACAAGTACATTGTACATAGGTATACCAGTACATGTACAAAAGGTATACCAGTACCATGTACAAGGTATGCCAGAACATGTACAAGGTAATACCAGTACAAGACAAGGAATACCAGTACATTTACACAGGTATAACAAGTACATTTACAATTATACAAGTAACAAGTACAAGGTATACCAGTACATGTACAAGGACTACAAGCACATGTACAAGGTATACAATACTGTACAGGTATACAATACATGTACAAGGTATACCAGCCACATAGCTGAACATCAGTGCATTACTACTAAATAGAAAGACCCCTTTTTATGTTGATCATTTCCGTAATTATGTCAGTTTTGTCCCAGGATGTGAACCCACACCAGTCCACAAACACCCAGGATGTGACCCACACACAGTTCCACTAACACCACAGGATGTGACCCAACACCAGTCCACTAACACCAGGATGTGACCACACCAGTCCACTAACACCCAGGATGTGAACCCAACCAGTCTCACTAACACCCAGATGTGACCCCACAGTCCACTAACACCAAAGGATGTGACCCACATCCATCCACTAACAACCGGGATGTGACCCAACACCAGTCCACTAACCATCCAGATGTGACCCACACCAGTCCACTAACATCCAGGATGTGACCCACAAACCAGTCCACTGAACATCCAGGAAGTGACCCACACCAGACCCACACTAACATCCAGATTGACCCACACCAGTCCACCTAACATCCAGGTGTGACCCACACCAGTCCAACTAACATCCAGGATGGGACCCACACCAGTCCACTAACACCCAGGATGTGACTCCACACCAGTCCACTAACCCTCAGGATGTGACCCACACCAATCCACCCTAAAAAAAAAAAAACACCCAGGATGTGACCCACACCAGTCCACTAACACCCAGGAATGTACCAACACCAGTCCAACTAACACCAGGATGTGACCCACATCAGTCACTAACACCCAGGATGTACCACACCGGTCCACTAACACCAAGAGATTGCCCACACACGTCCACTTACAAACCAGGATGTACCCACACATTCCACTAGCAACCCAGATGTGACCCACACCAGTCCACTAACACTCCAGGTAGGTGACCCACCACCAGTCCACTAACACCCAGGATGTGACCCACACCAGTCCCACTAACACCCAGGATGTGACCCACACACAGTCCACTAACACCCAGTTGTGACCCTCACCATCCACTAACACCCAGGATGTGAGACCCACATCAAGTCCACTAACACCCAGGCTTGAACCCACACCATCCACTAACACCCCAGATGTGACCCCACCAACCATCCCAACAACACCCAGGATGTTACCCACACCATCCACAAACACCCAGGATGTGACCCACACCAGTTCCACTAACACCCAGGTGTGACCCACACCAGTCCCTAACACCAGGATTTTGACACCACACCATCCACTAACACCCAGGATGTGACCCACACCAGTCCCACAACACCCAGATGTGACCCACAACCAGTCCACTAACACCCAGATGTGACCCACACACAGCCAACTACACCCATGGGGATGTGACCCCACACCAGTCCACTAACACCCAGGAAGTGACCCACACCAGTCCCACTAACACCCCAGATGTGACCCAAACCAGCCACTAACACCCAGGATGTGACCCACACCAGTCCTCTAACTACCCAGGTTGTGACCCACACACCGGTCCACTACACCCTGGATGTACCCACTCCAGTCCATAAACAGGATGTGACCCACACTCGTCCACTAACACCCAGGGGGAATGTGACCCACACTGGTCCACAAACACCCAGGATGGACCCACACCAGTCCATCTAACATCCAGGATGGGACCCACACATCCACAACACCCAGATGTGACCCACACGGTCCACTAACACCCAGTATGTGACCCACACCAGTCACTATCATCCAGATGTGACCCACACCACCAGTCCAAAACCACCCAGGAATGTGACCCACAACCAGTCCACTAACACCCAGGATGTTACCCAACTAGTCCCCACTTCCACCCAGGATGGGACCCCACACCAGGCCACAAACACCCAGATGTGACCCAGACCAGTCCAGCTAACACCCAGGATGTGAACCCAGACCAGTCCACAAACAACCAGGATGTGACCCACACCAGTCCACTAACACCCAGGATGTGACCCACACACCAGCTCCACACTAACATCCAGGATGTGATCCGACACAAGTCCAACTAACACCCAGGATGTGACCCACACTGTCACTAACACCCAGGATAGGGGGGGGGGGACCCCCACCACCTAGTCCACTAACATCCAGGATGTGGACCCATACCAGTCACTAACTTCCAGGATGTTGACCCACACCAGTCCACTTACACCCAGGAATGTGGAACCCACACCAGTCCACTAACACCCAGGATGTGACCCACACCAGTCCACTAACACCCAGTGATGTGACCCACACCAGTCCACTAACACCCAGGATGTGACCCACACCAGTCCACTAACACCCAGGTACCCATTTTACTGATGGGTGAACACAGACAACCGGTGTAAGGAAACACCCAATGTTACTACCCTCGCTGGTAATTGAACCCGGACACCAGCCGTGTGAAGCGAGAGCTTTAGCCACCAGCCCACGGGGTACAGTGAGAGAGAGAGAGAGAGAGAGAGAGAGAGAGAGAGAAGAGAGAGAGAGAGAGAGAGAGAGAGAAAAAAACCAACGATCTAATAACTCTCTCTCACACACACATGGCCAGGAGCTGTGAATCGACCCTTTTAACTCCCCCCCTACAACTTCAATATTAGATACGAACAAGCCAAAAGCTGGCGGAAATCAAAGTGCCCTAGGAGGCTGGACCAGGAGCTGCCTCTCAACCCTACGCAAACACAACTTGCCAAGGACCATCGTTCACTCCAACCACAAATACACATCACAACCACGTACACACACACACACACACACACACACACACACACACACACACACACACACACACACACACACACCGGTAGCAACCGGTGAAGAGGCGGGGCCAGGAGCTAAGACTCGACCCCTGCAACCACAAATAAGTGAGTACAAATAGGTGAGTACACACACACACACACACACACCGGTAGCAACCGGTGAAGAGGCGGGGCCAGGAGCTAAGACTCGACCCCTGCAACCACAAATAGGTGAGTACAAATAGGTGAGTACACACACACACACACACACACACGATGTAGTGGAGGCAGGATCCATACATAGCTTTAAGCAGAGGTATGATAAAGCTCACGGCTCAGGGAGAGTGACCTAGTAGCGATCAGTGAAGAGGCGGGGCCAGGAGCTCGGACTCGACCCCCGCAACCTCAACTAGGTGAGAGTACAACTAGGTGAGTACACACACACACACACACAGTGAAGACAAGCTCCGGGAAGATACCGATTTATAGTCTTCACGTCTGTGTGAAAACCGTGTCTCCCACGGTCGTATTTTATCGTGAACACTTGGGAAACGTGCCTAGGGGAGACTTCAATAATATATTCTCTCGCTTTTCGCCTCTGTCTCCCAGGTAAATGTTCACAGAGATACCGTTCCGCCCGCTCGTAAAAACTCTACCTTTGAGGGAGGGGGACGCCTTGACACTGCTCAAGCGGGGGTGAAACGTGCGTTTTACGATGTTTTGGTGGTGGGGGGGGGGTTGCCAGGGGTGAAACATCGCCGAGGTTTTTTTTATCACCACTCTGGGCGTAATTTGCACCGTTCTGTGTCTCATTCACCAGGATAATACACGATAGTGGTTGATCTAGATAGTGGTAGATAGTTCCTCTCAGTAGTTAGCCTCAGTATGGACTAGCAAGTACTCTATCTATGCCATGTACTCTCGCGCTTCCCTGATGGAACCTGATTTTCTCCCATTCCTCAGTGCATCATACAGGTTTAGCGCTCTCCCGTGTAGTGGTTCGTGTACACTTAAGCTCTTAAACACACACACACACAGAATTGTATGTCTGTCAGTATATTCACCCATCAGTGCATATATTCAGCCATCAGTGCATATATTCACCCATCAGTGCATATATTCAGCCATCAGTGCATATATTCACCCATCAGTGCATATATTCCTGCACACTGAGAGGTGTATACCTCAGTGTATATACACTGAGAGTTAGGAGTTAGAAGTGACCTTAAACTTGAAATTGGAAGTTAGAAGTTAGTTTAAACGTGAAGCTTGGTTAGAAGTGAGGTATCCCCAATTTAGAAGTGAGGTATCCCCACTTTAGGTTAGAAGTGAGGTATCCCCACTTTAGGTTAGAAATGAGGTATCCCCACTTTAGAAGTAAGGTATCCCCACTTTAGAAGTGAGGTATTCCCACTTTAAAAGTGAGGTATCCCCACTTTAGAAGTAAGGTATCCCCACTTTAGAAGTGAGGTATCCCCACTTTAGAAGTGAGGTATCCCCACTTTAGGGTCCTGAAACAACAAGAATAATTAGTTTGACCAATACGGTTATACTTTAAGATGTATCCCCGGTGGGCACAGCATACCCAGGTATAACGGATCATATCTAGAAGTATACCTCTCTAGGGATAAACATGAAAGTCACGTCGGGTAGAAACGTGAGTTAAGTCTAGCCTTGTACAACTTCCGGTACCCTAATTTACATATTTCCCCCTCTATTTCTATCCATTATTCAAAGGTGTTGAAGCCTGTTAATAAGGGGCGGGTTTATGACGCCTTTATAATGGAGTTGGGGACCAGCAAACAAGACTGTTAATGCTGCTGTTAAACATAATTTAACATTATCATTACCTGTTAGTAATTAACTTGGGGTAAGACATGTTTCCACTTCGTGTAGTCAGTTTCGGGAAGGACATTGTTCCCACGACACAGTCCCAGACTTGACCCTCTGGTCGATGGCCTGAGGAGTCTGGATGTGATGAATGGTTTGAAAAACCGACAAGTTGAAGATTGAGACACTTATGCAGCATATGGGAATCTTTATTCAGGAAACGTTTCGCCACACGTGACTTCATCAGTCCAATACAAAGAGGTAAGGAGGGGGGAGAAAAGAGGGAAACAGTCCTCAGCCTGGAGTCGATGTTTTAGTTTCCCTCAATCTTGTTAGAAGATTCTACAAGATTGATGGACCCGAACACATCGACCCCCAGGCTGAGGGACTGATTACCTCATACTCCTCCTCTCCTTACGCCTTCCTCTTTGTTTTGGGCTGATGAAGCCACTGTGTGGCGAAAAAAGTTTCCTGAATAAAGATTCCCATATGCTGCATATAGTTTTCCCCAATCTTCAGGAGTCTGGATGTTGGTGCTAGAAGTGATTTCAGGGATTTTTTTTTGTCCTCTGGAGAGAGAGAGTTGGTGTGCTTCGTGTGTATAGAGGCTATTTTTTGTGTGTGCATAAATCCAGGCTGTTTTTAGTCCCCCCTTTTACCCCCCAGTCTTCTCCCCTATTTGTCTCCCTTGGCTGCCATCTCTGTTCTATGCCTTTTATTCACTTTCTCTTTTCCCACCTCCAGTCCCATCTTCCCTCCTTTATTCTCTAACCCTTCTAGTCTTCTCTTCACTCATGTCCCCCCCCTCTTTAATTTCCCTTTTATTTTCCACTCTGTCCTGTCTCCTCTGGTTCCCACAGTCTGCTCTCCCACAGTGCTCTCCCACAGTGCTCTCCCACCTGGCTGAGTGTTATATAGTCTCGATAGTAAATATTAAAACAATGATCTGAAACAAATTATTCCCCGTGAGAGTCGCAAGCATATCAGCGGTACTGGTGAGGTGTATGATAGTTGCTGGTACCACCACGCTGGGTGTTGGTGTTGGCACTGTTGGGTTTTGTTGTGTTTAGTACCGTGAGAGTCGCAAGCATACCAGCGGTACTGGTGAGGTGTATGATAGTTGCTGGTACCACCACGCTGGGTGTTGGTGTTGGCACTGTGGTTGTGTTGTGTTAGTACCGTGAGAGTCGCAAGCATACCAGCGGTACTGGTGAGGTGTATGATAGTTGCTGGTACCACCACGCTGGGTGTTGGTGTTGGCACTGTGGTTGTGTTGTGTTAGTACCGTGAGAGTCGCAAGCATACCAGCGGTACTGGTGAGGTGTATGATAGTTGCTGGTACCACCACGCTGGGTGTTGGTGTTGGCACTGTGGTTGTGTTGTGTTAGTACCGTGAGAGTCGCAAAACATACCAGCGGTATGGTGAGGTTGTAAAGATAGTTGCTGGTACCACCACGGGGTGTTGGTGTTGGCACCCGTGGTTGTTTTTGGTTTAGTACCTACCGTGAGAGTCGCAAGCATACAGCGGTACGGGTGAGGTGTTTTGTTTAGTTGCGGGTACCTCACGCTGGTGTTGGTGTTGGCACTGTGGTTGTGTTGTGTTAGCACTGTGGTTGTTGCTGGGGTTGTGTTAGCACTGTGGTTGTTGTGGTGTTGTGTTGGCACTGTGATTGTTCCTGGTGTTGTGTTGGCACTCGTGGATTGTTCCTGGTGTTGTGTTGGGCATTGTGGTTTTTTACTGGTGTTGTGTTGGCATTGTGGTTGTTGCGGGTTTTGGGTTTGCACTGTATTGTTCCGGTGTTGTTTGGCATTGTGTTGTTGCTGGTTGTGTGCCACTGTGTTTGTCCTGTGTTGTGTTGGCATTGTGTGTTGCTGGTTGTGTTGGCAACTGTGGTTGTTTTTTTTTGGGCACGTGGTTGTTGCGGGTGTTGTGTTTGCACTGTGGTTGTTTTGTGTTGGCAGTGGTTGTTGCGGGTGTTGTTGCACTGTGGTTTTTTCCTAGTTTTGTTGGGACTGGGGTTTGTTGCTGGTGTTGTGTTTGATGTGGTTTTTGTGTTGTGTTGGCATTTGTGGTTGTTGCTGGTGTTGTTTTGGGCAACTGTGGTTGTTCCTATTTTTGTTGGCACTGTGGTTGTTGCTGGTGTTGTGTTGGCACTGTGGTGTGTTGTGTTGGCACTGGTTGTTGCGGGTGTTGCGTTGGCACTGGGGTTTGTTCCTGGGGGTTTGTTGGCACTGTGGTTGTTCCTGGTGTTGTGTTGGCACTGTGTTTGTTCCTGGTGTTGTGTTGGCACTGTGGTTGTTGCTGGTATTGTGTTGGCACTGTAGTTGTTCCTAGTGTTGTGTTGGCACTGTAGTTGTTACTGGTGTTGTTTTGGGCATTGTGGTTGTTGCTGGTGTTGTGTTGGCACTGTGGTTGTTGCTGGTGTTGTGTTGGCACTGTGGTTGTTTTTTGTTTTTGGCACTGTGGTTGGTGTTGTGTTGGCACTGTGGTTGTTCCGGGTGTTGTGTTGGCACTGTGGTTGTTGCGGGTGTTGTGTTGGCACTATAGTTGTTGCTGGTGTTGTGTTGGCACTGTAGTTGTTACTGGTGTTGTGTTGCATTGTGGTTTTGCTGGTGTTGTTTGGCACTGTAGTTGTTACTGGTGTTGTGTTGGCATTGGGGGTTGTTGTTTGGTGTTGTGTTGGCACTGTGTTGTTACTGGTGTTGTGTTGGCATTGTGGTTGTTCCTGGTGTTGTGTTGGCACTGTGGTTGTTGCTGGTGTTGTGTTGGCACTGTGGTTGTTGCTGGTGTTTGTTGGCACGGGTGGTTGTTGCTGGGTGTTGTGTTGGCATTTGTGGTTGTTGCTGGTGTTGTGTTGGCACTGTGGTTGTTGCTGGTGCTGTGTTGGCACTGTGGTTGTTGCTGGGTGTTGTGTTGGTACTGTAGTTGTTACTGGTGTTTGTGTTGGCCTGGGGTTTGTTGCTGGTGTTGTGTTGCACTGGTTGTTGTGGTGTTGTGTTGGCACGTGGTTGTTGCTGGTGTTGTGTTGGCAGTGTGGTTGTGTTGGCACTGTGGTTTTTTGCTGGTGTTGTGTTGGCATTGTGGTTGTTGCTGGTGCTGTGTTGGCACGTGGTTTGTTGCGGGTGTTGTGTTGGCACTGTGGTTTGTTGCTGGTGTTGTGTTGGCACTGTGGTTGTTCTGGTTTTGTGTTGGCAGGTGGGTTGTGTTGGCACTGTGGTTGTTGCTGGTGTTCTGTTGGCACTATAGTTGTTGTTGGTGTTGTTTTTGGCACTGTAGTTGTTACTGGTGTTGTGTTGGCATTTGGTTATTGCTGGTGTTGTGTTGCACTGTGGTTTTTTGCTGGTGTTGTGTTGGCACTGTGGTTGTTGTTGGTGTTGTGTTGGCACTGGGTTGTTCCTGGTGTTGTGTTGGCACTGGGTTGTTGCTGGTGTTGTGTTGGCACTGTGGTTGTTCCTAGTGTTGTTGGCACTGTGGTTGTTGCTGGCGTTGTGTTGGCACTGTGGTTGTTGTTGGTGTTGTGTTGGCACTGTGGTTGTTGGTGTTGTGTTGGCACTGTGGTTGTTGATGTGTTGGCACTGTGGTTGTTGCTGGTGTTGTTGGCACTGTGGTTGTTGCTGTTGTGTTGACACTGGCTGTTGCTGGTGTTGTGTTGGCACTGTGCTTGTTCCTAGTGTTGTTGGCACTGTGGTTGTTGCCGGTGTTGTTGGCACTGTGGTTGTTATTGTGTTGGCACGTGGTTGGTGTTTTGTGGTTGGCATGTGGTTGTTGCGGTGTTGTGTTGGCACTGTGGTTGTTGCTGGTGTTGTGTTGGCACTGTGGTTGTTGCTGGTGTTGTGTTTTTCACTGTGGTTGTTGTGGTGTTTGTTGGCACTGTGGTTGTTGTTGATGTTGAGTTGGCACTGTGGTTGTTTGTGTTGTGTTGGCACTGTGGTTGTGTTGTGTTGGCACTGTGGTTGTTGTGTTGTGTTGGCACTGTGGTTGTTGCTGGTGTTGTGTTGGCACTGTGGTTTTTGTTGTGTTGGCACTAGGGTTTGTTGCTGGTGTTGTGTTGGCACTGGTTGTTGCTGGTGTTGTGTTGGCACTGTGGTTGTTCCTGGTGTTGTGTTGGCACTGTGGTTGTTGCTGGTGTTGGTTGGCACTGTGGTTGTTCCTAGTGTTGGCACTGTGGTTGTTGCTGGTGTGTTGGCACTGTGGTTATTGTTGGTGTTGTGTTAGCACTGTGGTTGTTCCTGGTGTTGTGTTGGCACTGAGGTTGTGTTGGCACTGTGGTTGTTGCTGGTGTTGTGTTGGCACTGTGGTTGTGTTGGCACTGTGGTTGTTGTGTTGGCACTGTGGTTGTTGTGTTGGCACTGTGGCTGTTGCTGGTGTTGTGTTGGCACTGTGGTTGTTGCTGGTTTTGTGTTGGCACTGTGGTTGTTGCTGGTGTTGTGATGGCACTGTGGTTGTTCCTAGTGTTGTTGACACTGTGGTTTTTGCTGTTGTGTTGGCACTGTGGTTGTGTTGGCACTGTGGTTGTTGTTGGTGTTGTGTTGGCACTGTGGTTGTTGCTGGTGTTGTGTTGGCACTGTGGTTGTTGCTGTTGTGTTGGCACTGGTTATTGCGTTGGCACTGTGGTTGTGTTGTGTTGGCACTGTGGTTGTGTTGTGTTGGCACTGTGGTTGTGTTGTGTTGGCACTGTGGTTGTTTGCTGGTGTGTTGGGCCCACTGTGGTTGTTTTGTGTGGCACTTTGGTTGTTGCTGGTTTTGGCGTTGGCACTGTGGTTTTTGCTGGTGTGTTGGCACTGTTTGTTGTGTTGTGTTGGCACTGTGGTTGTTGTGTTTTGTTGGCACTGCGGTTGTTGTGTTGGCACTTGGGTTGTTGCTGGTGTTGTGTTGGCACTGGGTTGTTGTGTTGTGTTGGCACGTTGGTTGTGTTGTTTTTGGCACTGTGGTTGTGTTGTTGGCACTGTGGTTGTTGTGTTGGCACTGTGGTTGTTGCTGGTGTTGTGTTGGCACTGTGGTTGTTGCTGGTGTTGTGTTTGGCAGTGTGGTTGTGTTGGCACTGTGGTTGTTGCTGGTGTTGTGTTTGGCACTGTGGTTGTTGTGTTGGCACTGTGGTTGTTGTGTTGGCACTGTGGTTGTTGCTGGTTTGTGTTGACACTGTGTTGTTGTGTTGGCACTGTGGTTGTTGCTGGTGTTGTGTTGGCACTGTTATTATTTTGTGTTGGCACTGTGGTTTTGTGTTGGCACTGGTTGTTGTGTTGGCACTGTGGTTGTGTTGGCACTATGGTTGTTGTGTTGGCACTGTGGTTGTTGCTGGTGTTGTGTTGGCACTGGGGTTGTGTTGGCACTGTGGTGGTTGTGTTGGCACTGTGGTTGTGTTGGCACTGTGGTTGTTGAGTTGGCACTGTGGTTGTGTTGGCACTGTGGTTGTGTTGGCACTGTGGTTGTTGTGTTGGCACTGTGGTTGTGTGGTACTGTGTTGTTGCTGGTGTTGTGTTGGCACTGTGGTTGTTGCTGGTGTTGTGTTGGCACTGTGGTTGTTGTGGTGTTATGTTGGCACTGTGGTTGTGTTGGCACTGTGGTTATTGTGTTGGCACTGTGGTTGTGTTGGCTCTGTGGTTGTTGTGTTGGCACTGTGGTTGTTGTTTTGTGTTCCCCTTTCCCAGTAAATTTTGTTAATTTTTAATTTAGAAAAGCTGGATACGCCATCTGTGTGTTGGTACGCTGTTCTATGTGACATACACACCGGAAGCTGCGTCTGTTTCCCTCTCATATTCCATCACACAGGATGGGTTCACATATAGTGTTGGGGGCCCCGCAACGGTTTTTTGCAGTGTTGGGGCCCCTAGCGGTGTTGTTGGAGTTTTGGGGGGCTCTAGGGGGTGTTGCAGTGTTGGATCCCTAGTGGTGTTGTTACAGTGTTGGACCCCTAGCGGTGTTGCAGTGTTGGTTTCCCTAGCGGTGTTTGTTGGAATTTTGAGTCCCCTATGGGCGTTGTTGCAGTATTGGGAGCCCCTAGCGGTGTCTGTTGTTATAGTGTTTGGCCCTAGCGGTGTTGTTACAATGTTGGGGCTCCTAACGTCATTTTTGTTTGTTACAGTGTTAGGGATCCTAACGGCGTTTGTTGTTTTTGGGTTTCCCCCAGAGTTGTGGTCGCGTGACTAAGCGCTGTCCCCCCGAGATGGCTACTAGTGTTCTACAGTTTGTATGGGTAGTTACATCAGCTTGAAGCTGTAACTTAAGCTTGTTTCTGATAGCTTAAAATCACGGTTGACTGTCCATTCGGGTTTCCAATACTTCTGTCCGTTCGTGGCTAAATCAATCTCCACACCTACCACGGCATTTTATCGTGTGTGTGTGGTGGTGTGTGTGTGTGTGTGTGTGTGTGTGTTTTGTGTGTGTGTACTCTGGGGTTGCAAGGGTCGAGTCACAGCTCCTGTATGTCTGTGTATGTGGCGTGATCCTCCGCCCGTAAAGCGCCAGGCAGAAAATCAAAAACAACCCTCTCCATTACCTCTCAAGCGTTAAGCGCCCATAATCTACTATATTTGTCCGGCCTCTCCTACACTCCCTGCTGCCAACGTGGCCCTGTCGTAGAGACCCTCCATCTTAAAGTCATGTTTCACTTGTCCCCTAGTATACATGCCACCTGCTGTCCTGTCTACTGTTTTTATCCGTCACCTGGCGCACCTGCGAGTCTGGTCTCAAGTCATTTCAGCTTAATGCCAGTCGGAGTGGGTGTGTGTGGTGTGTGTGTGTGTGTGTGTGTGTGTGTGTGTGTGTGTGTGTGTGTGTGTGTCGCTTCTCACCTGGAGGTGTGCCTTCCAAGAGTCTCTCTCTCTCTCTCTCTCTCTCTCTCTCTCTCTCTCTCTCTCTCTCTCTCTCTCTCTCTCTCTCTCTCCTCTCTCTTCTCTCCTCTCTCTCTCTCTCTCTTTTCTCCCCACACACACACACACACCCCGTATAGGTGTGCACATTAGAATGACTGTTATTAATGTGTGTACCAGAAACACCCACAGAAACGTGTGGACCAATACATTCACAGGAACTTTGTATCAAAACACTCACAGAACATGAGTACCAATACACTTACAGGAAACGTGAGTACAAAATACCCTCACAGGAATGTGTGTACCAACACTCACAGGAACGTGTGTATCAATACACTCGCAGGAACATGAGTACCAATACACTCACAGGAAAATGTGAGTACAAATACCCTCACAGGAATGTAAAACAAATACAATCACAAGAACGTGCAAAAAACATTCACAGGAACGTGTGTAGCAACACAGGAACGTGTAACAACATACAGCAACGCGTGTAGCAACACACGCGTTGCTACATGCGTTGAATGTGTACAACGGTACACTCACAGGAACGTGTGTAAAACACTCACGGAGGCAAGTCCCCCAACCCACTCACAGGGACACGTTCAAGTCTACAACACACTTCCGGACAAGTATAAGTCCCACAACACACAGGGACAAGTTTAAGTCCCCACAAAAACAGGTTAAAACACGAGTATAAGCCCCAAACGATACACTTCCGGGTTTAAAAGACAAGTCCCACAACACACAGGGACAAGTAAAGTCCCAGCAACAGTGTAAAAGACGAGTATAAGCGCCACAGTACACTTCCAGGTACAAGTACAAGTCCCACAACACACAGGGACAAGTATAAGTCCCACAGAACAGTGAAAAAGACGAGTATAATGCCACAGTACACTTCCAGGTACAATACAAGTCCCACAACACACAGGACAAGTATAATTTCCCCACAGAACAGTGTAAAAGACGAGTAAAAAGCGCCACAATCACTTCCAGGTACAAATACAAGTCCCACAACACACAGGGACAAGTACAAGTTGCAAAACACAGTGTGAAAGACAAGTATCGGAACAAAATTTACGCACTAGGTCTGAGAGGAGTTGCGGTAGTAGAGAACGAAGCAAGGCAGCCAGCGACCAGGGGTGCGACAGAAAAAAAACACACTACCTGCCTCACATGAGTGTCCCCTGCGGCATAGAAAACGCTCCCATATTATTAATAATATCTTGGCACTAGTGAATCTCTCTTTACGCCAAAACATGAGGCAAATATACATGTATAACGATTTTATTTATGACGTTGAACACACTCTTCATGGTGAAATAACGACGTGTGTTTCCCCAACTATTTTAAGCGATTCGGGGTGTCTACAGCGTTGCCAGGGCTCCCTCCCATCTATATACTCTTACATCTGATTAAGTTTAAATCTACATTAGTTTAACGTCGGTCTATTGTTATCCATTGTTAACTATATAGAAATATGCGTCAAATACTGTAGGCCATATTAATTGATAAAAATGTCTAGTTCGTGCAGAAATTGACGCCTTCTAACAGAGTTTATATTAATTTATATGTTAAGAAAATTTGGCACAAGCTATATACACAGTGATGTCTGTTGTGTATATACACAGAGTTGTATGTCTGTTGGTATATACACAGAGTTGTATGTCTGTTGTGTTATATACACAGAGTTGTATGTCTGTTTGTGTATAACACAGAGTTGTATGTCTGTTGTGTAATACACAGAGTTGTATGTATGTTGTGTATATACACAGAGTTGTATGTCTGTTGTGTATATACACTGAAGTTTAATCAGTATTTTAGGTATTAAAGTATTCTTTACTGGTGGTGCATAGGGACATGCAGCTTAATGACCCCCGTGTAGTAGATAGACTTTAAACCCCATTAACAATAATATGAAACAAATCAGTCATGTTTTTTACTCACAAGCTTGTGGTTGACACATGACAGGGGGGATAGTACCTCCCTGGATGGTTGTTGTCTACCATCCTACTGTCAGAGTACATAACATTTAAAAAGCTTGTGTTTCACTCTTGAGTTTCATGTTATTACATGGATTTGTGGTACTAGGAGTGAGTAGCGAATGGTGTCAGGGGTGTTAATGGGACCTCCAGAGAATCCTAGCACTCTGGGGAGACACACAGTCCCCGGATCTTTCCTCCCCAAAATCCCTACTCCCAGGGACTCTTTGCTCTCAAGAGAAAGCCTTTTGGGGGCTGTGGAATGGGGCTCTCGTCTTTATGGCTTGAGGGAAAGGGGAAACCTGACAAGGGAAATGAAGGCGCCCCTCCCTTCCTCGGATCAATGTCGATTACTTCTAAATCCCCCCTCCCCCAGGTGCTTGCGTGTGTATGTACACAGAGGTGTTATTTTTGTATATACACAGGTGTCTTAGTGTAATACAATCAGCTGTGTGTATATAAACGGACTTGTGTATTACAGTGTATATACACTGATAAGTGTATATCTCTCAGTGTAT
This sequence comes from Cherax quadricarinatus, assembly GCF_026875155.1. Classification (NCBI taxonomy): domain Eukaryota; kingdom Metazoa; phylum Arthropoda; class Malacostraca; order Decapoda; family Parastacidae; genus Cherax; species Cherax quadricarinatus. The sequence continues at coordinate 11,878,491 of NC_069452.1, forward strand.
ATACACTGATAGTTTACATTAATCAGTATTTTAGGTATTAAACTATTCTTCACTGGTGGGGCACAGGTGACATACAACCTTAATGACCCTCGTGTAGTAGATTTGACTTTAAACCTCATTAACCAACCATGCAGCCTTAATGACCCTCTTGTAGTAGATAGACTTTAAACCCCATTAACCAACCATGCAGCCTTAATGACCCTTTTGTAGTAGATAGACTTTAAACCCCATTAACCAACCATGCAGCCTTAGTGACCCTCGTGTAGTAGATAGACTTTAAACCCATTAACCAACCAAAGCAGCCTTAATTTACCCTCGTGGTAGTAGATAGACTTTAAACCCCATTAAACCAACCATGCAGGGCCTTAATGACCCTCGTGTAGTAGATAGACTTTAAACCCCATTAACTAACCATGCCCCTTAATGACCCTCGTGTAGGTAGAAGACTTTAAAAACCCCATTAACCAACCATGCAGGTTAATGACCCTCGTGAGTAGATAGACTTAAACCCCATTAACCAACCCTGCAGGCTTAATGGCCCTCGTGTAGTAGATAGACTTTAAACCCCCTTAACCAACCATTGCAGGCTTAATGACCCTCGTGTAAGTAGATAGACTTTAAACCCCATTAACAACCATTCAGGCTTAATGACCCTCGTGTAGTAGATAGACTTTAAACCCCATTAACCAACCATCAGGGTTTAAAGACCCTTGTGTAGTTTGATAGACTTTAAACCCCATTAACCAACCATGCAGCCTTAATGACCCTCGTGTAGTAGATAGACTTTAAACCCCATTAACCAACCATGCAGGCTTAATGACCCTCGTGTAGTAGATAGACTTTAAACCCCATTAACCAACCATGCAGCCTTAATGACCCTCGTGTAGTAGATAAACTTGAAACTCCCCCATTAGCGATATACCTCTATACACCCCTCAGTGTATATACACATAACTACACCTCTCAGTGTATTACACATAAAATAAAACCTCTCAGTGTATATACACATTACACCTCTCAGTGTATATACACATAACTACACCTCTCAGTGTATGTACACATAACTACACCTCTCAGTGTATATACACATTACACCTCTCAGTGTATATACACATAACTACACCTCTCAGTGTATATACACATTACACCTCTCAGTGTATATACACATTTAAATACCCTCTCAGTGTTTGTACACATAAACACACCTCTCAGTGTATAAAAACACATTACACCTCTCAGTGTTATACACATAAATACACCTCTCAGTGTATGTACAATAACTACACCTCTCAGTGTATATACACATTACACCTCTCAGTGTATGTACACATAACTACACCTCTCAGTGTATATACACATTACACCTCTCAGTGTATATACACATAACTACACCTCTCAGTGTATGTACACATAACTACACCTCTCAGTGTATATACACATTACACCTCTCAGTGTATATACACATTACACCTCTCAGTGTATATACACATAACTACACCTCTCAGTGTATGTACACATAACTACACCTCTCAGTGTATATACACATAACTACACCTCTTAGTGTATGTACACATAACTACACCTCTTAGTGTATATACACATAACTACACCTCTTAGTGTATATACACATAACTACACCTCTCAGTGTATATACACATAACTACACCTCTTAGTGTATATACACATAACTACACCTCTTAGTGTATATACACATAACTACACCTCTTAGTGTATGTACACATAACTACACCTCTTAGTGTATATACACATAACTACACCTCTTAGTGTATATACACATAACTACACCTCTTAGTGTATATACACATAACTACAAACCCCTTAGTGATGTACACATAACTCTACACCTCTTAGTGTATATACACATAACTACACCTCTTAGTGTATATACACATAACTACACCTCTCAGTGTATATACACATTACACCTCTCAGTGTATATACACATAACTACACCTCTCATGTATGACACATAACTACACCTCAGTGTATGTACACATAACTACAAACCCCTTTAGTGTAAAGTACACATAACTACACCTCTCAGTGTATATACACATTTCACCCTCAGTGTATATACACATTACACCTCTCAGGTGATATACACATAACTACACCTCTTAGTGTATGTACACCATAACTACACCTCTTAGTGGGATATACACATAACTAACACCTCTCAGTGAAAATACACATAACTACACCTCTTAGTGTTAAATTTACAAACTACACCTCTTATGTATGTACACATAAAATACACTCTTAGTGTATATACACATAACTACACCTCTTAGTGTATATACACATAACTACACCTCTTAGTGTATATACACATAACTACACCTCTTAGTGTATGTACACATAACTACACCTCTTAGTGTATATACACATAACTACACCTCTTAGTGTATGTTTCACATAAACTACACCTCTCAGTGATATACACCCTTACACCTCTCAGTGTATATACACATAACTACACCTCTCAGTGTATATACACATTACACCTCTCAGTGTATATACACATTACACCTCTCAGTGTATATACACATAACTACACCTCTTAGTGTATGTACACATAACTACACCTCTCAGTGTATGTACACATAACTACACCTCTTAGTGTATGTACACATTACACCTCTTAGTGTATGTACACATAACTACACCTCTTAGTGTATGTACACATAACTACACCTCTTAGTGTATGTACACATAACTACACCTCTTAGTGTATGTTACAATAACTCACCTCTCAGTGTTATGTACACAAACTACACCTCTTAGTTGTATGTACACATTACACCTCTTAGTGTATGTTTCACATAACTACACCTCTTAGTGTATGTACACATAACTACACCTCTTAGTGTATGTACACATAACTACACCTCTCAGTGTATATACACATAACTACACCTCTCAGTGTATATACACATAACTACACCTCTTAGTGTATATACACATAACTACACCTCTAGTGTATGTACACATAACTACTCCCTCTTAGTGTATGTACACAAACTACACCTCTTAGTTTTATGTACACATAACTACACCTCTTAGTGTATGTACACATAACTACACCTCTTAGTGTAAAATCACATAACTTTCACCTCTCAGTGTATGTACACATAACTACACCTCTAGTGTAAGTACACTTAACTACACCTCTCAGTGTATATACATATAACTACACCTCCAGTGTATATAACATAACTACACCTTCAGTGTATATACACATAACTACACCTCTCAGTGTATATACACATAAATACACCTCTCAGTTTTTATATACACATAACTACACCTCTCAGTGTATATACACAAACTACACCTCTCAGTGTATGTACCCCATAACTTTCCCTCTCAGTGTATATAAACCCAACTACACCTCTCGTGTATATACACATAACTACACCTCTCAGTGTATATACACATAACTACACCTCTCAGTGTATATACACATAACTACACCTCTCAGTGTATATACACATAACTACACCTCTCAGTGTATATACACATTACACCTCTCAGTGTATATACACATAACTACACCTCTCAGTGTATATACACATAACTACATCTCTCAGTGTATGTACACATAACTACACCTCTCAGTGTATATACACATAACTACACCTCTCAGTGTATATACACATAACTAAAACCCCTCAGTGTATATACACATAACTACACCCCTCAGTGTATATACACATTACACCTCTCAGTGTATATACACATTACACCTCTCAGTGTATATACACATTACACCTCTCAGTGTATGTACACATAACTACATCTCTCAGTGTATGTACACATAACTACACCTCTCAGTGTATATACACATAACTACACCTCTCAGTGTATATACACATAACTACACCTCTCAGTGTATATACACATAACTACACCTCTCAGTGTATATACACATAACTACACCTCTCAGTGTATATACACATAACTACACCTCTCAGTGTATACCATATTATTATTAAATAGGTATAGTGAACTGTATGGGTCATTAATTAAATTTGTAAACAAGGGTAGAGAGAGTGGGTGGTGGCAGTGGTCTCCTAGGGGGGCACAGTGCCACGGTCTCCCCGGGGGGGCACAGTGCCACGGTTGACAACCCCGTGTTAAAGGAGATCACTACACGGGTGCTCTCCCAGGGGGGCACAGTTCCCCCCCGTTGGTCTCCCAGGGGGGCACAGTGCCACGGTTGACAACCCCGTGTTAAAGGAGATCACTACACGGGGTGCTCTCCCAGGGGGGCACAGTCCCACCGTTGGTCTCCCAGGGGGGCCACAGTTGCCACGGTTGACAACCCCGTGTTAAAGGAGAAACACTACACGGGGGGCTCTCCCAGGGGGGCACAGTCCCACGGTTGGTCTCCCAGGGGGGCACAGTGCCACGGTTTGACAACCCCCTGTTAAAGGAGATCACTACACTGGGTGCTCTCCCAGGGGGCACAGTGCCACGGTTGGGCTCCCAGGGGGGCACCAGTGCCACGGTTTTACAACCCCGTGTTAAAGGAGATCACTACACTGGGTGCTCTCCCAGGGGGGCACAGTGCCAAAGGTTGGTTTTCCCGGGGGACACAGTGCCACGGTTGACAAACCCCCTGTTAAAGGAGATCACTACACTGGGTGCTCTCCCAGGGGGGCACAGTGCCAAAGGTTGGTCTCCCAGGGGGGCACAGTGCCACGGTTGACAACCCCGTGTTAAAGGAGATCACTACACTGGGGGCTCTCCCAGGGGGGCACAGTGCCACGGTTGGTCTCCCAGGGGGCACAGTGCCACGGTTGACAACCCCGTGTTAAAGGAGATACTACACGGGTGCTCTCCCAGGGGGGCACAGTCCCACGGTTGGTCTCCCAGGGGGGGCACAGTGCCACGGTTGACAACCCCGTGTTTTAAAGGAGATCACATACACGGGTGCTCTCCCAGGGGGCACCGTCCCACGGTTGACAACCCCGTGTTAAAGGAGATCACTACACGGGGTTCCCCTAGGGGGCACAGTCCCCGGTTGACAACCCGTGTTAAAGGAGATCACTACACGGGGTGTAAGTCCCTTTTAAAGATATCATATCCGATGCGGTTGGTTTTGGATAGTAATAGTAACGGTTTAATAGTTGTCTTCAGGGGAGGGGTGTTACAGAGGCTGGGTATTTTTTGGGTTTCCCAAAAGGTATCCCTAGTGAAACCCCCCAGCCTCCGGGGCTTCAACACCCAAAAGGGTTTTATGCGAGTCCCGGGCACATCTTCTCATGACTATGATTTAAAACAAAATCAAGAGAGGAAGCGGGTTTAGCAAAAGCCGGGTTTAAACCAGGAAAGCAGCAGACGACCCTGGCCCAGACCGGGCTCAGAGGTAGAAAAAATTGAAATTTTATCAAAAGCACAAGTATACATGGAAAACCACGAACACAAGTCATCCAGGAAACAAACCCAAAAATAAAGTCTCCATGGAAATAATACCCAAATTTTTTTTCTTTAAAAAAAAGAAAATGCAAAATGGGCTACCCGGAGGTTAAAAATTTAAAAACCTTCCACAAAAACCACAAGGAAGGTCTTTGGGAGGGAAGGTTATTTTTGACCTTTTGCAATTAAACACCGTGGTGAAGTTTGTTTAAAGGTAGGGGGTGTTTTTTTGTCTTGGTGGGGGGGGGGGGGTTTGGGGGTGTGGTGAGGTTGGAGGTGTGTGAGGTTCTGGAACTGGTAGGTGTTGCACATTGAGGTTCTGGCACTGTTGGTGAGGTTCGGGCACTGTTTTTGTGGGTTTCTGGCACTGTGTGGGGTTCTATAACTGTGAAGGTTCTGGAATATTGTGTGAGGTTCTGAACGTTGTATAAGGTTTAAAAAATGTTGTATAAGGTTCTAGAACTGTTGTAAAAGGTTCAGAATGTTGTAAAAGGTTTAGAATGTTGTATAGGTTTCTAGAATGGGTGGGGTTCTAGAATGTTGTAAAAGGTTCTAGAACTGTTGAAAAGGTTCTAGAACTTTTTGTATAAGGTTCGAACTGTGGAGGTTCGAACTGTTGTAAAGGGTTCTAGAACTGTTTTTTAAAGGTTTTTTTAGAAAGTTGTATAAGGTTCTAGAACTGTTGTTAAGGTTCTAGAATGTTTTTAAAGGTTCTAGAACTGTTGTAAAGGTTCTAAACTGTTGATGGGGTTTCTAGAACTGTTGTATAATTTTCTAAAACTGTGGAGGTTCTAGAACGTGTGGGGTTCAAAAACTGGTGGGTTTCTAAACGTGTGGGGGTTCTGAACTGTTGCAAAAGGGTTTTCTAGAACGTTGATAAGGTTCTAGAGTGTGTGAGGTTTAGAACGAGAAAAGAAAAAGCAAAAAAATTCGGGGTAAGGTTTTGTTTGTGGGGGAATTAAAATGTTTCCCGGGGAGAATTCCTTTTGTTTGAAGCATTTCGAAAAATACCGGGAAAATTTTGGGCGAGAAATCCCTGTTCTCAGGGAAAAATACTTATATTGCTTTGGGGTAATTCCCTTGAAAATTCCCCGTTTTTGGGTTTGTGCCTTGTTCACGTCGGGAGGTTAAAGGGCCCAGGGCTGTTCCTTCGGGCTTCAAAAATGGTTATAATGTGCCGAGGTTGTGCCTGGTGGCAGACTACGTCGGGACTAGTCTGCCACAAGAGTGTCAGGGGGCCAACCACAACAGTCTGTGAACGGTACTGTTTGAGGATTGAGCACATGTGGATTGTGTATTTCGCCTCCCCTCAAGGAAGGTTTCCCTTTTTGTTTGGGGAGGGGCTCTTGATTTTGGAAATTGGAAACTGGCTCCAGTTCCCCGAATTTAAACCCGAATGCCTTCCCCATCCCCCCCCCCCAGGCGCTGTTAAAACCTCCCCGGGGTTTGCGCTTCCCCCGTTTTTTAAAAAATAAAAAATAAGTATTTTTGCCCACACGTAGGTTCTTCAGTCAAAACATTTTCTGGAGCGTAGAGATGGAAAGCAATTAATCATCCCTCCCCTTTAAGGGTGAGGGACTGTTCATTTTTCCCCCCACCCTGAGAGGGGTTTTAGGGACTGTTTACATTGTCTTTCATCTCTACTGCTTTTGCAAACCCCCCCTATTTTACGAAGGGTCTGGGGTGAAAGTTTATCAGTAAGGGTACCCAAATACTGCCGGTGTCTTTACCATTTTCAACATTGGGTACCCTTTTTTGTAGACGTTTCCCCCTCCGTGCTTTATCAGTTTGTAAAAGGGACCGTGCACAAAACCCTTTTAACCACCCGTGTGACATGGGACACCACCCTGTGCACCCATGTCCACAATCCCCCTTGGGGTCTGCACACTAACGCATTTACCTAAAATTAATGACGTGTATTCATCTTATCCCAATTTTTAAAGTTGGTGAATTACCACAATATGTAAAAATAAAAGGACAAAGTGCAACTAAAGTGACATTTTTGTGGGAACGTTTCGCTCTCCAGGAGCTTTATCAAGCTCCTGGAGAGCGAAACGTTGCCCCCAATAAATGTCCTTTTTTGCATTGTGCCTTTTACTTTTAAAACCCAAGTTAGTTTTAAGCCCGCCAGACTCATTTTGTGAGGGTGGGGGGGTTAAGCCCCACCCAATTATGGGGACTGCCTTAAAAAGGGTGCTAAGGAGGGGCCCAAACCTTGCCCTGATTATGGGGACAAGGGAAGAAAAAAAAAAAGGGGGTCCCTAAGGGGCCCCCCCCAGTTATCCTTCTTAACCCCCAAGATTTGACTCCAAAAGGAACTGGAACCCCTAGGGTTTCTTAAGGCCCCTATGGGCCCTTTTTTCGGTAGGCCCAAAGGACTTCAAAGGGGCCCAAGGTCTTTAATCAAGTAAATTATACCTTGGGTTTCCCGGAATAGTCTCGAGGGTCAATGTCCCTCGCGGCCCCGTCTATAACCAGGTCTAGTTTTTACCCCTCCAATCCCCTGACTTCCACCCTTACATCACCACCGGTTCCATTCACCACAAATGCCCCTCACCCATCTTCTCACCCCCAGGACACACACAGGCCCCAGGGACACCCCGTACCCCCATATAGTCAAGGCTATAACTTAAACAACCCTCATAAAAAATCTGTAAATGCTTTGGGAGGAAATTAAGAGCAGAGGTGAGTTACGGTCAAAAATATCCCCATGTCCAACCCCCACTGCCCATCGGTATTTGGGACCACGGTTTTAAATCCTCCAGGATAAAATTTTTAAAAGACCATAGTGGCCATCGTGCTTATACTATATAGAAAGCCCCGTTTTTGTGAGTTTCCCCCAAATTTTTCAGTTTTTGTCCCAGGATGTGACCCACACCAGTCCCCCAAAAACCCAGGTTTGACCCCCCAAAACCCGTCCCAAAACCCCGGGTGTGACCCCCACCATCCACTAACACCCGGATGTACCCACCGTCCACAACACCAGGATGTGACCCACCCGTCCCTAACACCAGGATTGACCCCCACCAGTCCCCTAACACCCCAAAGTGCCCCACACCCGTCCACTAACACCCGGATGTGACCCCCCACCAGTCCCCTAACACCCAGGATGTGATCCACCCAGCCACTAACACCCAGGATGGACCCCCCAGGGTCCACTTCAACCAGGATGTGACCACACCAGTCCCCAACACCCAGGAGTGACCACACCATTCACTAACACCCGGATTGGGGCCCACACCAGTCCCCCTTACACCCCCGGATTTTGACCCCACCCGTCCCCAACCCCAGGGACTCTACTGCTGGTGACAGGGGCGCAGGTTAAGGGAACTAACACCCAGGTACTATTTTTGGGGGGGTGAACGGGGGCACCCGGTTTTGGCGGCTAAACCCAGGTCCTTATTTCTGCTAGGTGAACATTTACAGCAGGTGTAAGGCAACTAACACCCAGGTACCTACTTACTGCTAGGTGAACAGGGACAGCAGGTGTAAGGCAACTAACACCAGGTACCTACTTACTGCTAGGTGAACAGTGACAGCAGGTGTAAGGCAACTAACACCCAGGTACCTACTTACTGCTAGGTGAACAGTGACAGCAGGTGTAAGGCAACTAACACCCAGGTACCTACTTACTGATAGGTGAACAGGGACAGTTTCGCTTCTGCATATATACTTACCTATTGTGGTTGCAGGGGTCGAGTCACAGGTCCTGGCCCCAGTATGTGTGTGTGGCGGTGTTATGGACAATGCAGAGTTCGCCCATCCAGAGCCCTGGTCCAGGACGGGTCGAAACATCGACTAGAGCAGGAAATGGATGCACATTTCACCCATCAGAAAAGAATGGGCCGGGAATCAAACCCTTGGTCCATGTGTAGCAGCAGGCGGTCCAGTGCCCCAAATTTAACCAAACGACTTACAACCAGGGTTGTGTCACCCGGATAAACCGTCCAGTCCGCTTATAAAGTGTTCGTAGTAAAAGGGTTCGTCTTACAGGGCTTCCGTGGCATCAAAAATTTTTGGAAACCTTCGTTTTTAGGATTCCCTTAAACCCTGTGGTTTTTTTTTTTTTGCACGAAAAAAGGGGTTTTATATTTTCAGGGGGCTGTGGGATCCGTAGGGTTTAACGCCTTTTTAAGTATTGTACACTTTTACGTTAATGTAAAAATTAATAATTTTGTACCAAAAGAACCTTTAGAAAACTTACCTGACCTTATAACAAAATTTAATTTATTCTAACCCCAGCTAAATATATTTTAGAAAAATTTTACAAAAAATTTAAAAAAGAAACACAAATGTATTTTTTTCGTTAAGTCCGAATGATTTCCGAAATTATTGCATATACAAATTTTCTTGTCTTATTCGGCAAGAAGAACTTTGCATTTAACCCAAAAATCGCAATTTTTACCTATTCGGCACGATATAATATAATATATATATATATATATAATATATATATTAATTATATATATATATATATAATATATATATATATATATATATATATATATATATATATTATATATATATATATATATATATATTGCCTTAATGGCCCTCGGAAAAATTGGATTTTAATTATCGTTACTGCGTCTATTGGACGTAATATTCACTGTAATTTAGACGTAACTTCAGCAATAAATATATTTTTTGAGACGTACCTGAAGTGGCTGGTAGTGCTTGCTGGCACCGTTGACCTGCGTTCTACAGGCACTAACAGCCTCGTTGATCAGGTCACTAACCAGGCGACGGGGATCATGGCGTCACTAGTCAGCTGGTTTGCTTCATGTATCGACTAGTAAGGGACGGAGGGTCGAACCTGCAGTATCCTGAACACCGGACGACCCAAACTATTGTAACGTTTCGCGCAAATGGACAGAGAATGTACTAAGTTTTTCTGCCATTTTGAAATCGGACACCCAGGTGTTGCATATGTCTTATTCAGAAACACCCAGGTGTTGTACACGTGTCTTATTCATCAATAAAGTCACACAGGTGTTGCACATGTGTCTTATTCATCAATAAAGACACCCAGGTGTTGTACATGTGTCTTATTCATAAATAAAGACACCAGGTTTTTGTACATGTTCTTATTCATCAATAAAGACACCCAGGTGTTGTACATGTGTCTTATTCATCAATAAAGACACCCAGGTGTTGCACATGTCTTATTCAGAAACACCCAGGTGTTGTACACGTGTCTTATTCATCAATAAAGTCACACAGGTGTTGTACATGTGTCTTATTCATCAATAAAGACACCCAGGTGTTGTACATGTGTCTTATTCATCAATAAAGACACCCAGGTGTTGTACATGTGTCTTATTCATCAATAAAGACACCCGGGTGTGTACATGTGTCTTATTCATCAATAAAGACACCCAGGTGTTGAAACATGTGTCTTATTCATCAATAAAGACACCCAGGTGTTGTACACGTGTCTTATTCATCAATAAAGTCACCCAGGGGGTTGTACACGTGTCTTATTCATCAATAAAGACACCCAGGTGTTGTACACGTGTCTTATTCACCCAATAAAGTCACACAGGTGTTGTACACGTGTCTTATTCATAAATAAAGTCACACCCAGTGTTGTACATGTTCTTATTCATCAATAAAGTCACCCAGGTGTTGTACATGTGTCTTATTCATCAATAAAGACACCCAGGTTTTGTACTGTGTCTTATTCATCAATAAAGTCACCCAGGTGTTGTACACGTGTCTTATTCATCAATAAAGTCACACAGGTGTTGTACACGTGTCTTATTCATCAATAAAGTCACCCAGGTGTTGTACAGTGTCTTATCATCAATAAAGTCACCCAGGTGTTGTACATGTGTTTTATTATCAATAAAGACACCCAGGTGTTGTACATGTGTCTTATTCATCAATAAAGACACCCAGGTGTTGTACATGTGTCTTATTCATCAATAAAGTCACCCAGGTGTTGTACATGTGTCTTATCAATAAAGTCACCCAGGTGTTGTACACGTGTCTTATTCATCAATAAAGACACCCAGGTGTTGTACACGTGTCTTATCCACCTGTCAAGACCACATAACATTATAGCCACGACACGTGATCTTCTGATGCTAAACTGACGGTTCACTATTACTAAGGGCCGTTGTTTTATCCATTAAAACTCGGTATATAGAGTATATTCTGCCGACAGTCTTCCCAGGGGTAGTTTAAGTCGGTAACACAAGTGTAGTGTATTGTGGCGGTAGGTAGCAGGAGTGTGTGTGTATTGTAGCTGTAGGTAGCAGGAGTGTGTGTGTATTGTAGCGGTAGGTAGCAGGAGTGTGTGTGTATTGTAGCGGTAGGTAGCAGGAGTGTGTGTGTATTGTAGCGGTAGGTAGCAGGAGTGTGTGTATTGTAGCGGTTGGTAGCAGGAGTGTGTGTATTGTAGCGGTAGGTAGCAGGAGTGTGTGTATTGTAGCGGTTGGTAGCAGGAGTGTGTGTATTGTAGCGGTAGGTAGCAGGAGTGTGTGTATTGTAGCGGTAGGTAGCAGGAGTGTGTGTGTATTGTAGCGGTAGGTAGCAGGAGTGTGTGTGTATTGTAGCGGTAGGTAGCGGGGAGTGTGTGTATTGTAGTGTAGGTAGCAGGAGTGTGGTATTGTAGCGGTAGGAGCAGGGTGTGTTGTATTGTAGCGGTAGTAGCAGGAGTGTGTGTGTATTGTAGCGGTAGGTAGCAGGAGTGTGTGTGTATTGTAGCTGTAGGTAGCAGGAGTGTGTGTGTATTGTAGCTGTAGGTAGCAGGAGTGTGTGTGTATTGTAGCTGTAGGTAGCAGGAGTGTGTATTGTAGCGGTAGGTAGCAGGAGTGTGTGTGTGTTGTGGCGCTAGGTAGCACAAGTGTGTGTGTGTTGTGGCGCTAGGTAGCACAAGTGTGTGTGTTGTGGCGCTAGATAACACAAGTGTGTGTGTTTGGGCTAGGTAACACAAGTGTGGTGTTTTGTGGCGCTGGGTTTAGCACAAGTGTGTGTGTGTTGTGGCGCTAGGTAGCACAAGTGTGTGTGTGTTGTGGCGCTAGGTAACACAAGTGTGTGTGTGTTGTGGCGCTAGGTACAAAAGTGTGTGGGGTGTTGTGGCGTTAGGTGCACAAGTGTGTGTGTGTTGTGGCGCTAGGAAACACAAGTGTGTGTGTGTTGTGGCGCTAGGTAGCACAAGTGTGTGTGTGTTGTGGCGCTAGGTAGCACAAGTGTGTGTGTTGTGGCGCTAGGTAGCACAAGTGTGTGTTGTGGCGCTAGGTAGCACAAGTGTGTGTGTGTTGTGGCGCTAGGTAGCACAAGTGTGTGTGTATTGTGGCGCTAGGTAACACAAGTGTGTGTGTGTTGTGGCCCTAGGTAGCACAGGTGTGTGTATGTTGTGGCGCTAGGTAGCACAAGTGTGTGTTGTGGCGCTAGGTAGCACAAGTGTGTGTGTGTTGTGACGCTAGGTAGCACAAGTGTGTGTGTGTTGTGGCGCTAGGTAGCACAAGTGTGTGTGTTGTGGCGCTAGGTAGCACAAGTGTGTGTGTTGTGGCGCTAGATAACACAAGTGTGTGTGTGTTGTGGCGCTAGGTAACACAAGTGTGTGTGTGTTGTGGCGCTAGGTAGCACAAGTGTGTGTGTGTTGTGGCGCTAGGTAGCACAAGTGTGTGTGTGTTGTGGCGCTAGGTAACACAAGTGTGTGTGTGTTGTGGCGCTGGGTACACAAGTGTGTGTGTTTGTGGCGTTAGGTAGCACAAGTGTGTGTGTGTTGTGGCGCTAGGTAACACAAGTGTGTGTGTGTTGTGGCGCTAGGTAGCACAAGTGTGTGTGTGTTGTGGCGCTAGGTAGCACAAGTGTGTGTGTTGTGGCGCTAGGTAGCACAAGTGTGTGTGTTGTGGCGCTAGGTAGCACAAGTGTGTGTGTTGTGGCGCTAGGTAGCACAAGTGTGTGTGTATTGTGGCGCTAGGTAGCACAAGTGTGTGTTGTGGCGCTAGGTAGCACAAGTGTGTGTGTGTTGTGACGCTAGGTAGCACAAGTGTGTGTGTGTTGTGACGCTAGGTAGCACAAGTGTGTGTGTTGTGACGCTAGGTAGCACAAGTGTGTGTGTGTTGTGACGCTAGGTAGCACAAGTGTGTGTGTTGTGACGCTAGGTAGAAACAAGTGTGTGTGTGTTGTGACGCTAGTTAGCAAAAGTGTGTGTGTTGTGACGCTAGGTAGCACAAGTTGTGTGTGTTGTGACGCTAGGTAGCACAAGTGTGTGTGTTGTGACGCTAGGTAGCACAAGTGTGTGTGTTGTGACGCTAGGTAGCACAAGTGTGTGTGTTGTGGCGCTAGGTAGCACAAGTGTGTGTTGTGACGCTAGGTAGCACAAGTGTGTGTGTTTTGTGGCGCTAGGTAGCACAAGTGTGTGTGTTGTGACGCTGGGTAGCACAAGTGTGTGTGTGTTGTGGCGTAGGAAACCCACAAGTGTGTGTGTTGTGGCGCTAGGTAGCACAAGTGTGTGTGTTTGTGACGCTGGGTAGCACAAGTGGTGTGTTGTGACGCTAGGTAGCACAAGTGTGTGTGTTTGGGGAGCTAGGTAGCACAAGTGTGTGTGTTGTGACGGTAGGTAGCACAAGTGTGTGTGTGTTGTGGCGCTAGGTAGCACAAGTGTGTGTGTTGTGGCGATAGGTAGCACAAGTGTGTGTGTGTTGTGACGGTAGGTAGCACAAGTGTGTGTTGTGACGCTAGGTAGCACAAGTGTGTGTGTGTGTTTGTGACGCTAGGTAGCAAAAGTGTGTGTGTGTGTTGTGGCGCTGGGTAGCACAAGTGTGTGTGCTGTGGCGTAGGTAGCACAAGTGTGTGTTTTGTGACGCTGGGTAGACAAGTGTGTGTGTGTGTTTGTGACGCTAGGTAGCACAATGTGTGTGGTTTGGGGCGTAGGAGCACAAGTGTGTGTGCTGTGGCGCTAGGTAGCACAAGTGTGTGTGTTGTGACGCTAGGTAGCACAAGTGTGTGTGTGTGTTGTGACGCTAGGTAGCACAAGTGTGTGTGTTGTGGCGCTAGGTAGCACAAGTGTGTGTGTGTTGTGGCGCTAGGTAGCACAAGTGTGTGTGTGTGTGTGTTGTGACGCTAGGTAGCACAAGTGTGTGTGTTGTGGCGCTAGGTAGCACAAGTGTGTGTGTTGTGGCGCTAGGTAGCACAAGTGTGTGTGTTGTGACGCTAGGTAGCACAAGTGTGTGTGTTGTGGCGCTAGGTAGCACAAGTGTGTGTGTTGTGGCGCTAGGTAGCACAAGTGTGTGTGCTGTGGCGCTAGGTAGCACAAGTGTGTGTGTTGTGACGCTAGATAGCACAAGTGTGTGTGTGTTGTGGCGCTAGGTAGCACAAGTGTGTGTTGTGGCGCTAGGTAGCACAAGTGTGTGTGTTGTGGCGCTAGGACACAAGTGGGGTGTTGTGACGCTAGGTAGCACAAGTGTGTGGGGTTGTGGCGCTAGGTAGCACAAGTGTGTGGGGTTTGTGGCGCTGGTAGCACAAGTGTGGTGTGTTGTGGCGCTAGGTACACAAGTGGGGTGTTTTGGGTGGCGCTAGGTAGCACAAGTGTGTGTGTTGTGACGCTAGATAGCACAAGTGTGTGTGTGTTGTGCCGCTAGGTAGCACAAGTGTGTGTTGTGACGCTAGGTAGCACAAGTGTGTGTGTGTTGTGGCGCTAGGTAGCACAAGTGTGTGTGTTGTGGCGCTAGGTAGCACAAGTGTGTGTGTGTTGTGGCGCTAGGTAGCACAAGTGTGTGTGTTGTGGCGCTAGGTAGCACAAGTGTGTGTGTTGTGACGCTAGGTAGCACAAGTGTGTGTGTGTTGTGGCGCTAGGTAGCACAAGTGTGTGTGTTGTGGCGCTAGGTAGCACAAGTGTGTGTTTTTGTGGCGCTGGGTTTAGCACAAGTGGGGTGTTTGTGACGCTAGAAGCACAAGTGTGTGTGTGTTGTGGCGCTAGGTAGCACAAGTTGGGGTGTTGTGGCGCTAGGTAGCACAAGTGTGTGTGTGTTGTGGCGCTAGGTGCAAAAGTGTGTGTGTTATGCCGCTAGGTAGCACAAGTGTGTGTGCTGTGGCGCTAGGTAGCACAAGTGTGTGTGTTGTGACGCTAGGTAGCACAAGTGTGTGTGTGTGTTGTGACGCTAGGTAGCACAGGTGTGTGTGTTGTGACGCTAGGTAGCACAAGTGTGTGTGTTGTGGCGCTAGGTAGCACAAGTGTGTGTTGTGGCGCTAGGTAGCACAAGTGTGTGTGTGTTGTGGCGCTAGGTAGCACAAGTGTGTGTGTTGTGACGCTAGATAGCACAAGTGTGTGTGTGTTGTGGCGCTAGGTAGCACAAGTGTGTGTGTTGTGGCGCTAGGTAGCACAAGTGTGTGTGTTGTGACGCTAGGTAGCACAAGTGTGTGTGTTGTGACGCTAGGTAGCACAAGTGTGTGTGTTGTAAGGCAGCCAGAGCTAGACTGCTACTGCCTGCTTCACTCTCCACGTCTACACACACACTACCTCAAAGCCCCGTGTCCTCTTGACTTAAGAGGCGCCTGTGTTCCGCTGTCTCCTAATACCGTGTTTATTTTTCACACTATAATCTACTTTATCTATAATTACTAACGCATTTGCTTTGTTTCGTAAGTTGAAGTCGAAGATCTTTCCTTAATTCATGGTATAATTTAACATATCTTTGAAAACAGTATTAGAAAACAGGGGGAATTGAGGTACCCCTTAACCCCGTACCTGCACACACACACCTTTCGTTCTCTAGCACGTTTACGAAACCGAGAAACCATTTGATTATTATTTAGCAATGCTGGATACGACGACATTGTGGTGCTACACTATACCATATGATAATTACGTAGTGCGAACGAAAGCTGGTTTTCGATTTATTATATTATATTCCCCCTCACACGATGGGTTATGAGGTAACCCATTGTGAACTATTCTCCAGGCTGAGGGACTGACCACCTTGTTCCAGACCATGGTGGTGAACTCTTCTCCAGGCTGAGGGACTGACCACCTTGTTCCAGACCATGGTGGTGAACTCTTCTCCAGGCTGAGGGACTGACCACCTTGTTCCAGACCATGGAGCTGGACTCTTCTCCAGGCTGAGGGACTGACCACCTTGTTCCAGACCATGGTGCTGGCCTCTTCTCCAGGCTGAGGGACTAGCCACCTTGTTCCAGACCATGGTGCTGAACTCTTTCCAGCTGAGGGACTGGGCCACCTTGTTCCAGACCATGGTGCTGAACTCTTCTCCAGGCTGAGGGACTGACCACCTTGTTCCAGACCATGGTGGTGAACTCTTCTCCAGGCTGAGGGACTGACCCCCTTGTTCCAGACCATGGTTTCTGAACTCTTCTCCAGCTGAGGGACTGAGCACCTTGTTCCAGACCCTGGTGCTGAAATCTTCTCCAGGCTGAGGACTGAGCACCTTGTTCCAGACCATGGTGCTGAAACTCTTCCCCGGCTGAGGGACTGACCACCTTGTTCCAGACCATGGAGCTGGACTCTTCTCCAGGCTGAGGGACTGACCACCTTGTTCCAGACCATGGTGCTGAACTCTTCTCCAGGCTGAGGGACTGGCCACCTTGTTCCAGACCATGGTGCTGAACTCTTTTCCAGGCTGAGGGACTGACCACCTTGTTCCAGACCATGATGCTGAACTCTTTTCTAGGCTGAGGGACTGACCGCCTTGTTCCAGACCATGATGCTGAATTCTTCTCCAGGCTGAGGGACTGTCCACCTTGTTCCAGACCATGGAACTGAACTCTTCTCCAGGCTGAGGGACTGACCACCTTAAATACTTTTCCTCCAGGGTTGTTGGACTGATTACGTCATCTTTATTTCCCTACTGCTACCTCTGTGTTTGAAGAAGTCTGCTGTGTAGGCGGCACGTTTCATCACTCAAGATACCCAACTGTTGGACATGCATCTTAATCTTCAAATGAGTTTACCTGCACTTGTAAACACTGTGAGAACATTTCTCTCTGCCAATCAGTCAAAGATTTTTGGGGTATCAGATTATTTCCTCGTGTAATTTAGTAGTTCGTGGACATCCTGGGATGATACTCACGTTATTTTGTAGTTCGTGGACATGATTCTCACGCAGTCTAGTAGTTCGTGGACATTCCGGAATGATCTTCACTCATTCTAGTAGTTTGTGAACATCCTAGGATGATTCTCACTCAGTCTAGTAGTTCGTGGACATCTTGGGATGATCCCCATTTCCTATTCGCCATTTTATTTAGCCTACCCAGCTGGCTTTCTTAAACAAGAGCAAACACGAGTGTGGTATAATCAACATATCCACAGTTCCTTAAGGCACAGAAGCTCCAGCTGTGGGTTATCATATGACTGAAGCCCGGGACAGGAAACACTTGTCATGTTTCCTGACAAAACTTAATGTACCATTGTTCCATGCCAGAAGCATTGATGTGTCCAGAGGACCAGTGTAAAAAAAAATTTGGGTGTAATGCGTTTGTAGATATCCAGAAGGGGTCATAGCATGCAGGGAGTGGTAAAGGAGGTTTTGTGTGCTAGGGACTTGAACGTCCAACAGGCTTATGTGAGCGTATTAGATATGAGCGTTTAAAGTTTTTTTATGGTTTGATGTGCTGTTGGAGTGTGAGCAGGGAAATATTTATGAAGGTATTCGGGAAACGGTTGGCTGGACTTGATTCTTGGAGGTGAGAAGTACAGTGCCTGTACTCTGAAGGATGGATGGTGATGTTGCAGTCGTGGAGGTGGGAAGTACAGTACCTGTACTCTGAAGGATGGGTGGTGATGTTACAGTCGTGGAGGTGGGAAGTACAGTGTCTGTACTCTGAAGGATGGGTGGTGATGTTGCAGTCGTGAAGGTGGGAAGTACAGTGTCTGTACTCTGAAGGATGGGTGGTGATGTTACAGTCGTGGAGGTGGGAAGTACAGTGTCTGTACTCTGAAGGATGGGTGGTGATGTTGCAGTCGTGGAGGTGAAAAGTACAGTGCCTGTACTCTGAAAGATGGGTGGTGATGTTACAGTCGTGGAGGTGAGAAGTACAGTGCTTGTACTCTGAAAGATGGGTGGTGATGTTACAGTCGTGGAGGTGGAAGACAGTGTTCTGTTTCCTGAAGATGGGTGGTGATGTTTCAGTCGTGGAGGTGAGAATACAGTGTCTGTACTTTTGAGGGGTGGGTGGTGATGTTACAGTCGTGGAGGTGGGAAGTACAGTGCCTGTACTCTGAAGGATGGGTGGTGATGTTACAGTCGTGGAGGTGGGAAGTACAGTGTCTGTACTCTGAAGGATGGGTGGTGATGTTACAGTCGTGGAGGTGGGAAGTAAAGTGTCTGTACTCTGAAGGAGGGATGGGTTGATTTTTACAGTCGGGAGGTGGGAAGTACAGTGCCTGTACTCGAAGGATGGGTGGTGAAAGTTACAGTCGTGGAGGTGGGAAAGTACAGTGTCTGTACTCTGAAGGATGGGTGGTGATGTTGCAGTCGTGGAGGTGAGAAGTACAGTGTCTGTACTCTGAAGGATGGGTGGTGATGTTACAGTCGTGGAGGTGGGAAATACAGTGTCGTACTCTGAAGGATGGGTGGTGATGTTACAGTCGTGGAGGTGGGAAGTAAAGTGTCTGTACTCTGAAGGATGGGTGGTGATGTTACAGTCGTGGAGGTGGGAAGTACAGTGCCTGTACTCTGAAGGGTGGGTGGTGATGTTGCAGTCGTGAAGGTGGGAAGTACAGTGTCTGTACTCTGAAGGATGGGTGGTGATGTTACAGTCGTGGAGGTGGGAAGTACAGTGTCTGTATCTGAAGGATGGGTGGGTGATGTTACAGTCGTGGAGGTGGGAAAATAAAATGTCTGTACTCTGAAGGATGGTGGTGATGTTACAGTCGTGGAGGTGGGAAGTACAGTGCCTGTACTCTGAAGGATGGGTGGTGATGTTACAGTCGTGGAGGTGGGAAGTACAGTGTCTGTACTCTGAAGGATGGGTGGTGATGTTGCAGTCGTGAAGGTGGGAAGTACAGTGTCTGTACTCTGAAGGATGGGTGGTGATGTTACAGTCGTGGAGGTGGGAAGTACAGTGTCTGTACTCTGAAGGATGGGTGGTGATGTTACAGTCGTGGAGGGGGGAAAGTACAGTGTCTGTACTCTGAAAGGGTGGGGTGGTTTATGTTAAGTCGTGAAGGTGGGAAGTACAGTGTCTGTACTCTGAAGGATGGGTGGTGATGTTACAGTCGTGGAGGTGGGAAGTACAGTGTCTGTACTCTGAAGGATGGGTGGTGATGTTACAGTCGTGGAGGTGGGAAGTACAGTGTCTGTATTCAAAGTTTATTCTCTATAAAGATTACAATGTTGAATTTACAGAATTTGGTTGTTGTGTGGTTTACATGTAGTTAAATAATGATTACAGAGTGTACCACTAGAACGCCTAGCATGGCTATGCATTTCGGGCAGACTTAGTTTAATTCTTTATTTTAAAATATTACAAATTATGAGGTAAGTTGGTATTATGGCTAAGTGACTAAATACTAGTTTGTGAGTTTTGCAATTTAATGCTTTTGTTTTGGCACAGTACATAGTTTCAGTATTGGAGTATCATAGGGTTCATTATTTTAAGATTGAGATTTAAAATTTCTGTTTTATGGTCAAATGGGTGAGTGAGTGTAAGTGTGAACCACCAGGTGGATTCGTGTAGTTAGTTGACGGGGTGTATCAGGAGATAAGATGTTTTCTAATGGTAGTTTTGAAGGTGATGAATGTGTCTGCAGTTCTAGAGTTCTCAGGTAGGGTATTCCAGATTTAGGGCCTTTGACATAATGAATTTTTGTAAAGGTTTAGTCGGCACGGGGAATGTCGTAGAGAGTTTGTGTCTGGTGTTATGCCTGTGGGTTCTGTCACAACTATCAAGAAAAACGTTTTTTGGTCAAGGTTGATATTAGAGTTTAAGGTCCTTAGATGTAGATTGCACAGTAGTAAGTGTGGATGTACTGAACAGGGAGTAAGTTTAGATCTATGAAGAGTGGGGGGTGGTGTTGCCAGGGATGGGAAAATTTTGTGATTATTCTTACTGCAGCTTTTTTTGGGTTATTATTGCTTTAGGTGTGTTGCTGCAGTTGATCCCCCAAACACAAATAGCATAGGTGAGGTATGGATAAATAAGTGAGTGGTATAGTGTGATAAGGGCAGTTTGCGGCACGTAGTATCGTATCTTGGAGAGGATCCCAACCGTTTTGGATACTTTTTGGTTATGTGTTGGATATGGGTGCTGAAATTCAGGTTGTTGTCAAGGTATAGGCCTAGGAATTTGCCCTCATTATGTCTGGTAATTAGAGTGTTGTCGATCTTAATGTTAATTTGTGCATCTCCTGCTCTGCTACCAAACATAATATAGTAGGTTTTGTCAGTGTTAAGCGTAAGTTTATTGGCTGTCATCCAAGTCGATATTTTGATCAGCTCCTCGTTAACAATGGTGTTGAGGGTGGCAAGATTAGGGTGAGAGATGACATAAGTCGTGTCGTCAGCAAAGAGAATGGGTTTCAGGTGTTGGGATACGTTTGGAAGATCATTGATGTATATGAGGAAGAGCAGGGGACCAAGGACACTTCCCTGCGGAACTCCAGTATCAAGTGGCCGTGTTGCTGATGTTGTGTCTTTAATGGTAACATACTGATACCTATTAGTAAGGTAAGATTTGAAATAAGCAAGCGCATGGCCTCTTATACCGTAATGGTCAAGTTTGTGGAGTAGGATGTCGTGGTCTACTGTGTCAAAAGCTTTTCTTAGGTCAATAAAAATTCCTGAAGGATGGGTGGTGATGTTGCAGTCGTGGAGGTGGGAAGTACAGTGTCTGTACTCTGAAGGATGGGTGGTGGTGATGTTACAGTCGTGGAGGTGGGAAGTACAGTGTCTGTACTCTGAAGGATGGGTGGTGATGTTGCAGTCGTGAAGGTGGGAAGTACAGTGCCTGTACTCTGAAGGATGGGTGAGGATGTTACAGTTCAGAGACCCGTAGCTGGATCGCTAGCGCACTCAGCTCACAAACTGATGTCCTTGGATCGATTCCCGGCACCGGTGGAAACATTAGGACATTTCCTTGAGACACCTGTTGTCTATGAAAATAGGTACCTGGGTGTTAGTGGACTGATGTGGGTCACATCCTGGGTGTTAGTGGACTGGTGTGGGTCACATCTTGGGTGTTAGTGGACTGGTGTGGGTCACATCCTGGGTGTTAGTGGACTGATGTGGGTCACATCCTGGGTGTTAGTGGACTGGTGTGGGTCACATCCTGGGTGTTAGTGGACTGGTGTGGGTCACATCCTGGGTGTTAGTGGACTGGTGTGGGTCACATCCTGGGTGTTAGTGGACTGATGTGGGTCACATCCTGGGTGTTAGTGGACTGGTGTGGGTCACATCCTGGGTGTTAGTGGACTGGTGTGGGTCACATCCTGGGTGTTAGTGGACTGGTGTGGGTCACATCCTGGGACAAAACTGACATAATTTGCGGGAAATGCTCAACATAACAAGGGACTTTCTATATAGTAGTATGTCACTGATGTCAGCTATGGTCTGTATACCTTGTACATGTACTTGTATACCTTGTACATGTACTTGTATACCTTGTACATGTACTTGTATACCTTGTACATGTACTTGTATACCTTGTACATGTACTTGTATACCTTGTACATGTACTTGTATACCTTGTACATGTACTTGTATATCTTGTACATGTACTTGTATACCTTGTACATGTACTTGTATATCTTGTACATGTACTTGTATACCTTGTACATGTACTTGTATACCTTGTACATGTACTTGTGATGTCGGCACAGTCCGGAAAGAGCAGTAGTTAACTGAATGACGGTGACTGTGTTTTGCCTTTATAGTTTACCCTACCTGGGTCAAGACCACCAGTGTTTTTAAAACAATCCACAAATAACCATATTTTATAATATATTAATATGGACGAGTTGATTTCTTGAGGCTCCCCTTGAATGTGGTACGTTTTTTATAATGCAAAAACGAGAGAAAACGATTATCTTGATAAGGAGTAACTTAAGAAATCACACCAAGGGCGTTCGTTGTTGCTGGTGTGAGTTTATTCAGGTATACACAAATAGTTACACATATTATCATACATAGCAACATATGTGTAGACAACCCAGGATAACCCTCCAGGATAACTCTCCAGGATAACTCTCCAGGATAACCCTCCAGGATAACCCTCCAGGATAACCCTCCAGGATAACCCTTCAGGATAACCCTCCAGGATAACCCTCCAGGATAACCCTCCAGGATAACCCTCCAGGATAACCCTCCAGGATAACTCTCCAGGATAACCCTCCAGGATAACCCTCCAGGATAACCCTCCAGGATAACCCTCCAGGATAACCCTCCAGGATAACCCTCCAGGATAACTCTCCAGGATAACCCTCCAGGATAACCCTCCAGGATAACCCTCCAGGATAACCCTCCAGGATAACCCTCCAGGATAACCCTCCAGGATAAACCTCCAGGATAACCTCCAGGATAACCCTCCAGGATAACCCTCCAGGATAACCCTCCAGGATAACTCTCCAGGATAACCCTCCAGGATAACCCTCCAGGATAACCTTCCAGGATAACCCTCCAGGATAACCCTCCAGATAACCCTCCAGGATAACCCTCCAGGATAACTCTCCAGATAACCCTCCAGGATAACCCTCCAGGATAACCTTCCAGGATAACCCTCCAGGATAACCCTCCAGGATAACCCTCCAGGATAACCCTCCAGGATAACCTTCCAGGATAACCCTCCAGGATAACCCTCCAGGATAACCCTCCAGGATAACCCTCCAGGATAACCCTCCAGAATAACCCAAAAAAGTCAGAGTGACTTATTTTCATTGGAGTCCTTTTGTTACCTTATCGATAATGTTACATTAATATAAAAGTCAGGTGTGGAAGATAACTATAAAAGTGAAACATAAAAGAAATAATATAAAATGTTGAACGAAAGTTGAAGATAAGATAAGTAGACCACAAGAATTATGACAAAAAATGAATAATAGATTTCACTCTGAAAATTATTTATCAATCTGTTGGACTATAATGAAAATTGAAGACAAGAATACATACAAAATTAAAAATCATGTCTGGGAAGTATTTTTTTTTGGGTAATAAGATGGGATTGCCCCTCCTTTTGGGGGGAAAGGCCCAGACAGACTTGTAGATAGCAGAGGTGTCCAGGATCCTTTGTTTTTTGGGGGAAAAACAAGGGGTCTTTTGGTAGCAGCTTGAGGGGGTTTTTGTTTTTGGGGATGTGTCAGCGTCCGGGTGGTGTTAATTTTGATTTTAGTTTTTACATCCTGGTAGGGGTGAAATAGCGGTAGCTGTCGCTCTGTCGCGAGAGAGGTTTTGGTTTGTTCTCAGTTGAGCCTCTTTTGGGGTTAGACATCCTTGTTAGTTTTAAAGTTTATTATGCACCCCCACCCATCCGTGGGGATAGTCAAAAGATTTCAGAGGTACATAATGGGTCCAGGAGGACCCCAAAGTTATGATAGCTGAGCAATTACAAAGGGGAAAGAACTCCAGATCCCCTTGTGTGCACGGATCTTTAGATTTGAAGGGGTTGAGTCACACACTCTTGGCCCCTGATAGTTAAACGTGTCGAATTTCCCCGGGTTTTGGGTCTGTAGTGGACTTCCCGGGAACCCCGGGGGTTTTTGTGACTTGCGGGGATGGAGGCGTGGGGACCTGGTGGGGCTTGAGGTACTGCGAGGGGAAAACTACCCCCCTACCGTTTGGGGGGTCCTGGGGGGTTGATGTTTGAGGCGCGGGGAGTTTTTGGGGAGGGGCGCCTGGGGAGGTTAGGGACGCCGGGGAGGTTGAGGGGCCCTGGGAGAGGGTTGGGACGCCTGGGGAAGGGGTTTGGGGGGGCCTGGGGAGAGGGGTTTGGGGACGCCTGGGGAGAGGGTTAGGGGGGCCCCCGGGGAAGGGTTGAGGGACCCTGGGGGAGGGTTGGGGGCCTGGGGAGAGGTTGAGGGGCGCCCGGGGGGAGGGGTTAGGACGCCTGGGGAGGGGTTAGGGAGCCTGGGAGGGGGTTGGGGGGACGCCTGGGGGGAGGGTTGAGGGGGGCCTGGGGAGAGGGTTTTAGGGACGCCTGGGGAGAGGTTAGGGGGGCCTGGGGAGAGGGTTGAGGGACGCCGGGGGGGGGGTTTTAGGGACGCCTGGGGGGGGGGGGGCGCCGGGAGAGGTTGAGGGGGCGCCTGGGAGAGGGTGAGGGGCGCCTGGGGGAAAGGGTTGAGGGGCGCCTGGGGGAGGGTTAGGGGGGCCTGGGGGGAAGGGTTGGGGCGCCTGGGGAAGGGTTAGGGACCCTGGGGAGAGGGTTGAGGGGCGCCGGGGGGAGGGTTTAGGGACGCCTGGGGGAGGGGGGGGGGCGCCTGGGGGGAGGGGGGAGGGACGCCGGGGGGAGGGGTTTAGGGGCGCCTGGGAAGGGTTGAGGGACGCCTGGGGAGAGGGTTGAGGGGCGCCTGGGGAGAGGGTTGAGGGGCAGTCACTGTATATTACACACTGTGAAGGCTACACGTACACACAAATACACTTAGATAATCATACATAGCAGCAATATAAGATTTTCTTCGGATTTTTAACCCCGGAGGGTTAGCCACTAATAATATTTATTTACTACCAGTACATGTACAAGGTATACAGACCATAGCTGACATCACTGACATATTCCTATATATTATTTTATTTTATTTATTTATTTAATGTCTTTGCAAACAGTACATTGAGATTGTGTATATACAATAGTGGGTTACAATACAAAGAGAGCCTCTATTATGCCTGGCATTATGGACCAACTTAACATTATTGACTTACAGACTACTTAACACTAAGGATTATATCATAGTTGTACAGTAGCATAGTAATTATTTCATAGTTGTACAGTAAAATATTAATTATAAATGAATCAAAATTTGTATAATACAAAGATATATTTATATTCTAAAATGCTTTTGTGAAAAACAATGATTCATTTATATTCGTGTCAACAATGGATTAAAGGTTCAAAGTGATTGTTGAAGTTATGATGTGGGAGAACATAGGTGAGTAAGTGTGTACTGAGTATTTAGCATTTAGTCTAGGGTGATTAAGTGACTTTTGAGAAGTCTTAAATTGATTTTCAGACTGGGTTACTTTAATATCTTCTGGTAATGAATTCCATATTTTGAGGTCCTTTATGTGCATAGAGTTTTTACACAGTGTGATATGGACACGAGGTATATCAAAAAGAGATCTGTGTCTTGTGTTGTGGTCATGTGTCCTGTTTAAGTTGGTGAGGAGAAGTTTGAGTGGAGGGTTTATATTTGCGTGTATTGTTCTGTGTATGTAGTAGGCACATGAATAAGTATGGATGTTCTTAATGGTGAGCAGATTCAGACTTTTGAAAATTGGTGGAGTATGCTGGCAGGAGTGGGAATTTGTTGTCATTCTTACTGCTGCCTTTTGCTGGGTTATTGGGGGTTTTAGGTGATTGGATGTTGTTGATCCCCATGCACAAATTCCATATGTAAGATAAGGGTATATGAGTGAATGGTACAGTGCCAGGAGAGCTGATTGTGGAACGTAGTACCTTATCTTTGATAGTATGCCTACAGTCTTGGAGATTTTCTTGGTGATTTGATGTATGTGTGTGTCCGGAACTTGAGGCTACTGTCAAGGTGGATACCTAGGAATTTTCCCTCTGTGAGTCTTGTGACTGATAATCCGTTTAGCGTTATGTTAATTGGATCATTTGCTGCTTTGTTTTCAAACTGAATGAAATAGGTTTTATCAGTGTTCAGGGTAAGTTTGTTAGTCATCATCCAGGCAGATATTTTATGTAATTCAGCACTGACTGTGTTTGCTAGTATGACTGTGTTTGGGTGGGAAAAGACATATGTAGTGTCATCTGCAAATAATATGGGTTTGAGTAGCTGTGATGCATTCGGTAGATCATTGATGTAGATGAGAAAGAGGAGTGGTCCAAGGACGCTTGCTTGTGGGACTCCTACTGTGATTGGTTGGGTGGAAGAGTTTGCATCATTTGCATACACATATTGAGTTCTGTTACTAAGGTATGACTTTAGGTAGTTGAGGGAGTGTCCTCTGTTACCATAGTGCATTAGTTTGGAGTACAGCAGTTCATGGTCGACTGTATCGAAAGCTTTACGTAAATCAACGAATATGCCCAGCGGGACTTCTTTCTTTTCAAGTGCGGTATATATTAGTTCTAGCATGTGTATGATAGCATCATTTGTGCTTTTATTATTCCTGAATCCAAACTGACAGGGGTTTAATATGTTGTGTGAGACGAGGTAGGAATAGATCCGTCTATGAATTAATTTTTCAAAGATTTTAGAGAGCAGTGGTAAGTTAGATATTGGTCTATAGTTATTCAAGTCAGCTTGGTCACCTCCTTTATGGATCGGAGTGACCCTCGCTATTTTGAGGATTGTTGGGAAGGTAGATGATTCAATGGATTTGTTAAAGAGTGTTGCAATAATTGGTGACAATACTTGAGAAGCTTTTTTGTACATAAAAGCAGGCAAGTTGTTTATGTCTCCTGTCTTGTTTTTAAGGGTGTTTATGATGAGCGTAACTTCCGTGGGGTTGGTTGGAGCTAGGAATAGTGTGTTTGGGTAGGTACCTGTGAGGTAGTCTGATGGACGAGTGTTTGAGCTTGGTATTTTGTTCACTAGATTTTTTCCTATGGTGGAGAAGAAAACATTGAGTCTGTCTACTGTTTCGGTTGGAGTGAGTAGGTGTGAGTAGGTGTGAGTAGGTGTGAGTAAGGGTTCATCTGATTTTGTTAGTTTGATTGCTTTGTTTTTGGATAACTTTTTAGTTCCAAGAATTTCAGATAGAGTTTTCAAGTTTTTTTCATATTACCTTTGATGTTATGTAATCTATTTTGACAATACAATTTCTTGGCCTTCTTATAAGGCTGGTAAGTGCTGATGAGTAGTTTCTCAACCGTTCTCTAGTTATTTGACCCATTCTATACCGTTTTTCATACTTGTGCTTTGTGTTAATGGATTTGAGGATGCTTTGTGTTAGCCAGGGATTATTCAGTCTCTTTGCTGTGATCTGTTTAGTTTTTCTGGGACAATGTTTGTTGTAGAGGCTTTGGGATTTTTTTTAGAAAATTATTTACACATTCATTCATATCTGTATATGTTTCGAGCTCATTTTGCCAATCAATGTTATTCATAGCTGCTATAAAGTTGTTAACTGCTGTCTCGTTATGTAGTCTGAAGGTTACTTTAGTAATGTCTTGTGGTAGTTTGCCCAGATTAGTTGTGAGAAAGGTTGGGTTGTGGTTTGTAGTGTTGTCTGTGATTATGACTGATTTTAAAGGGGATATTGTGTTTGTCCAGATGTGGTCTATTAAGGAGATGTTTGTCTCGGTGATTCTTGTAGGTTTAGATATTGCTGGTAGCAACAGGCAGTTACTCATTGTGTTTGTGAACTCGGTTACTTGTGGATCCTGGTCGTGTAGTATGTTTATGTTGAAATCACCTGTTAGTAGTAGGTGGTCTTTATTCTTGTGTGCATCAGTAATCATGTTTCCTAGTTTTTCACTAAAGTGGTAAATGTTTGACTGTGGTACTCTGTATATGTTTATAACTGTGAGGGATTTTTGCAGGTCTTTTGATTTAAATTTGGCTATGATATATTATCCATGTTCATCCCTTGTGCAAGATTTATTGATACATTCGAGTTGATTTGAATATTACATAGGTGTTCCTCCCCCTTGCTGGTCTGTTGTACAGTTGTGTATGGCCATGTAGCCAGGAATGGTATAGACATCTGTAATATCAGGCTTAAGCCAGGTTTCTGTGAGTGTGATGATTGATACATTGGAATGAAGGGAACTGAGTAATGCTGTGAGGTCGTCATAATGTTTGCTCAAGGATCTGACACTGTAGTTAAAGATGGTTATGTTATTGTTTGTACTGAGTAATGTCTTCGCTTGGTCTGCTGTATAGTTTACCTGGAGAGAGTTCCGGGGGTCAACGCCCCCGCGGCCCGGTCTGTGACCAGGCCTCCTGGTGGATCAGAGCCTGATCAACCAGGCTGTTGCTGCTGGCTGCACGCAAACCAACGTACGAGCCACAGCCCGGCTGATCAGGAACTGACTTTAGGTGCTTGTCCAGTGCCAGCTTGAAGACTGCCAGGGGTCTGTTGGTAATCCCCCTTATGTGTGCTGGGAGGCAGTTGAACAGTCTCGGGCCCCTGACACTTATTGTATGGTCTCTTAACGTGCTAGTGACACCCCTGCTTTTCATTGGGGGGATGTTGCATCGTCTGCCAAGTCTTTTGCTTTCGTAGTGAGTGATTTTCGTGTGCAAGTTCGGTACTAGTCCCTCTAGGATTTTCCAGGTGTATATAATCATGTATCTCTCCCGCCTGCGTTCCAGGGAATACAGGTTTAGGAACCTCAAGCGCTCCCAGTAATTGAGGTGTTTTATCTCCGTTATGCGCGCCGTGAAGGTTCTCTGTACATTTTCTAGGTCGGCAATTTCACCTGCCTTGAAAGGTGCTGTTAGAGTGCAGCAATATTCCAGCCTAGATAGAACAAGTGACCTGAAGAGTGTCATCATGGGCTTGGCCTCCCTAGTTTTGAAGGTTCTCATTATCCATCCTGTCATTTTTCTAGCAGATGCGATTGATACAGTGTTATGGTCCTTGAAGGTGAGATCCTCCGACATGATCACTCCCAGGTCTTTGACGTTGGTGTTTCGCTCAATTTTGTGGCCAGAATTTGTTTTGTACTCTGATGAAGATTTAATTTCCTCGTGTTTACCATATCTGAGTAATTGAAATTTCTGATCGTTGAACTTCAGTTACTGGTTGATTCATGTAATTCATTGTGGAAAAAATTTACATCAGGATCTATGTCTGTCATCATAAGATGAGAGTTGTTTTACGAACTAGATTTTCTGAGTAAAATGATATAAGATTGATATTGAATCTACAACTAGACTTACGACTAAGACTCTATGATTAATCTAAAACTTGTAAAAATAGGAAAGAAAAAGGGATTATCACGGAATTGATAATTCAGTTCTACACTGAAGTATCTAATAGCACCTTAATTATTTTAACTAAGTGAGTGTATGAACTACAGTAAATATTTATAGCTAAAATAAAGGAACTAATGGATATATTAGTAAAAGAATATATTAAAAGCAAAATCAGTGGCACCTGAGATAGTCTACAGCACCTGGAGTATTTTATTGGCAAAATAGTGAACTTATTACACTTTAGCACCTGAGAATAGCACTGATTATTTTAATAATTGTGAATATATGATCTGAGGTAGTTATTTAAAGCTAAAATAAGGGAGAAAATATATAAGGGACTAAATTAAGTAATGGTGAACAAAGTTCAGTGGACAGAAAGTCACTATGATATAATATTGATTTGGGAGTAAGATCTGATTTGTAATGTATAATAAGTTAAACAATTAATTGCACTATAAAAAGTAGAGAAATATAAGGTAGTTGGTACTAGCTAGCAAAAGATAGTTTTGGGGACTCTCACAATAATGTAATTGAAATATACGCTAATTGCTCACTCAATATAAAAGGAATTAAATTAGTAGTGGTAAGCTGAATTAAATGGACAGGTAGCAGCCATGAATAACATTAATTTGGAGTAAGATTTGACTTGCACCACTAAATAGTAACATACACTATATGCACCAATCATAGTACTAGGGGGAGAGAGCACAACTTTGTAGTACCCACAGTCAGTAGCCAGGCTTCAAACACCTTTTATTGTACAGTAATAAAGGAATGGAACAGACTACCTGCACATGTCAAAGCCAGTCATAGCATGAACCAGTTCAAGAAGAGTGCCAAAAGGTGTCCGATGAATGTAGCTACAGAAAGGGAGGGGAATGATTTTCTATTTTTTAGCTAACATACGTGTAAATTTTACCTTAATCCTAGTAATGACCCTCGTATTGTAGATAGTCTTAATGACCCTCGTATTGTAGATAGTCTTAATGACCCTCGTATTGTAGATAGTCTTAATGACCCTCGTATTGTAGATAGTCTTAATGACCCTCGTATTGTAGATAGTCTTAATGACCTTGGTGTAGTAGATAGTCATTTTAGTATGATAATAAGATGTTATCTTCATTATAGAATAATAAGAAAATATTATAACCTTTATATTATAATAATAAGGTAAAAGGACCCCAATGGAAATAAGTCACTCTGTCTGACTTTTTTGTGTTATCCCAGGTTCTCTACACACATGCTGCTATGTATGATAATTCTATGTAACTGTATTTGTGTATACCTGAATAAATTTACTTACTTACACCACACGTATATATGTGTTAAGGACACTTATCTAATCTGTTACAGAAATGTCAGCTTTTCTAAGGAAGGTAGAGAAATCAGGTTCATTTGAGATGGTATATTGTCGTCCTGTTGATGTTTTTCTAATTAATATTTTCCCATCTCGAGTGAAACACTGGTGTATTTGGTTTTCCTGTTTAAGTTTTCTCACCCTGAACAGAAGGTTGTTAGGTAAGACACATATGCAACAGTTAGGTATCTTTATTTCGAAACGTTTCGCCTACACAGTAGGCTTCTTCAGTCGAGTACAGAAAAGTTGATAGAAGCAGAAGAGACTTGAAGACGATGTAATCTGCTTCTAATCTTCTGCTTCTATCAACTTTTCTGTACTCGACTGAAGAAGCCTACTGTGTAGGCGAAACGTTTCGAAATAAAGATACCTAACTGTTGCATATGTGTCTTACCTAACAACCTGTCGGTATTTTATACCATTTTAATGTTCAATCTAAACAGAAGGTTTTGACGTTTTCTCGTTAGACACTCGTTGATGTACTTTCCTGACTATATAGAAAGTACCTTGTTATGTTTAGCATTTCCCGGAAATTAGGTCAGTTTTGTACCAGGATGCGACCCATACCAGTCGATTAGCACCCAGGTACCCATTTTACTGCTAGGTGAACAGTGACAGCAGGTTTAAGGTGAATAACACCCAGGTACCTACTTACTGCTAGGTGAACAGTGACAGCAGGTGTAAGGTGAATAACACCAAGGTACCTACTTCCTGCTAGGTGAACAGTGACAGCAGGTGTAAGGTGAATAACACCCAGGTACGTACTTCCTGCTAGGTGAACAGTGACAGCAGGTGTAAGGTGAATAACACCCAGGTACGTACTTCCTGCTAGGTGAACAGTGACAGCAGGTGTAAGGTGAATAACACCAAGGTACCACTTATGCTAGTGAACAGTTTACACAGGTGTAGGTGATAACCAGGTCTACTTATGCTGGGAACAGTGACAGCAGGTGTAAGAAGAATAACACATAGGTACGTACTTCCTGCTAGGTGAACAGTGACAGCAGGTGTAAGGTGAATAACACCCAGGTACGTACTTCCTGCTAGGTGAAAAAGTGACAGCAGGTGTAAGGTGAATAACACCAAGGTACCTACTTCCTGCTAGGTGAACAGTGACAGCAGGTGTAAGGTGAATAACACCCAGGTACGTACTTCCTGCTAGGTGAACAGTGACAGCAGGTGTAAGTTGAATAACACCAAGGTACCTACTTCCTGCTAGGTGAACAGTGACAGCAGGTGTAAGGTGAATAACACCAAGGTACCTACTTCCTGCTAGGTGAACAGTGACAGCAGGTGTTTAAAGGGGAATAACACCCAGTACCTACTTCTGCTAGGTGAACAGTGACAGCAGGTGTAAGGTGAATAACACCCATGTTTACCTACTTACTGTAGGTGAACAGTGACAGCAGGTGTAAGGTGAATAACACCCAGGTACGTTACTTCCTGCTAGGTGAACAGTGACAGCAGGTGTAAGTTGAATAACACCAAGGTACCTTTCTTTTCCTGCTAGGGTGAACAGTGACAGAAGTGTAAGGTGAATAACACCAAGGTACTACTTCCTGCTAGGTGAACAGTGACAGCAGGTGTAAGGTGAATAACACCCAGGTAAACTCTTCTCTAGATGAACAGTGACAGCAGGTGTAAGGTGAATAACACCCAGGGTACCTACTTCCTGCTAGATGAACGTGACAGCGGTGTAAGGTAAATAACACCAAGGTACCTACTTCCTGAGGTAACAGTGGGCGCAGGTGTAGGTGAATAACACCAAGTACCTACTCGCTAGATGAAAAGTGACAGCAGGTGTAGGTGGAATAACACCAAGGTCCTATTACTGCTAGGTAACAGTGACAGCAGGTGTAAGTGAAAACACCCAGGTACCTACTCCTGCTAGGTGAACAGTGACAGCGTTGTAATGGTGAATACACCAAGGTACCTACTTATGCTAGGTGAACAGTGACAGCAGGTGTATAGGTTGAATAACACCAAGGTACCTACTTCCTGTTAGGTGAACAGTGAAAAGCAGGGGTAAGGTGAATAACACCAGGTACCTCTTCCTGCTAGGTGAACAGTGACAGCAGGTGTAAAGTGAATTTAACACCAAGTACCTACTTACTGCTAGGTGAACAGTGACAGCAGGTGTTAGGTGAATAACACCAAGGTACCTACTTACTGCTAGGTGAACAGTGACAGCAGGTGTAAGGTGAATAACACCAAGGTACCTACTTACTGCTAGGTGAACAGTGACAGCAGGTGTAAGGTGAATAACACCAAGGTACCTACTTCCTGCTAGGTGAACAGTGACAGCAGGTGTAAGGAGTGTGAAATATTCCACCCACGGTACCTACTTACGCCTCAGTGTGTGAACAGTGACAGCAGGTGTGAGGTGAATAAACACAAGGTACCTACTTACTGCATAGGAGAACACTGACAGAGGTGTAAGGTGATAACACCAGGAGTCCTACTATCCGCTAGGAACATTTGAAAAATTCAGAGATGTCTTTAGGAAACACCCATTACCGGGGAATTGATCTCTGGACCTAAGTGTGTGAGATGAGTGCGTTACCAAACCACCTACGAACACAGGTACAGATATAAGATTTATGGTATCTGGACCTGAGATAGTCACCAGGCACCACTATTATAACAGAATTAAAGGCGAAGTCAATCACGAAAATTATATTTTTGAGTTCCATTGTATCCCCACGTCCAGTATTTACAACACTAAAGTTTATTTAGGTATACGTACATAGGTGCAATTATCCTACGTAGTAATGTGTATAAGTTATCTGGGATAACCCAAACAAAAGTCAGAGTGACTGATTCTGTTGTGGTTAATGTTAACAACGGCTTATGTCCCGTAGCTGGGTTAGTAGTGCAGTCAGCTCACATATGCTGAGGTCCGGGGATCGATCCCCGGTATGGGTGGAAACATTGGGGCGTGTGACTTTGTCAATGGTCCAAGTCGGACCGAAACGTCGTCGTAAGCTTCTCTATTTTATGTGCGGGTTATTTGTGTATTGTGTAAGACACCTGCTGTCACTGTTCACCTAGCAGTAAGTAGGTACCTGGTGTTATTCACCTTACACCTGCTGTCACTGTTCACCTATCAGTAAGTAGGTACCTGGGTGTTAGTCACCTTACACCTGCTGTCACTGTTCACCTAGCAGTAAGTAGGTACCTGGGTGTTAGTCACCTTACACCTGCTGTCACTGTTCACCTAGCAGTAAGTAGGTACCTGGGTGTTAGTCACCTTACACCTGCTGTCACTTCACCTAGCAGTAAGTACCTGGGTGTTAGTCGACTGGTGTGGGTCGCATCCTGGGAAAGGGCCAAGATAAATAACCTGCACGTTCACTGTCTATTACTTCATTTACTTATTACCCTCTGTATTTGCTACATAAATAATGTATGAATTAATTGAACTTTTATTTAGGGACCCCGTTTAGTGTATTGCGGTTTTCCTTAATGAAAGCATTCAGAGAATAAGTTATGTCTGCTGTGGGTAATTAAAGCTTGTTCGATTAAGTTTACATTATAAGATAAGATAGTTCCGTTCGGATTTTTAACCCGCGAGGTTAGCCACCTAAGGGTAACCAAGAAAGTATTCGTCATCGAGACTGTCCCTACTAATTTACCATTGTTGGTCCCTTAATCTTGTCCCCCAGGAGTGCGACCACACCAGTTCGACTAAACCCAGGTACCTGTATTTGATGCTAGGTGAACAGGACAACAGGTGTAAGGTACACCGTGTCGAACTGTTCCACCGCCGGGAATAGACCGGGGCCCTACCCTGGTGTAGCGGGTTTGCCACAGATCAGTACCGTTTTTATTCGATTTTTTGACCTGGAGGGTTAGGCCACCCACGGCAACACCTCAGGGTAAAAATCCGTCTTATTCCCTTGTGTCTTCAATCTTGTCCCTAGGATAGACGAACCTTACACCAGCTCCACTAACCACAGTAACCTACCTACCTACTGCTAGTGGTGAACGGGACAGCGCGGTGTAAAGTAACTGACACCCAGGTACCTAAATGCAGACATCCCCACTCCATTGTAAAAAACAATGCAAAGAATTAAAGACCCATAGCACTAAACATCCCCATCATAAAAAATATTTGAAAGGGTTCTAGAAGCAGATTCGCCACCATTTTAGATACCCATAGTTGCATCAACCCCGGTAGCATTGGTTTAGAGACCAGGTCACTCCTGCATCTCACAACTACTGGTCACTTGACATGGTCATTGGATGGTCACTTCTGCCTTCACAACCTACTGGACCCACTATACATGGCTAGATGGTCATCTCTGCTCTCACAACACTGGAGCAACATTATGACTGGTCTGGATGTCACTCCTGCCTCATCAACTACTGGACCACTATGATAGTCTTGGGATGGTCATCCTGCCTCTCACAACTACTGGATCACTATTGAATTTTTGGTCTTGGAGGGTCACTCCAGCACTCTCCACAACCTACTGGACCACTATGACATGGTCTTGTCCTCAGATGCAACCTACCCAGTCCACAACGCACAAGTACCTACCTACCTACTGCTAGGTGAACAGGGACAGCCAGTGTAAAGTAACTGACACCCAGGTACCTAAAAACAGCAGACATCCCCACTCCAAATAAAGCAATTGCAAGAATTAAAGACCCATAGCCTACATCCTCATCATAAAAATATTTGAAAGGGTTCTAAGAAGCCAGATCGCCACCCACTTAGATACCCATCAGTTGCACAACCCAGGGTAGCATTGGTTTAGAGCAGGTCGCTCCTGCCTCTCACAACTACTGGATCACTATGACATGGGCTTGATGGTCACTCCTCCTCCACAACTATTGGATCACTAACATGGTCTTGATGGTCCTCCTACCCCCAAACTATTTGGTCACTATGAATGGTCTTGGGTGGTCACTCCCACCTTCCAAAATATGGATCATAGACTGGTCTTGGATGGTCACTCCGCCCCTCCAACTACTGGGGTCACTATGACATGGTCTTGGATGGTCACTCCTGCCCTCACAACTACTGGACACTATGATATGGTCTTGGATGGCACCCCTGCCCTCAAAACTACGGGACCACTATGACATGGTCTTGGATGGTCACTCCTGCCTCTCACAACTACTGGATCACTATGACATGGTCTTGGATGGTCACTCCTACCTCTCACAACTACTGGATCACTATGACATGGTTTTAGATGGTCACTCCTGCCTCTTACAACCGGGATCATATGACTGGTCTTGGATGGTCACTCCCTACCCCATAACTATGGCCACTATGACATGGCTTGGATGGTCCATCCTGCCCCCCAAACTACTGGACCACTATGACATGGTCGAAGGTCCCCCCCTTCAAACACTGATCACTATAATGGTCTTGGATGGCCTCCTCCCTCTCAAACACTGGATCACTTACATGGTCTTGGGGGTCACTCCTGCCTTTTACAACTACGGGGTCACTATAAATTGGTCTTGGATGGTCACTCCTACCTCTCATAACTACGGGACCACTTGCATGGTTTTGGAGGGTCATCCTCCCTCTCAAAACTACTGGATACATGATATGGCTTGGATGGTCACTACCTGCCCTCACAACTACTGATCACTATGACTGATCTGGATGTGCACTCCTGCCTCTCACAACTCTGGATCACTATGCAGATCTTGGATGGTCACTCTGCCTCTCACAACTACGTTAGCCACTGGGCTAACCCTGATGGTCAAATCCTCTCTATCATGTATCCTTGACATGTCCTTGATGGTCATGCACCTACAACAGTCCACTAACGCACGAGTACCCCTCTACTAATGCTATGGATACAGGGACAGGTCGGTGTAAGTAACCCTGACACCCAGGTACCTAAAAACAGCAGATTCCCCCCTCCACGTAAGCAATGCAGAATTAAGACCATATGGCACTAACATCCTCATCATAAAAATACTTGGAAAGGGTTCATAGAAGCAGATGCCACCACTTGATCCCTCGTTGCACAACCAGGGTAGCATGGTTTAGAGAGGTCACTCCTGCCTCTCACAACTACTGGACCACTATGACATGGTCTTGGATGGTCACTCCTGCCTCTCACAACTACTGGACCACTATGACATGGTCTTGGATGGTCACTCCTGCCTCTCACAACTACTGGGATCACTATGACATGGTCTGGATGGTCACTCCTGCCTCTCACAACTACTGGACACTATGACATAGTCTTGGATGGTCACTCCTGCCTCTCACAACTACTGGATCACTATGATATGGTCTTGGATGGTCACTCCTGCCTCTCACAACTACTGGACCACTATGACATGGTCTTGGATGGTCACTCCTGCCTCTCACAACTACTGGACCACTATGACATGGTCTTGGATGGTCACTCCTGCCTCTCACAACTACTGGATCACTATGACATGGTCTTGGATGGTCACTCCTACCTCTCACAACTACTGGATCACTATGACATGGTCTTGGATGGTCACTCCTGCTCTTACAACTACTGGATCCACTATGACATGGTCTTGGATGGTCACTCCTGCCTCTCACAACTACTGGATCACTATGACATGGTCTTGGATGGTCACTCCTACCTCTCAAACTACTGGACACTATGACATGGTCTTGGATGGTCACTCCTGCCTCTCACAACTACTGGAATCACTATGACATGGTCTTGGATGGTCACTCCTACCTCTCACAATTACTGGACACACTATAACATGGTCTTGGATGGTCACTCCTGCCTCTCACAACTACTGGATCACTATGACATGGTCTTGGATGGTCACTCCTGCCTCTCACAACTACTGGATCACTATGACATGGTCTTGGATGGTCACTCCTGCCTCTCACAACTACTGGACCACTATGACATGGTCTTGGATGGTCACTCCTGCCTCTCACAACTACTGAACCACTATGACATGGTCTTGGATGGTCACTCCTGCCTCTCACAACTACTGGACCAGTATGACATGGTATTGGATGGTCACTCCTGCCTCTCACAACTACTGGACCACTCTGACATGGTCTTGGATGCACTGGAGGACAATCTAAATGCAGATGTAGTATACACAGACTTTGGGA
The DNA here is from genome assembly GCF_026875155.1 of Cherax quadricarinatus. Taxonomy (NCBI): domain Eukaryota; kingdom Metazoa; phylum Arthropoda; class Malacostraca; order Decapoda; family Parastacidae; genus Cherax; species Cherax quadricarinatus. The sequence continues at coordinate 11,916,390 of NC_069452.1, forward strand.
AAGCCTTCAACAAGGGCGATCACGGTGTAATAATACAAAATGCGTGATAAAGGAATAACAGGAAAAGTGGGTAGATAGATCTATAACTTCCTAACAAACAGAACACAGAGAGTAATAGTGAAATTAAGACACTGTGCAACATCTGGGTATCTTTATTGTAGATTTTTCGCCATCCAGTGGCTTTATCAATACAAATTCTAGGACATAACTTGAAGACAGTAGGACTATATACAGAAGATGAGGTAATCAGTCCCTCAACCTAGGAGTAGGTGCGAAGAGCACAATAGTCTCGGAGATTCTGAAGCAGAAGGAAGGATCCTGGCGCTTATATAGTAACGTCAGGTGTAGTAGACGAGGGCATAGTCACTGGTAGGCGGGATTCCCCAGTGGAAGTAGGTCCTTCCCAAAGAGATGGGTTAGTTGTAGTAGTAGTTGTCGTAGTCGTGAAGGTTATGTACATGTCCTCAGAATCAAGATTCCATGATGTTGCAGTGTCTGACAAGTTGTGCAAGAATGGTATATAATACCGACAAAATAAAATATTTTCATCTTGTCGGCATTATATACCATTCTTGCACAGAGAGTAATAGTAAACAGAGTCAAGTCAGAGGCGGCTACAGTGAACAGCTGTGTTCCACAAGGAACAGTACTTGCTCCCATCCTGTTCCTCATCCTCATATCTGACATAGTCAGCCATAGCACCGTGTCTTCCTTTGCTGCTGATACCAGAATCTGCATGACTGCGTTATTCATTGAGATAAGATAAGATTTCGTTGGGATTTTTAACCCCGGAGGGTTAGCCACCCAGGATAACCCAAGAAAGTCAGTGCGTCATCGAGGACTGTCTAACTTATTTCCATTGTGGTCCTTAATCTTGTCCCCCAGGATGCCACCCACACCAGTACACTAACACCCAGGTACCTATTTGCTGCTAGGTGAACAGGACAACAGGTGTAAGGAAACGTGTCGAAATGTTTCCACCCGCCGGGAATCGAACCCGGGCCCTCCGTGTGTGAAGCGGGAGCTTTAGCCACCAGACCACTAGTATAAACCAAGTCTTCCAATGGGCTACAGAAGACCAATTTCAATTAATCCGTTATGAAGAACTTGAGGAAATAAAAGCTAATTCGGAGTATAAAACAAATTGTCATTGCATAATAGAACGGAAAATTAATGTGAAGGACCTGGGAGTGATAATGTAAGTGGATCTCACCTTCATGGATCACAACGTCATTATCACGTCTAGGAAAATGATAGGAAGGATAATGAGAACCTTCAAAACTAGGGATGCCAAGTCCATGATGATTCGCTTCAAATTGCTTGTTCTCTTTAGGCTGGAATATTGCTGTACAATAACTGCCCCCTTCAAGGCTGGCGAAATTGCAGACCTGGAGAATGTAGAGAGAACTTTCACTGGATGTATAAGTAGTCAAGCACCTCATTTACTGGTAACAGTTGAAAGTCCCATGACCTGTACTCCTTGGAACGCAGGCGAGAAAGATAGATCATAATGAGTAAGTGTCAGGGGCCTAAGACTGTTCAACTGCCTACCCGCATACATAAAGGGGATTACCACTAAACCCCTGACTGTCTTCAAGACCCCTGGTTGTCTTGAAGATCCCTGGCTGTCTTCAAGACCCCTGGCTGTCTTCAAGACCCCTGACTGTCTTCAAGACCCCTGGCTGTCTTCAAGACCCCTGGTTGTCTTCAAGACCCCTGGTTGTCTTCAAGACCCCTGGCTGTCTTCAAGACCCCTGGTTGTCTTCAAGACCCCTGGTTGTCTTCAAGACCCCTGGTTGTCTTCAAGACCCCTGGTTGTCTTCAAGATCCCTCACTGTCTTCAAGACCCCTGGTTGTCTTCAAGATCCCTGGCTGTCTTCAAGACCCCTGGCTGTCTTCAAGACCCCTGGCTGTCTTCAAGACCCCTGGTTGTCTTCAAGACCCCTCACTGTCTTCAAGACCCCTGGTTGTCTTCAAGATCCCTGGCTGTCTTCAAGACCCCTGGCTGTCTTCAAGACCCCTGGTTGTCTTCAAGACCCCTGGCTGTCTTCAAGACCCCTGGCTGTCTTCAAGACCCCTGGTTGTCTTCAAGACCCCTGGCTGTCTTCAAGACCCCTGGTTGTCTTCAAGACCCCTGGTTGTCTTCAAGACCCCTGGCTGTCTTCAAGACCCCTGGTTGTCTTCAAGATCCCTGGCTGTCTTCAAGACCCCTGGCTGTCTTCAAGACCCCTGGCTGTCTTCAAGACCCCTGGTTGTCTTCAAGACCCCTCACTGTCTTCAAGACCCCTGGCTGTCTTCAAGACCCCTGGTTGTCTTCAAGATCCCTGGCTGTCTTCAAGACCCCTGGCTGTCTTCAAGACCCCTGGCTGTCTTCAAGACCCCTGGTTGTCTTCAAGACCCCTCACTGTCTTCAAGACCCCTGGTTGTCTTCAAGATCCCTGGCTGTCTTCAAGACCCCTGGCTGTCTTCAAGACCCCTGGTTGTCTTCAAGACCCCTGGCTGTCTTCAAGACCCCTGGCTGTCTTCAAGACCCCTGGTTGTCTTCAAGACCCCTGGCTGTCTTCAAGACCCCTGGTTGTCTTCAAGACCCCTGGTTGTCTTCAAGACCCCTGGCTGTCTTCAAGACCCCTGGTTGTCTTCAAGACCCCTGGTTGTCTTCATGAAGGAGCCAGACAGATACAGCAAGTCAGTACCTGACCAGCCGGGCCGTGGTTCGTACGTTGGTTTACATGTGGCCAACAGTAACAGCCTGGTTGATCAGGTCCTGATCCACCATGAAGCCTAGTCACAGACCGGGCCGCGGGGGCGTTGACCCCCAAAACCCCCTCCAGGTAGACCTCCCAGTGTGTGAGGTTGTGCACTGCGTCTGGCTTGTCAGGTCAACAAAGCCGCTCATTAGACTGGCTTAATTCCTTATGGGTTTTTGACGTAAGACAGGAACGCAGGCCAAGCCAACCCAAGACGAGGCGTTAGTAGTGGCTTTCTTCCTCTCCGTCCCTCCCACTCAAACTCTACCAGTGAAAACTCTGGAAATGTCCTCTTGATCCTCTGTTGTTAGCCAAACAGAATCCAATACTCTACAAAACATTCTCTTGATCCTCTATTGTTAGCCAAACAGAATCCAATACTCTACAAAACATTCTCTTGATCCTCTATTGTTAGCTAAACAGAATCCAATACTCTACAAAACATTCTCTTGATCCTCTATTGTTAGCTAAACAGAATCCAATACTCTACAAAACATTCTCTTGATCCTCTATTGTTAGCCAAACAGAATCCAATACTCTACAAAGTGAGAGTCAGTGAGGTGCCTGATGTTTTGAGCTTGAGTTTCTAAGATATGAAAGCTAGCTTACTTTTAGCCTTGCTGCTGGGAGATGGGCAGTGTTTGGTACCAACTCCAAGGTCGAGGGACTGATTACCTCGCCTTCTGTGTAGAACTCTTCAGTTTTGTATTCATGAAGCCACTTGTGGGCGAAATGTCGACATTAAACATACCCAGATGATGCATGTGTCCGATTTCTTGTCAAAGATACAAGCTGAATGTGAACAGGTGGGGCCAGGAGCTGAGTATCGACCCCTGCAACCTCTGGTGAGTGCACACACTGAGATGAGTCACAGGGATGTTAGGAAGTATTTCTTCAGTCATAGAGTTGTCAGGAAGTGGAATAGTCTGGCAAGTGGTTGCAGGGGTCGTGTGTACTCACCCATATTGTTTCATACTATGGAACAATGCTGTTCTCCAGACTGAGGGACTGACCACCTCAAAACTTTAAGGGTGATGGACTGATTACATCGTCTTCAAGTCTCTTCTGCTTCTATCAACTTTTCTGTACTTGACTGAAGAAGCCTACTGTGTAGGCGAAACGTTTCATAATAAAGATACCTAACTGTTGCATATGTGTCTTACCTAACAAGTGATGTAGTGGAGGCAGGATCCATACATAGCTTTAAGAGGCGGGGCCAGGAGCTGTGAGTCAACCCCTGCAAGCAAGGCAGCATCCAGATATTGAGGGAATAATGTAAAAATATTTGGCTGCCCTGAGGAAAATGAGAGGGGGAGAGAGAGAGAGAGAGTTATGAAGATGGGAGAAGGAACAGACACCAGATGAAAGGAAGAGGGATAGTAGTAGGTGAATAAACTGCGTGAAAGACGAATGTTATAGAGAGGGAGAGGAGGAGGAAGGGAGATGGAGAGAGAGAGGAGATAACAGAGGGAGAGAGATAGAGAAGTATTGGTACTGCATAATAAATTAAGAAAAGATAACAGGATTAGAGACAGGGGAAACGAGACGTAGAAAATAGAGATAATGAGAGAATAACTCACCAAGACATAAAGGAATAATATCCAGGTAGTTAGAGAGACAAGAGAAAGAAAGAAGAGTCACAGATCTGGACGCAGCAGAGTTATATGTGGTAGTAAGGAAGCGGATTGCTACATCAGTAATAAGAATTTATTTTTCTGTGATATACATGTACGGTACTAGTTTATATGTATAAAAATGCAAAGCAACAACAGGGGGAGTTGAATGATAGCTCTAGGCCTTTCGCGCCGCAGTTACATCTTCAGGAGCTTGCATAGTTGCATGTAGATTCGTTCAAGGGGATGACTCTAGCTACTCGTTCCTGCAACACTGCAAGCTCCTGAAGATGTGACCAGAATACGAAAGGCCTGAAGCTATCATTCTAATGCTTAGAAACTAATTAAGAACACATAGATTATTAAGTAGGTGTTTTAGATGAGCGAACAACGTCATTAGATGATGATGGTGGTGGTGGTTCAGTGTTGGGGTTGAATTCTATGTGGTGGTGTTGAGAGGGTGATTGTTATTCCCCTCGTGATAGACTGGTCAAAAGTCTACCATTTATGACCTTTAGCTGAAAATTCTCTCTCTCCCAGAAATCCTACTCGTGTTTTCCACATCTGTGTGTGTACTCACCTATAAGTGGTTGCAGGAGTCGTGTGTACTCACCTATAAGTGGTTGCAGGGGTCGTGTGTACTCACCTGTAAGTGGTTGCAGGGGTCGTGTGTACTCACCTATAAGTGGTTGCAGGGGTCGTGTGTACTCACCTATAAGTGGTTGCAGGGGTCGTGTGTACTCACCTATAAGTGGTTGCAGGGGTCGTGTGTACTCACCTATAAGTGGTTGCAGGGGTCGTGTGTACTCATAAGTGGTTGCAGGGGTCGTGTGTACTCACCTATAAGTGGTTGCAGGGGTCGTGTGTACTCACCTATAAGTGGTTGCAGGGGTCGTGTGTACTCACCTATAAGTGGTTGCAGGGGTCGTGTGTACTCACCTATAAGTGGTTGCAGGGGTCGTGTGTACTCACCTATAAGTGGTTGCAGGGGTCGTGTGTACTCACCTATAAGTGGTTGCAGGGGTCGTGTGTACTCACCTATAAGTGGTTGCAGGGGTCGTGTGTACTCACCTATAAGTGGTTGCAGGGGTCGTGTGTACTCACCTATAAGTGGTTGCAGGGGTCGTGTGTACTCACCTATAAGTGGTTGCAGGGGTTGTGTGTACTCACCTATATGTGGTTGCAGGGGTCGTGTGTACTCACCTATAAGTGGTTGCAGGGGTCGTGTGTACTCACCTATAAGTGGTTGCAGGGGTCGTGTGTACTTACCTATAAGTGGTTGCAGGGGTCGTGTGTACTCACCTATACGTGGTTGCAGGGGTCGTGTGTACTCACCTATAAGTGGTTGCAGGGGTCGTGTGTACTCACCTATATGTGGTTGCAGGGGTCGTGTGTACTCACCTGTATGTGGTTGCAGGGGTCGTGTGTACTCACCTATATGTGGTTGCAGGGGTCGTGTGTACTCACCTATATGAGGTTGCAGGGGTCGTGTGTACTCACCTATAAGTGGTTGAAGGGGTCGTGTGTACTCACCTATATGTGGTTGCAGGGGTCGTGTGTACTCACCTATAAGTGGTTGCAGGGGTCGTGTGTACTCACCTATAAGTGGTTGCAGGGGTCGTGTGTACTCACCTATAAGTGGTTGCAGGGGTCGTGTGTACTCACCTATAAGTGTTGCAGGGGTCGTTGTACTCACCTATAAGTGGTTGCAGGGGTCGTGTGTACTCACCTATAAGTGGTTGCAGGGGTTGTGTGTACTCACCTATATGTGGTTGCAGGGGTCGTGTGTACTCACCTATAAGTGGTTGCAGGGGTCGTGTGTACTCACTATAATGGTTGCAGGGGTCGTGTGTACTTACCTATAAGTGGTTGCAGGGGTCGTGTGTACTCACCTATACGTGGTTGCAGGGGTCGTGTGTACTCACCTATAAGTGGTTGCAGGGGTCGTGTGTACTCACCTATATGTGGTTGCAGGGGTCGTGTGTACTCACCTGTATGTGGTTGCAGGGGTCGTGTGTACTCACCTATATGTGGTTCCAGGGGTCGTGTGTACTCACCTATATGAGGTTGCAGGGGTCGTGTGTACTCACCTATAAGTGGTTGAAGGGGTCGTGTGTACTCACCTATATGTGGTTGCAGGGGTCGTGTGTACTCACCTATAAGTGGTTGCAGGGGTCGTGTGTACTCACCTCTATGTGGTTGCAGGGTTCGTGTGTACTCACCTATATGTGGTTGTAGGGGTCGTGTGTACTCACCTATATGTGGTTGCAGGGGTCGTGTGTACTCAGCTATATGTGGTTGCAGGGGTCGTGTGTACTCACCTATAAGTGGTTGCAGGGGTCGCGTGTACTCACCTATATGTGATTGCAGGGGTCGTGTATACTCACCTATAAGTGGTTGCAGGGGTCGTGTGTACTCACCTATATGTGGTTGCAGGGGTCGTGTGTACTCGCCTATATGTGGTTGAAGGGGTCGTGTGTACTCACCTATAAGTGGTTGCAGGGGTCGTGTGTACTCACCTATAAGGGGTTCCATGGGTCGTGTGTACTCACCTATAAGTGGTTGCAGGGGTCGTGTGTACTCACCTATAAGTGGTTGCAGGGATCGTGTGTACTCACCTATAAGTGGTTGCAGGGGTCGTGTGTACTCACCTATAAGTGGTTGCAGGGGTCGTGTGTACTCACCTGTAAGTGATTGCAGGGGTCGTGTGTACTCACCTATAAGTGGTTGCAGGGGTCGTGTGTACTCACCTATATGTGGTTGCAAGGGTCGTGTGCACTCACCTATATGTGGTTGCAGGGGTCGTGTGTACTCACCTATAAGGGGTTCCAGGGGTCGTGTGTACTCACCTATAAGTGGTTGCAGGGGTCGTGTGTACTCACCTATAAGTGGTTGCAGGGATCGTGTGTACTCACCTATAAGTGGTTGCAGGGGTCGTGTGTACTCACCTATAAGTGGTTGCAGGGGTCGTGTGTACTCACCTGTAAGTGATTGCAGGGGTCGTGTGTACTCACCTATAAGTGGTTGCAGGGGTCGTGTGTACTCACCTATATGTGGTTGCAAGGGTCGTGTGCACTCACCTATATGTGGTTGCAAGGGTCGTGTGTACTCACCTATAAGGGGTTCCAGGGGTCGTGTGTACTCACCTATATGTGGTTGCAAGGGTCGTGTGTACTCACCTATAAGTGGTTGCAGGGGTCGTGTGCACTCACCTATATGTGGTTGCAGGGGTCGTGTGTACTCACCTATATGTGGTTGCAAGGGTCGTGTGTACTCACCTATATGTGGTTGCAGGGGTCGTGTGTACTCACCTATATGTGGTTGCAGGGGTCGTGTGTACTCACCTATATGTGGTTGCAGGGGTCGTGTGTACTCACCTATATGTGGTTGCAGGGGTCGTGTGTACTCATCTATATGTGGTTGCAGTGGTCGTGTGTACTCACCTATAAGTGGTTGCAGGGGGTCGTGTGTACTCATCTATATGTAGCTGCAGTGGTCGTGTGTACTCACCTATATGTGGTTGCAGTGGTCGTGTGTACTCACCTACATGTGGTTGCAGTGGTCGTGTGTACTCACCTGTATGTAGCTGCAGTGGTCGTGTGTACTCACCTACATGTGGTTGCAGGGGGTCGTGTGTACTCACCTATATGTAGCTGCAGTGGTCGTGTGTACTCACCTATATGTGGTTGCAGTGGTCGTGTGTACTCACCTATATGTAGCTGCAGTGGTCGTGTGTACTCACCTGTATGTAGCTGCAGTGGTCGTGTGTACTCACCTATATGTGGTTGCAGTGGTCGTGTGTACTCACCTGTATGTAGCTGCAGTGGTCGTGTGTACTCACCTACATGTGGTTGCAGGGGTCGTGTGTGCTCACCTATATGTAGCTGCAGTGGTCGTGTGTACTCACCTATATGTGGTTGCAGTGGTCGTGTGTACTCGCCTGTATGTGGTTGCAGGGTCGTGTGTACTCGCCTGTATGTGGTTGCAGGGGTCGTGTGTATTACTTGTGTGTACTCTACAGCAACAGATCAATATTCTTGGTATCCCTCCAGCACTTGCAGGGATACCACCCATCTTGATGCACTCTAATGATCAACCATTGAGAAGACCACAGTTTTGGTTTTCCTGCCACTTTACATATTTCCTTCAGTTTACAACTGTGGCCTCCTGTTATCACTGTTGCTGGTACTGAGGTGTCCTGTTATCACTGTTATTGGTATTGTCCTGTTATCACTGTTGCTGGTACTGAGGTGTCCTGTTATCACTGTTATTGGTATTGTCCTGTTATCACTGTTGCTGGTACTGAGGTGTCCTGTTATCACTGTTATTGGTATTGTCCTGTTATCACTGTTGCTGGTACTGAGGTGTCCTGTTATCACTGTTGCTGGTACTGAGGTGTCCTGTTATCACTGTTGCTGGTACTGAGATGTCCTGTTATCACTGTTGCTGGTACTGAGGTGTCCTGTTATCACTGTTGCTGGTACTGAGATGTCCTGTTATCACTGTTGCTGGCACTGAGGTGTCCTGTTATCACTGTTATTGGTATTGTCCTGTTATCACTGTTGCTGGTACTGAGGTGTCCTGTTATCACTGTTGTTGGTATTGTCCTGTTATCACTGTTGCTGGTACTGAGGTGTCTGTTATCACTGTTGCTGGTACTGAGGTGTCCTGTTATCACTGTTGTGGTACTGAGGTGTCCTGTTATCACGTGTTATTGGTATTGTCCTGTTATCACTGTTGCTGTTCTGAAGTGTCCTGTTATCACTGTTGCTGGTACTGAGGTGTCCTGTTATCACTGTTGCTGGTACTGAGGTGTCCTGTTATCACTGTTGCTGGTACTGAGGTGTCCTGTTATCACTGTTATTGGTATTGTCCTGTTATCACTGTTGCTGGTACTGAGGTGTCCTGTTATCACTGTTGCTGGTACTGAGGTGTCCTGTTATCACTGTTATTGGTATTGTCCTGTTATCACTGTTGCTGGTACTGATGTGTCCTGTTATCACTGATGCTGGTGCTGAGGTGTCCTGTTATCACTGTTATTGGTATTGTCCTGTTATCACTGTTGCTGGTACTGAGGTGTCCTGTTATCACTGTTATTGGTATTGTCCTGTTATCACTGTTGCTGGTATTTAGATGTCCTGTTATCACTGTTGCTGGTGCTGAGGTGTCCTGTTATCACTGTTGTTGGTATTGTCCTGTTATCACTGTTGTTGGTATTGTCCTGTTATCACTGTTGCTGGTACTGAGGTGTCCTGTTATTACTGTTGCTGGTACTGAGGTGTCCTGTTATCACTGTTGCTGGTACTGAGGTGTCCTGTTATCACTGTTGCGGTACTGTCCTGTTATCACTGTTTCTGGTACTGTCCTGTTATCACTGTTTCTGGTACTGAGATTTCCTGTGTCACTGTTGCTGGTATTGAGATGTCCTGTTATCACTGTTGCTGGTACTGACGTGTCCTGTTATCACTGTTGCTGGTACTGACGTGTCCTGTTATCACTGTTGTTGGTACTGTCCTGTTATCACTGTTGCTAGTACTGAGGTGTCCTGTTATCACTGTTGCTGGTACTGTCCTGTTGTCACTGTTTCTGGTACTGTCCTGTTAACACTGTTTCTGGTACTGAGATGTCCTGTTATCACTGTTGCTGGTATTGAGATGTCCTGTTATCACTGTTGCTGGTACTGAGATGTCCTGTTATCACTGTTGCTGGTACTGAGGTGTCCTGTTATCACTGTTGCTGGTACTGAGGTGTCCTGTTATCACTGTTGCTGGCACTGAGGTGTCCTGTTATCACTGTTGCTGGTACTGAGATGTCCTGTTATCACTGTTGCTGGTACTGAGATGTCCTGTTATCACTGTTGCTGGTACTGAGATGTCCTGTTATCACTGTTCCTGGTATTTAGATGTCCTGTTATCACTGTTGCTGGTACTGAGGTGTCCTGTTATCACTGTTGCTGGTACTGGCGTGTCCTGTTATCACTGTTGTTGGTACTGTCCTGTTATCACTGTTTCTGGTACTAAGATGTCCTGTTATCACTGTTGCTGGTACTGAGGTGTCCTGTTATCACTGTTGGTAGTACTGTCCTGTTGTCACTGTTTCTGGTACTGTCGTGTTATCACTGTTTCTGGTACTGAGATGTCCTGTTATCACTGTTGCTGGTATTGAGATGTCCTGTTATCACTGTTGCTGGTACTGGCGTGTCCTGTTATCACTGTTGTTGGTACTGTCCTGTTATCACTGTTTCTGGTACTAAGATGTCCTGTTATCACTGTTGCTGGTACTGAGGTGTCCTGTTATCACTGTTGCTGGTACTGAGATGTCCTGTTATCACTGTTGCTGGTACTGAGATGTCCTGTTATCACTGTTGCTGGCACTGAGGTGTCCTGTTATCACTGTTGCTGGTACTGAGATGTCCTGTTATCACTGTTGCTGGCATTAGGTGTCCTGTTATCACTGTTGCTGGTACTGAGATGTCCTGTTATCACTGTTGCTGGTACTGAGATGTCCTGTTATCACTGTTGCTGGTACTCTCCTGTTATCACTGTTGCTGGTACTGATATGTCCTGTTATCACTGTTGCTGGTATTTAGATGCACTGTTATCACTTGCTGGTGCTGTCCTGTTATCACTGTTGCTGGTACTGAGATGTCCTGTTATCACTGTTGCTGGTATTGAGATGTCCTGTTATCACTGTTGCTGGTATTTAGATGTACTGTTATCACTTGCTGGTACTGTCCTGTTATCACTGTTGCTGGTACTGAGATGTCCTGTTATCACTGTTGCTGGTATTGAGATGTCCTGTTATCACTGTTGCTGGTATTGAGATGTCCTGTTATCACTGTTGCTGGTATTTAGATGTCCTGTTATCACTGTTGCTGGTATTGAGATGTCCTGTTATCACTGTTGCTGGTATTAGATGTCCTGTTATCACTGTTGCTGGTATTTAGATGTCCTGTTATCACTGTTGCTGGTATTGAGATGTCCTGTTATCACTGTTGCTGGTACTGAGATGTCCTGTTATCACTGTTGCTGGTACTGAGATGTCCTGTTATCACTGTTGCTGGTACTGAGATGTCCTGTTATCACTGTTGCTGGTACTGAGATGTCCTGTTATCACTGTTGCTGGTACTGAGATGTCCTGTTATCACTGTTGCTGGTATTTAGATGTCCTGTTATCACTGTTGCTGGTACTGAGATGTCCTGTTATCACTGTTGCTGGTATTTAGATGTCCTGTTATCACTGTTGCTGGTACTGAGATGTCCTGTTATCACTGTTGCTGGTACTGAGATGTCCTGTTATCACTGTTGCTGGTACTGAGATGTCCTGTTATCACTGTTGCTGGTACTGAGATGTCCTGTTATCACTGTTGCTGGTTATGAGATGTCCAGTTATCACTGTTGCTGGTATTTAGATGTCCTGTTATCACTGTTGCTGGTACTGAGATGTCCTGTTATCACTGTTGCTGGTATTTAGATGTCCTGTTATCACTGTTGCTTGTACTGAGATGTCCTGTTATCACTGTTAGCTGGTACTGGATGTCCTGTTATCACTGTTGCTGGTACTGAGATGTCTGTATCACTGTTGCTTGGTACTGAGATGTCCTGTTATCACTGTTGCTGGTACTGAGATGTCCTGTATCACTGTTGCTGTATTTAGATGTCCTGTTATCACTGTTGCTGGTACTGAGATGTCTGTTATCACTGTTGCTGGTTTTAGATGTCCTGTTATCACTGTTGCTGGTATTTAGATGTCCTGTTATCACTGTTGCTGGTATTTAGATGTCCTGTTATCACTGTTGCTATTATTTAGATGTCCTGTTATCACTGTTGCTGGTACTGAGATGTCCTGTTATCACTGTTGCTGGTACTGAGATGTCCTGTTATCACTGTTGCTGGTACTGAGATGTCCTGTTATCACTGTTGCTGGTACTGAGATGTCCTGTTATCACTGTTATGTCATGTTCTGTTATAACCTTGCATACGGTTTTCATGTTTCCTCTCATGTTATCTAGCGGCTATTTTGAAGCCCTTTGGACCTTTCCTAACTCACCTATTTGTTTTTTTCCGAGTGTGGGCTCCATACAACCTCCGCATATTCAAATTTTGGTCTAGTTCATGTAACATATAAACGGTTCACATGTCACTGTTAATGTATCTGAAAGATGTTAAATATTTTGCAAGTTTAATAAACTTTTTACAGTTTCTTTGCCACCATCTTACAGTGAGAGCGTGTACACACACACACACACACACACACACACACACACACACACACACACACACACTCACACTGGAGGGCACGAGGGTCAGGGCAGACATGATAACGGCATACAAAATACTGAGAGGAATTGACAAGGTGGACAAAGACAGGATGTTCCAGAGATTGGACACAGTAACAAGGGGACACAGTTGGAAGTTGAAGACACAGATGAATCACAGGGATGTTAGGAAGTATTTCTTCAGCCACAGAGTAGTCAGTAAGTGGAGTAGTCTGGGAAGTGATGTAGTGGAGGCAGGAACCATACATAGCTTTAAGAAGAGGTATGATAAAGCTCATGGAGCAGGGAGAGAGAAAACCTAGTAGCGACCAGTGAAGAGGCGGGGCCAGGAGCTATGTCTCGACCCCCTGCAACCACAAATCCTCACATCTGCATGTCATGCTTGCAGGTGCAGGTATTTTTGCTGGTTACCCTGCTGTAAATTCCCTATCACTGACACACTTCATTTCTCTCCTATCAACAGCATTTTCTCTTCCCTTATCTGTACCATCTCTTTCTCTCTCTCTTTACTACAACATTTGCATCCTCCTCTAATTCCTCCTTCACCTTCTCCAAACTACATTTCCTGTAGATTTTTTGGGGGGGACCTTCCTGTTTTTTTTTCACATTTTTGGGTACGTTTAAGGTCTGTAATTGTTCTCCTGGTTGAAACTATTTCAGAAACAATTGGTTAGGCAGTAAGGTAGAGTACATAAGAACATAAGAATGTAGGAACACTGCAGAAGGCCTACTGGCCCATACGAGGCAGGTCCTTATCAAAACGACATCTACCTAAAGCTACCCAAGAAATAACTCCCGTACCCCTTGACACCAATCAAACCCAGCCCCTCCCACTCATATATTTGTCCAGTCTCTTCTTAAAGTCACCCAAGGTCCTAGCCTCTATCACCCCACTGGGAAGACTGTTCCACGCATCTACAACTCTGTTAGAAAACCAGAACTTACCTATGTCCTTTCTAAATCTAAATTTATCCAACTTAAATCCATTATTCCTGGTTCTTACCTGGTTCGACACCAAGTAGTAGTGGGAAGGATTGTGGATAGAGAGATAGAGACAGAGAAAGATATATTGAGACAGAGTCACAGAGAGGCTAGGAAGGTTGTGGATGGATAGGTCCAGGTACTGAGTAACTGTAGAAGGAACAACAGTAGTAACAGCAACAACAGGAACCAATTTCTCATGAACCACAAACTTCCAAGTGTTGAATTAAGGTTCGAGTCCTTCCCAGGGAAGCAAAAAACACTAGCATTCCAAACAGCCACAAAAAACAATCAACATTCGTCCTTAAATCCAGAGTATTTAGAGGCGATTTCGTTTCCGTTGAGCTGTAGAACTTTCAACACGAGAGACTGATCGCGGGTTCTACCCCCGTCCGTGGTATGGTTTGTAGAGCTTTACGTTCCTCTCCATACTGGGATACCTTTCTGGGATCATTGGGGTACTGGGATACCTTTGTGGGATCATTGTTGACACTGGGATACCTTTCTGGGATCATTGGGGTACTGGGATACCTTTGTGGAATCATTGTGACACTGGGATACCTTTCTGGGATCATTGGGGTACTGGGATACCTTTGTGGGATCAATTTGACACTGGGATACCTTTCTGGGATCATTGGACGTACTGGGATACCTTTCTGGAGGCTGTCAGAGTACAAAACATTTAACACATGACAGGAGGATAGTACCTCCCTGGATGGTTGTTTTCTACCATCCTACTGTCAGAGTACAAAACATTTAACAACCTTCCATCCCTTCCCGCCTATCCACCAATCTCATCTATCTTTCCTACCCTCAGATAGGAAAGGATTCCACACACACACACACACACACACACACACACACACACACACACACTGTGCCAGTGAAGAGGCGGGGCCAGGAGCTGTGAATCGACCCCTGCAACCACTAATAGCTACACAAACGACGGTACCAGGAGGCCTAGAATACACTGTCCGTCGACAGGTACTTGAAAAACAGGGGCAGAAGCCGTGACTCGACCCCCCAGCAAGCGAGTACATACACACTACTGGTAGCTACAGGAGTCATCATGACAGAAGAAGGTCGCTCCAAGGAGACGAAAAACAACAGATATTTTAAATTCTCGTGAAAATCATAGTTGTAAACAAGATATTTTTACGGCTTTCTGGGTAATGGCGGACTAAACGAGAGAGCTCTACGAGGACAGGGAGCTCCCTAGAGCTCCTTAAGGCCTCGTGGAGATCTGTAATACCTCTTGGAGCTTTGTAAGGTCGGGCGGAGCTTTCGTAATGCCTTGTATAATTTTCTGATAACTCTCTCTCTCTCTTCTCTCTCCTCCTCTCTCTCTCTCTCCTCTCTCTCTCTCTCTCTCCTCACTGAGAGTGGCTGGTGTTAGTCATGTTGCTAGCAACACTGCAACACTAACACTGCTGCAAAACTCTCCCACTGGAAAAATGTTATTGGGACAGTTTGATTCTGCAGTGATCCTCCAGAAGGTTACTGGAGGAGGATAGAGGAGGAGTCAGTACTGGAGGATAGTGGAGGAAGAGAGGGCAAGAGGAAGAGAGAAGAGAAGACAGTTTTGAAGGTTTTCATTATCCATTCTGTCATTCTTCTAGCAGATGTTGTGATATTTGAAAGTGAGATCCACTTACATTATCACTCCCAGGTCTCTTCACATTAGTTTTTCGCTCTATTGTGTAGTTGGAATTTGTTTTATACTCCGATACAGTTTTAATTTCTTCGAGTTTTCCATATCTGAGTAATTGAAATTTCTCTTCATTGAACTTCATATTGTTTTGAGTGTCCCATTTGAAGATTGGGTTGATGTCCGCTTGGAGTCTTGCAGTGTCTTCGATGGAGGTCACTGCCATGGCAATTCGGGTGTCATCCGCAAAGGAAGACACGGTGCTATGGCTTACATCTCTGTCAGATATGAGGATGAGGAACAGGATGGGAGCAAGTACTGTTCCTTGTGGAACAGAGCTGTTCACTGTAGCCGCCTCTGACTTGACTCTGTTCACTATTACTCTCTGTGTTCTGTTAGGAAGTTATAGATCCATCTACCCACTTTTCCTGTTATTCCTTTATCACGCATTTTGTTATTACACCGTGATCGCCCTTGTTGAAGGCTTTCCCAAAGTCTTTGTATACTACTTCTGCATTTAGATTGTCCTCCAGTGCATCCAAGACCATGTCATAGTGGTTCAGTAGTTGTGAGAGGCAGTAGTGACCATTCAAGACCATGTTATAGTGGTCCAGTAGTTGTGAGAGGCAGGAGTGACCATCCAAGACCATGTCATAGTGGTCCAGTAGTTGTGAGAGGCAGGAGTGACCATCCAAGACCATGTCATAGTGATCCAGTAGTTGTGAGAGGCAGGAGTGACCATCCAAGACCATGTCATAGTGATCCAGTAGTTGTGAGAGGCAGGAGTGACCATCCAAGACCACGTCATAGTGATCCAGTAGTTGTGAGAGGCAGGAATGACCGTCCAAGACCATGTCATAGTGATCCAATAGTTGTGAGAGGCAGGAGTGACCATCCAAGACCATATCATAGTGATCCAGTAGTTGTGAGAGGCAGGAGTGACCATCCAAGACCATGTCATAGTGGTCCAGTAGTTGTGAGAGGCAGGAGTGACCATCAAGACCATGTTCATAGTGGTCAGTAGTTGTGAGAGGCAGGAGTGACCATCCAAGACCATGTCATAGTGGTTCCAGTATTTGGGAGAGGCGGATTTGGGACCCCCAAGACCTGTCATAGTGTCCAGTTAAGAAAGGATGATTGGACTAAAGGGGGAGGGGTGAATAAAAACATTTTGTAAGGTTAGGGGCCCCAAGGTGACTTGCCCCTGCAAACCCAAGTAGGGGGGAACTCCCCAGTCTAGTGTCCAGAAAAGGGGGGCCCAAAGCGACTCGACATGCTGCCCAGTTGGGGGGCAAAAACCACCAACCACCAAACCACCAAAAAAAACAAAACAAAAAACCCAAACAACCCCCAAACCCACCCACAACCACAAAAAACACCACACACACACAAACAAAAAAACCCCCCCAAAACACAAACACACCACAAAAACCAAAACACAAAAACCACACACCCCAAACACACACACAAAACCAAACACAAAACACAAAAACACACACAAAACCAAAAACAAAACACACAACAAAACACAAACAAAAAACCCACACAAACACACAAACACCCCCACAAACAAACCACACACAAACACACAAACACAAACAACAACACAAAACACAAAAAAAACCCAAAACAACAAAAAAAACACACAACAAACAAAAAACACAAAACACACAACACAAAAACACACAACACACAAAAACAAAACCACAAAACCACAAAACAAACACACAACAAACACACAACACACAAACACAAAAACCACAAACACAACACACAAACAAACACACAAAAACACAAACACAAAAAAACCACAACACACAAAACAAAACCCAAAAACAACACACAAAAAAACCAACCAAAAACAAAAAAACCACAAAAACACACAAAACAAAAACACACAAAACAACACACAAAACACAAAAACAAAAACCAAACACACAAACCACACAAAACACACAAAAAAAAACACACAAACACACAACACACAAACACAAAACACAAACCACAAAAACACAAACAAAAAAACCACAACAACAAACCACAACACACAAACACAAAAAACAACAAAACAACACACAAACCCAAACAAAAACCCCCAACACAAAAAAAAACCACAAAACCCCAACAATACCAGAACAGTGACATTTTTATTAAAGCAAATAATTGTAAAGTGAGACCTAGGCCCCCTCAACACCCACTCACTTTACTTGCATTTAAAGAACATTGTTTTCCCCGCGGATAGCAAGTAATGAGGCCGTAGATCAACGCTCTTCTTACACTGGCTTTCACCCCCGTGTTTGGTCCCCTGTTTTGTTGCCCAGCCCCCGGGCCCTTTTTACAACCCTTCGGGAAGTTATAAATCCGGCTCCAGGATTGTTTAGGGTGTTGACATCTCTCTAGGAGCCCCCGCTTCTGGAGGGGTTTGAGGGGACTGGAGGGGTTTTTGGGGGACTGGAGGAGTTGTTAAAATATGGAGGGGGTTAAAAGGGACGGGGGGTTGTAAGTTTGGAGGGTTTTAAAGGGACTGGGGGGGTTGAAAGGTTGGAGGGTTTTTAAAAGGGAATGGAGGGGGTTTTTAAAATTGGAGGGGTTGTTGAAAAGGGATGGAGGGGGTTAAAGGATGGAGGGGTTAAAAAATACTGGAGGGGGTTGAAGGTTGGAGGGGTTTTAAAAAGGGAATGGAGGGGTTGTGAAGGGATTGGGGGGGGTTGTTAAACGGGGGGTTGGGAAATATACTGGGGGGTTGGGGAAAGGGATGGGGGGTTGTTTAAGGTCTGGAGGGGTTTAAAGGTATGTATGGGTTGTTTTAAGGTATGGAGGGGTTGGAAAGGTATGGAGGGGGTTTTTTTAAAGGTACTGGGGGGTTGGTAAAAGGATGGGGGGGGTTGGTAAAGGGACGGAGGGGGTTTTGGAAAGGTAGGAGGGGGTTTTTGAGGATTTGGGGGGGTTGCTGAAGGTACTGGAGGGGTTGGTAAAAAGGACTGGAAGGGGAAAAAACAAAAAAAAAAACAAGGGTTTGAAGGTACTGGAAGGGGGGTTTTTAAGGTACTGGGGGGGGAAAAGGTTGGGGGGGGTTTAAAAGGGACTGGGGTTGTAAGGTAGGAAGGGTTGTTTAAGGGACTGGGGGTTGGTAAAAGGGACTGGAAGGGGGGGGTTTTTTTTTTTTTTGGAAGGGACTGGGGGGGTTGGGAAGGGATGGAGGGGGGTTTGGGAAAGGGATGGAAGGGTGGTAAAGGTACTGGAGGGTTGCTGAAGGTATGGGGGGTTGTGGGGACTGGAAGGGGGTTTAAGGTTGGGGGTTTTTGGTAAAGGACTAATTGGGAAGGTATGGAAATTTTTTTTACGGAGGGTTCTGAAGGTAAAAATTGGTAAAGGGGGTACTGGAAGGGGTTTTGGTTGGAAAAGGGTTTTGGAGGTATGGAAGGGTTTTTAAAGGTAAAGGAGGGTTGGAGGGGTGGAAGGGTTGTGTATAGGAAGGGTTGTTGGGTTTTGGGGGGTTTGGTAAAAGGTATGGGGGGGTTTGGAAGGGGGGGGTTGGTAAAGGGATGGGGGTTTGAAGGTTTGGTGGTTGTGAGGGAATTGAGTTTCAGTGTACCATTGGGCCCCAAGGATAAATTTGTTTGTTTTGGTTTATGCCCCCTTACTTTACCTTTTACAAGCTTAAAAATATCGTTTAAAATATTAATTTTGATAAATATTATTTTGAAAAAAAAAAAGGGAAAAAAAAAAAAAGGGGGAAAAAAAAAGAAAAAAAAAAAGAAAAAAAAAAAGAAAATAATAAAAGGGAAAATTTATAAAGAAAAAAAAAAGGGAAATAAAAAGAAAGAGAAATAAAGGAAAAAATAGAAAAAAAAAAAGGGAAAAAAAAAAAAAGAAAAAAAAGGGGGAAAAAAAAAAGAAAATTTAAAAAGGAAAAAAAGAAAAATTTATTTTAGGGGGGGTTAAAAAAGGGGAAAAAATGAAAAGAGTAATTAATATGAATTTAAAAGGGAATGAAATTTTAAAAAAAAACCCATGGTTTAAAAATTTTAAAATAAAATACAAATAAATAAAAATTTAAAGGGTTTTTAACCCCAAAAAAAACAAATAAAAAAAAAAAAAAAAATTAAAAAACCCAAACACCAAAAAACCCCATCCCCCCAAAAAATAACCACAAAACCCATCAAAAACCCCAAAAACCAATCAACCACACAACCCCCCACACCCCCAACAACCACCATCAACCACAACCATCACCACAACAACCACGTCAACTACAACCACCATCAACACAACCACTATCAACCACAACAACCACCGTCAACCACAACCAACATCAACTACAACAACACCAACCACAACCATCAAACTACAACAACCACCAACTACAACCCCCATCACCACAACAACCACCATCAACCACAACAACCATCAACCACAACAACCACCATCAACCACAACAACCACCATCAACCACAACAACCACAACCACAACAACCACCATCAACCACAACCATCACCCACAACAACCAGCATGAACCACAACAACCATCAACCACAACAATCACCAACCACAATCAACCACAACAACACCATCAACCACAACCACTATCACCACAACACCCACCATCGCCAACCACCACTATCAACCACAACAACCACAACCACCATCAACCACAACCACCACCATCGCCCACAACACCACTGTCAACCACAACCATCACCCACAACAACCACCATCAACCACAACAACCACATCAACCACAACCACCACTTAACCACAACAACACATCAACCACAACCATCCACCATCGCCACAACAACCATCAACCACAAAAACCACCATCACCCACACAACCAACCATCAACCACAACAACCACCATCAACCACCATCAACCACAACCACATCAACCGCAACCACATCAACCACAACAACCACCATCAACCACCATCAACCACAACCACCACCATCAACCACAACAACCACCATCAACCACAACCACCACCATCACCCACAACCACCATCAACCACAACAACCATCACCTACAACCACCATCACCCACAACAACCACCATCACCCACAACAACCACCATCAACCACAACAACCACCAACCACAGCAATCACCATCAACCACAACAACCACCATCACCCACAACAACCACCATCAACCACAACCACCATCAACCACAATCCACCACTCAACCACAACAACCACCATCACCACAACAACCACCAACCACAACAACCACCATCAACCCCAACAACCACCATCACCCGGAACAACCACCCTCAACCAAACCACCATCAACCACAACCACCCCCATCAACCACCATCAACCACAACAACCACCATCAACCACCAACCACCACCATCAACCACAACCACCATCAACCACAACACCATCAACCACAACAACCATCAACCACAACCCCCCACCATCAACCACAACCACCATCAACCACAACAACCAAACAACCACAACAACCACCATCAACCACAACCACCACAATCAACCACAAGAACCACTATCAACCACAACCACCATCAACCACAACCACCATCAACCACAACAACCACCATCAACCACAACAACCATCAACCACAACAACCACCATCAACCACAACAACCACCATCAACCACAACAACCACCATCAACCACAACAACCACCCTCAACCCCAGCAACCACCATCAACCACAACCACTATCGCCCACAACCATCAACCACAACAACCACTGTCAACCCCAACAACACCATCACCCACAACAACCACCATCAACCACAACAACCACCATCAACCACAAGAACCACTATCAACCACAACCACCACCATCAACCACAACCACCACCATCAACCACAACAACCACCATCAACCACAACCACCACCATCAACCACAAACCACCATCAACCACAACCACCACCATCGCCCACAACAACCATCAACCACAACAACCACTGTCACCCACAACCACCATCACCCACAACAACCGTCAACCACAACAACCACCCAAACAACCACAACCACCATCAACCACAACAACCACCATCAACCACAACAACCACCCAAACCACAACCACCACCATCAACCACAACCACCACAATCAACCACCCATCAACCACAACAACCACATCAACCACAACCACCATCAACCACCAACAACCCACAACACCACCATCAACCACATCCACCATCACCCACAACACCACCCACAAACAACCACTATCAACCACAAGAACCGCCATCAACCACAACCACCAATCAAACCACAACAACCACCATCAACCACAACCAACGACAACCACCACCATCACCCACAACCACCATCAACCACAACAACACCCACAACAACCACCATCAACCACAACTACCATTATCAACCACAACACCACCAATCACCCACAACCACCACATCAACCACAACAACCATCACCCACACCACCACCAACCACAACCACCACCATCAAGCACAACAACCACCATCACCCACAACAACCACCATCACCCACAACCACCACCACATCAACCACAACAACCCCATCACCTACAACAACCACCATCAACCACAACAACCACAACAACCACAACAACCACAACAACCATCACCCACAACAACCACCATCACCCACAGTCAGCCACCATCAACAATCAACCACAATCACCAACATTCACCTCATTACCACCATCGTGGGAGACCTCTTCAACACATTCCCAAACTTTGGTCCTTAGACCTCTCTCTCTCTCTCTCTCTCTCTCTCTCTCTCTCTCTCTCTCTCTCTCTATCTATCTATCTATCTATCTATCTATCTATCTATATCTATCTGTCTCTCCAGGTTCTGAAGGCAGGAATAAGAAATGAAAGTGAATGTCAGAAGTAAGAGAGAGAGAGATAGAGAGATGGAGAGAGAGAGAGAGAGAGAGAGAGAGAGAGAGAGAGAGAGAGAGAGAGAGAGAGAGAGAGAGAGAGAGAGAGAGATGCACTTAAAGAGAGTATGAGAACAATTCCCCAGTTTGGAACACATGTGAGAGAATAGGATCTCAATTTAGAGCTCCACGGAGGCTCAGAAACTTCACTGAGCTCCCCCCGACGTTACCTCATTCTCCAACTCTTGATAACGTTCCAACCACTGCCATACATAGCTTTAAGTGGGCTTGCTATGGGCGTGGACCACGGTTCGAATCTCTGTCCAGTCTTCCATGTATTGTAACCTGGAAATATGTGAAATATACTTTAGGGTCAGGTTCCAGTTCTGCAAAATAGTGGTTTAGGAACGTTTTAAAGTCCTGGTCGCCTTTAAAATCCTAAATATGTACTCACTGGAGAGGAGGAGACAGAGATACATGATAATAAATACCTGGAAAGTACTCGAGGGGCCTGGTCCCAGAGCTACACACTGACATAACATACAGGAGTGAGAGATATGGGAGGAAGTGTAAAATAAAGCCAGTGAACAGCAGGGGTGCGGTGGGCACAATAAGAGAACACTGTATCAACATCCGTGGTCGCAGACTCTTCATCTTAAAAGAAGATACCACAGACACTGCCGGGGACAGTGTCTATGGTGCCAGATTAACCAGGCTGTGATGGACATGTGGGGCTGCGGGCCACCAGCAGCAATAGCCTGGTTGACCAGGCTAGCACTAGACAAGCCTGGTCAACATCCTGATGTGTGTTTAACGTATGACATAGCGTGAGGATAGAACTGTGTTCTCCTACGAAGATAAACAGACCTTGGTAAGACCTCTCTCTGTTCTACGGAGGTAAACAGACCTTGGTAAGACCTCTGTCTGTTCTACGGAGGTAAACAGACCTTGGTAAGACCTCTGTTTTACGGAGGTAAACAGACCTTGGTAAGACCTCTCTCTGTTCTACGGAGGTAAACAGACCTTGGTAAGACCTCTCTCTGTTCTACGGAGGTAAACAGACCTCGGTAAGACATCTCTGTTCTACGGAGGTAAACAGACCTTGGTAAGACCTCTGTCTGTTCTACGGAGGTAAACAGACCTTGGTAAGACCTCTCTCTGTTCTACGGAGGTAAACAGACCTTGGTAAGACATCTCTGTTCTACGGAGGTAAACAGACCTTGGTAAGACCTCTGTCTGTTCTACGGAGGTAAACAGACCTTGGTAAGACCTCTTTCTGTTCTACGGAGGTAAACAGATCTTGGTAAGACCTCTCTCTGTTCTACGGAGGTAAACAGACCTTGGTAAGACCTCTCTCTGTTCTATGGAGGTAAACAGACCTTGGTAAGACCTCTCTCTGTTCTACGGAGGTAAACAGACCTTGGTAAGACCTCTCTCTGTTCTACGGAGGTAAACAGACCTTGGTAAGACCTCTGTTCTACGGAGGTAAACATACCTTGGTAAGACCTCTGTCTGTTCTACGGAGGTAAACAGACCTTGGTAAGACCTCTGTCTGTTCTACGGAGGTAAACAGACCTTAGTAAGACCTCTGTCTGTTCTACGGAGGTAAACAGACCTTGGTAAGACCTCTCTCTGTTCTACGGAGGTAAACAGACCTTGGTAAGACCTCTCTGTTCTACGGAGGTAAACAGACCTTGGTAAGACCTCTCTCTGTTCTACAAAAGTAAACAGACCTTGGTAAGACCTCTCTGTTCTACAAAAGTAAACAGACCTTGGTAAGACCTCTCTCTGTTCTACGGAGGTAAACAGACCTTGGTAAGACCTCTCTCTGTTCTACAAAAGTAAACAGACCTTGGTAAGACCTCTCTCTGTTCTAAGACTTCACCTCAAAATACCTACACCATCAGCACCTGGCGAGATGTGTAGTAATTAAATAGGAACCTTCCTATACATAGTAATATTCAAGGCTGCTGCACCGTGTGTTGCAGCCTTCACACACGCTTCCCTACTCACATTTGTGGTACAAAACTCCATCACTTCTCCATCTATATGCAGATTAACTTCTTGCGCTGCAGGACTGCTCTGCGAGACGGAGAAAGGGCACTAGGTGTCTGCTCTGAGGGGTAAGACAGGGCACTGTGTGTCTGCTCTGAGGGGTAAGAGAGGGCAGAGTGTGTCTGCTCTGAGGGGTGAGACAGGGCACTGTGTGTCTGCTCTGAGGGTTAAGACGGCACTGTGTATCTGCTCTGAGGGTTAAGACAGGGCACTGTGTGTCTACTCTGTGGGGTAAGATAGGGCAGTGTGTGTCTACTCTGAGGGGTAGGGGTAAGATAGGGCACTGTGTGTCTGCTCTGAGGGGTAAGACAGGGCACTGTGTGTCTACTCTGTGGGGTAAGACAGGGCACTGTGTGTCTGCTCTGAGGGGTGAGACAGGGCACTGTGTGTGTGCTCTGAGGGGTAAGAGAGGGCACTTTGTGTCTGCTCTGAGGGGTAAGACAGGGCACTGTGTGTCTACTCTGTGGGGTAAGACAGGGCACTGTGTGTCTGCTCTGAGAGGTAAGAGAGGGCACTTTGTGTCTGCTCTGAGGGGTAAGACAGGGCACTGTGTGTCTACTCTGTGGGGTAAGATAGGGCACTGTGTGTCTGCTCTGAGGGGTAAGATAGGGCACTGTGTGTCTACTCTGAGGGGTAAGACAGGGCACTGTGTGTCTGCTCTGAGGGGTAAGACAGGGCACTGTGTATCTGCTCTGAGGGGTAAGAGAGGGCACTGTGTCTGCTCTGAGGGGTGAGAGAGGGCACTGTGTGTCTACTCTGAGGGGTAAGATAGGGCACTGTGTGTCTACTCTGAGGGGTAAGATAGGGCACTGTGTGTCTGCTCTGAGGGGTAAGAAGGGCACTTGTGTCTACTCTGTGGGGTAAGACAGGGCACTGTGTGTCTGCTCTGAGGGGTAAGACAGGGCACTGTGTATCTGCTCTGAGGGGTAAGAGAGGGCACTGTGTCTGCTCTGAGGGGTGAGAGAGGGCACTGTGTGTCTACTCTGAGGGTAAAATAGGGCATGTGTGTCTACTCTGGGGGTTAAGACAGGGCACTGTGTGTCTACTCTGTGGGGTAAGACAGGGCACTGTGTGTCTGCTCTGAGGGTGTGAGGAGGCACTTTGTCTTTCTCTGTGGGTGAGAGAGGGGACTGTGTATCTGCTCTGAGGGGTGGAGGAGGGACTGTGTGTCTGCTCTGAGGGGTGAGAGAGGCATGTGTATCTGCTCTGAGGGTGAGAGAGGGCACCTGTGTGTCTACTCCCGAGGGTGAGAGGGGCAACTGTGTCTGCTCTGAGGGTGAGAGAAAGGCACTGTGTATCTGCTCTGAGGGGTGAAGAGGGGCACTGTGTGGGCTGCTCTGAGGGGTGGAGAGGGGCACTGTGTCTGTCTGGGGTTGAGAGAGGGCACTGGGGTCTGCTCTGAGGGGTGAGAGAGGGCACTGTGTATCTGCTCTGAGGGGTAAGATAGGGCACTGTGTGTCTACTCTGAGGGGTGAGAGAGGGCACTGTGTATCTGCTCTGAGGGGTAAGATAGGGCACTGTGTGTCTACTCTGAGGGGTGAGGAGGGCCTGTGTATTGCTCTGAGGGTAAGATAGGGCATGTGTGTCTACTCTGAGGGGTGAGAGAGGCACTGTGTTGCTCTGGGGGTGAGGAGGGGGACTGTGTATTGCCCCTGAGGGGTGAGAGGGGCACTTGTGTTGCTTGAGGGGTGAGAGAGGGCACTGGGGTATCTGCCTGGGGTGAGGAGGGCACTGTGTCTGCTCTAAAGGGTGAGAGAGGGCACTGTGTGTCTGCTCTGGGGTGTGAAGAGGGCACTGTTTGTCTGTCTGAGGGGTGAGAGAGGGCATGTGATCTGCTCTGGGCGTGAGAGGGGCACTGTGTGTCTGCCCCGAGGGGTGGAGAGGGCAATGTGTCTGCTCTGAGGGTGAGAAGGGCATGTGTCTTGCTCTGAGGGGTGAGAGAGGGCACTGTTTTTGCTCTGAGGGGTGAGAGAGGGCACTGTGTGTTGCTCTGGGGTAAGACAGGACACTGTGTGTCATACTCCTTCCTCCTTTCCTTTCCCCTCCCCTCCCTTTCTTCCTCCTCCTCCTCTTCTTCCTCCTCCTCCTCCCTCTCCCCCTCCTCCTCTTCTCCTCTCTTCCCTCCTCCCTTATCTTTTCTCCCCTGACTCTCCTCGTAAATCACTTATTTTTTTAAAGTTCAAGCTTTTGTAAAAACCTGCCTGCGTTAACACCTGCTGACGTTAACCCTGTCTGACAGTTAACCCTGCCCGACAGTTAAACCTGCCCGACAGTTCACACCTGCCTGACGTTAACACCTGCCGAAAGTTAAACCGCCTGACAGTTCACACCTGGGGTTTATGGAGAGGTTCCGGGGGGCAAAGCCCCCGCGGCCCGGTCTGTGACCAGGCCCCTGGTGGGTAGAGCCTGACAACCGGGCTGTTGCTGCTGGCTCACGCAAACCAACGTCGGCCACGCCGGCTGGTAAAAGGGACGACTTTAGGTGCTTTTTTCCATGCCAGCTTGAAGACTGCCCGGGGTCTGTTGGGGAACCCCCTTATGTAGCTGGGGGGAGTTGAAAAAAATCCGGGCCCTGACCTTATTGATGGTCTCTTAACGTGTAAGGGGCCCCCTGCTTTTATTTGGGGGGGGTGTGCATCGTCGCCAAGTCTTTTTCTTTCGTATGAGTGATTTTCTGTGCAAGTTCGGTAATCCCTCAGGATTTTTAGGTGTATTAATCATGTTCTCTCCCGCCTGCGTTCCCGGGGAAAAACAGGTTTTGAAACCCCAAGCGCTCCAGTAATTGAGGTGTTTTATCTCCCTTATGCGCGCCGTGAAGGTTCCTGTACATTTTCTAGGTCAGCAATTTCACCTGCCTTGAAAGGGCTGTTAGTTGCAGCAATATTTCCGCCCCAATAAACAAGTGACCTGAAAAGTGTCATCATGGGCTTGGCCCCCTGTTTTTAAGGTTCTATTATCCTCCTGTCTTTTTTTTGAGATGGATTGATACAATGTTTGGCCTTGAAAGGGGAGATCCCCCCACATGATCACTCCCAGGGGCTTTGCGTTGGGTTTCGCTATTTTTTGGCCAAATTTGTTTTGTACTCCCGATGAAGATTTTAAATTTTCCCCCCCGTGTTTAAACCCTATCTGAGTAATTAAATTTCCTTTATCCCTTGAACTTCATATTGTTTTTCCCTTGCAGCCCACTGAAAATTTTGGTTTTATGTCCCCTTTGGGGCCTTTTCGTGGGCCCCCAATTTGGGAAAACCCTGTCATCAGATTCGGGTGTCATCCCGCAAAGGAAGACACGGGGCGTGGCTGACATCCTTTTTCCATGTCGGAAAATGAGGATGAGGGAAAAAATGGGGGCGAGGGAATGTGGGCCCTTTTGGAACAGAGCCTTTTTACCGTAGCCCGCCCCGGGCTTTACTCTGTTGACGACTACTTTTCTGTGTTTAGTTAGTGAGGGAAATTTTAGATCCATCGAAACCCATTTCCCTTTTTTTCCTTTTGCACGCCCTTTTGTGCCTATTTAAAAGCCAGGGGCAAAACTTTTTCCCAAGGCTTTTCCAAAAATCTGTAAATATTCATCTTTTATTTTTTTTGGCTTTCTAGTGCATTTAGAACCCTTTTCCCAGGATCCAGTAGGGTGAGACAGACAGGACGACCTGGTTCTAAACCCCTTTGCCCGGGGTTTTTGTAACGGGGGGTTTTCCCAGATGGGGGGTGAACTTGGTCTTGGACCCTTTCAAAGATTTTTTTTGATTTTGGGGTGTTAGTTCTATTTGGGGGGTAGGTTTTTTTGCTGTTGCTTTAACCCGCCCCCTTTGTGGAGTGGGGCTATGTCTGTTTTTTTTTTATAATGTGGGACCCCCCGTGTCCATGCTTCCCCTTCCATAATGGAAAAAAACTCGTGATAGGGGGTTTTCTTGAGTTCTTGATGAACAGGAGTTCCATGGTCCCGGCCCTGGGGGAAGTGCATGGCAGTCATTTTATTTTGCCTTTTCGAAGCATTTTGGGGGTCAGGATTTTCATCGGGTTGCTTTTGTTAATTAAAAATTTTTAAAGGGGTCTCCCTAAAAAAAATTTATTTTTGATTTTTTCGACCTCGTCGGGGTTTCGGGGTTTCTAAAAACTGATCTATTTGGGGCTTGAGTAGCTCACTCATTTTTTTTGCTTCCCTTGGTAGGGCCCATCTTTTTAAGTAGGGGCCCCCAAAACTGAAAAGTTTTTTCTCGACTTTGAAATTTTGGGATAGGGGAAGAAAACTTTTGGGGGCTTTTGATTTTTATTTTGGCTTTTAGTTCTTTCCCCCGATTCCCCGACTCCCCATAAGATTTCCTTTTAGCTTTAAGGGTTTGATGCTTGCTAAATTTTTCTGACCATGTCCCCCCTACGCTTTTTAGATATATTTGACCTCTTTTTTAAGGGCCGCTGGTATTTTTTTCCGTCCCTGAAAGGGGGCGCCTGTCCCCTTTTTCCCCATTTTTTCACTTTCTCCTCCTTTTTCTTTAAAGGGAAAAATGCCACCAAGGTTTAAACTTTAGGGAAAATTGGGGGCTGTGTTTGCCTTTGTATATCTTCCCAGTTTATATCGGTTAGGACTTTTTTTTGGGTTTAACCCCCGGGCCCACTTTATTTTTTGTTATTGAAGTTGAATTTTTGGGGAAAACCCCTCGTGACTAAACCTTTTTGTCGGGCTGGGCTTTCCCCCATAAATTCTGAACCTCAATTAAAAATTTTTGATTTTGATATATTGTTTTTATATGGTTTACATTTCCCTTTTCAAAACCCTCATTGTTAGTGATAGGTTTTAGTTAAATTTTCCAGTCCAGTAGGCTTTTTTTATTTGCTGGTTTTTAAAATTTAATTTTTTTGGGGAGAATTTAAAAGCTCGTGTGAGTGTGAGTTTTTCCCCCCAAGGCCCGGGCCCCCGCCTCCCCCGGGTTTTACTGCAAAAATTTTATTTGCTATAAATTTCCCCCCATTTTAGGGCCTTAATTGAAATCCCCCCCGGAGGGAAGATGTTGGGTGCAGGAAACTGGGAAAATTTTTTCCCGACAGTGGGCAATTTTTAAAAGGCTGTTTTTCCCGGAATTGGGTGGGATGTTGCATCCCGGGGGGCTTGTAGAATTTCCACAATGACAGGTTTTTGGGGGTCGAAACCCTTTTTCCCAAAACTTCCCCTACATCATTTTAGGGATTAAGCAGTTCTGTGCAAACAATGACTTTTTGCAAATTTTAAAGGGCCCCAAACCCCCCCCCCCCTTTTTCCCTTTTACCCTTTTGTCACAAACTGTATAGGGTTTTAACCTGGGATCCATATTTCGTTTGGGCCAATTCCTTTAAAAAGGGGCTCAGGAAACCGCGAAAATTTCCTTTTCCCTGCAAGCAGCCACGGATGAAAGGGAGGGGGGGTTTTGGTTTCTGGTTTTTTGACCCCCGTATAAATTTTCAAAAAAATGTCATCGGTGTGGATTGGGTTTGGTTTCTGGGGTGGGGGTTTTTTTTCCCCCATTAGTATCTTATCTGTTGGGTTTGGGGTTTGGGGGCCATCGACTGTGGGGTTTCCCCTCCAGGAATAACTGGGGTTTGGTGTACGATTTTTTGGGCCCTTTTCCCGCCAGGTTTTTTTTTTTTCCCCCGCCTAAAAAACCTCTCTCCTCCCCCCCTCTTGATGGGTGTGGCTACCCAGGTTTTTTTTTCCCCCTGGGCCCGGGTGTTTTTTTTACCTTTTTGTCCCCTTTTTGAAGGTTTTGCCTGGCAATTTTAAATTAATAAACACAGCCTTTCCCCGTACTGAAAAAGGTACACATTTCAAAGGGGGGGAAAAACCCTTTCAGGGAAGGGGGTTTGCATTTTCCCCTGTCATATGGGCATGGCAAATTTTTTAGGGGGGTCATAAATTTTCCCCGTCCCCCCTCCTGTTTTTTTTTTCCCAAATTTTCCCCTGCCTCAGATACCAAGTGCATATAAAGTGGGAAAAGGCTTGGTTTTTCCCCTTTTTCCTTGGGTTTTTGTGAAAGATTCCCTGTTTTGTGCTTTTTCCCCCGGTTTTTATTTTCCCATCTTTTCCCTAGCAAACCCAAAATGGGGCTCCCACCATTTTTTTGGTAATATATCCTCACAATTTCTAGTGGGTCCTCCTTTTTTTGCTATTTTTTTGCGGTATTTCAAATTTGCAAAATTGGTTTTTTCTTTTCTTTGACCCACACTTGGGTTTTCCCCACTTAAACCCCCTGCCCCTATTAGGTCATTTTTTTTATGTAAATTCCCTTTCCCGCTATAAAATTTCCCCACTACCTACAAAACCCACCTCCAACCCTTTCTTCTCCCAGGGGAGCCCCCTCCAGCTTCACCCTTATGTTTCCCAGGCACAAACCTTTCCCGCGTCCTTTTCTGTCTCCCAGGCGCAAACCCCACTTCAAAAAACCATTTCGTCTCCCCGGACCACCTCCACTTCACCATTACTGTCTCTCAGGACAGCACCTCCCAGCCTTCACCTTACTTTCCCCCCCAACAGCCCCTCCCCTCAAAACCCTTTCTGTCCCCCCAGGGCAGCACCCCCCAGCTTCATTACGGGGGCCCCCGGGGGCAAACACCCCCCAGCTTCCCCCCATTTCTGTCCCCAGGGCAGCCAAACCCCCAGCTTCACCATTTCTGTCTCCCAGGGCAGCACCCCCCAGCTTCATTAAATGTCCCCAGGACACACCTCCCAGCTTCCCCCCTTTCTTTTTTCCCCCGGGCAAACACCTCCAGCTTCACCATTACTGTCTCCCAACGCACTAATTTAACCCCCAAAATTTACTGACTAAAACCCGGGCATCACTTCCCCCCTTACATTTCTACTACATGGCCATTTTCAAGGGGAGTACCATTCCCCCCAAATTTTATGTTTTCCCTTTTTTGTAGAAAGCTTTCCCGGTTTTTCTATGAAAGCACTTTGATGTTTCCTCTTTTTAAAAACCCTTTTTGATTTTGTCCCAAAAATTTTCCTCATTTGGGGATTTCCCCAAAAAATTTCCCCCTTCCCTGTTTTAATACGCTTTTTAGCTAGTTTTGGATATCTGCACAAGGGTGAAAAAACCAATTTTTTTTCCCCAAAAAGACAAATTTTTCATTTGGAAAACCCGTTTTTTTGCGAAACCCCAAGACTACACACAGCGTCATAAAGATTTTTTCTGGGTTATTTTCTGCAATTTTTTCTACAACCTCTTGGGAAATTCATTTAAAAACCTCCTTTAAAAGAAGCTCTACTTGGGTTTTTCATTTTTTAACGACAAATAAAAAACCGCCTGCAAATTTAAAACCCGCCCGAAAAGTTTAAAACCCCCGCCTGACAAAATTAACACCTGCCTACAGTTTCCCCCTGCCCACAGTTATCCCTGCCTGAAAAGTTTAAAACCCCCTGACCCGGGAAAAAACCGGGCCCGACAGTTCACACGGATTGACCCGTTCACAAACCCGCCTGACAGTTCACCAACCCCCGCCTACAGGGTTTACCACCTGCCGAAAAGTTTACAACCCCCCGACAGTTCACAAACCCGCCTGACAGTTCACCCTGCCCCACAGTTTATTTACCTGCCGACAGTTTTTAAAACCCCGCCTGACAGTTAACACCTGCCTGACATTTTAAAACCCCCCCTCAAAAGCTGAAACCTGCCTGACGGGTTTAACCCCCTTCCCCGACAGTTTTCACCTGCCTGACAGTTAACAACCCCCCCCTGACAGTTAACACCTCCCCGACATTCCCCCACGTGATTGACATTCAAAACCTCCCAAAAAGTTCCACCCCGCCTGACAGTTCCCCCAACCCGCCTGACAGTTTCCCCCCACCTTCCTGACAGTTTTTCCCCCTTTCCTGACAGTTCCCCAAACCCGCCTGACATTAACACCTCCTGACAATAACACCTGCCTGAACCCGTTTTAAAACCTCCTCCAGCGGGAAAAATGCGGGCCCGTTTAACACCTCCTCACCCGGGTGGAAAACCTCCTGACATTAACACCCCGCCTAACCCGTTAAAAACCTGCCTGACAGTTCAAAAAACCTGCCGACCCGATAAAAACCTGCCTGACGTTAACACCTTTCCTGACAGTTAACACCTGCCGACAGTTTTACACCTCCTGACAGTTCACACCTGCCTGACAATTTAAAACCCGGCCCCGACATTCAAAATCTGCCTGACAGTTCACACCTTCCCCACAGTTTAACCCCCTGCCTGACAGTTCAACCCCCTGCCTTACCAGTTAACACCTGCCTGAAAAAGATAAAACCTTCCCGACCTTTTAACACCTGCCTCACACTGAAAAACCCCCCTGACAGTTAACACCTGCCGACAGTTTTTAAAAACCTCCTGACACGACCCTCCCCGACAGTTAACACCCCGCCCGACAGGGTTTAAAACCTGCCTGACAGTTCAACACCTGCCTGACAAATTAACAACCTCCTGAAAAGTTTCACAAACCCGCCTGACATTAACAAAACCCGGGGGGGGGGCCCGACAGTTTACACCCCGCCTGAAAAGGCACAAACCCCCTGACAGTTTTTACACCTGCCTGAAAAGTTTAAAACCTGCCCCGACAGTTAACACCTGGGAAAGACATTTTATACCTGAAGGGCAGTTTACACCTCCCGACATTTAAAACCTTTCCGAAAAGTTCACACCTGCCTGACAGTTAACACCCGCCCGAAAAGTTTTCCCCCCAACCCCGCCGACAGCTGACACCTGCCCCGAAAATTAAAAACCCCTTCCTGACCAAATTATCACCTACCGACCCTTAACACCTGCCCTAAAAGTTAACACCTGCCTGCCAGTTTAGACATGCCTGACAGCCTTTACACCTGGGCCGACAGTTAAAAACCTGCCTAAAAAAGGTTTTTTAAAACCCCTGACAGTTCACAACCCCTGCCGGGCATCCAAAACCCGCCTGACAGTTCACACCTCCGGGCAGGGTTTACAACCGCCTGACAGTTCCCCACCTGCCCGACGTTCACCCTGCCTGGGCAATTAACAAACCCCCGGGCGTTTTACAAACACAACCACTTTAACCCCTACAATTAAAACCCCGCCCCAAGTCCACCCCTGACAGGTTCCCCGCAAAAAACCCCCCCTTCATTAACACCTGCCTGACAGTTCACACCGGCCCTGGGCCGTTTAAAACCTGCCGGGGAAGGGTTAAAAACCTCCTGCAGTTAACACCTCCCCGACCAAGGGGGGAACACCTGCTGACAGTTAAACCCTTCCCCCCCTGACGTTAACCCTCCTGGGGCCCGACATTTTCCACACACCTGCCCCGACAGTTTCAAACCTCCTGACATTCAAAACCACCTGGTTCCCCCGACAGTTTTCATCCCGCCCGACAGTTCAAAACCTGCCCCGACAGTTAACAAACCCGCCCGGCAGTTAAACCCGCCTGAAGTTTCACCCCTGCCTGACGTTAAAAACCTGCCTGACAGTTAAAAACCGCCCCGACAGTTCACACCACCTGAAAAGTTTAAACCCCGCCGACAGTTCCCCACCCCGCCGGCAGTTAACACCTGCCTACGTTCCAAACCCCGAAGTTTTTCACCTGGCCTGAAGTTAAAACCTCCTGACAGTTAACACCTCCCCGACAGTTTTTCCCCCCGCCTGACAGTTTAAAAAACCGGGCCCGACAGTTCCCCAACCTGCCTGACAGTTTTAAAACCTGCGGGCAGGGTTAAAAAACTGCCCGACATTTACCCCCTTCCTGCGGTTAAAAAACCGCCTGCAGGAACCCCCTGCCTGACAGTTTACACCTTCCCACGTTAAAAACCTGCCTACAGTTTTACCAACCCCGCCTGACAGTTCAACCTGCTGAAAGTTTAACCCTGCCCGAAGTTCCACCTGCCCCGACAGGTTTAAAACCGCCTGGCAGTTAAAACCCCCCTGACAGTTTTCCCCCTGCCGACAGTTAAAACCTTCCTAAGGTTAAAAACCCCCTGAAAAGTTCCCCACCTCCTGGGCGTTAACCCCCTGCCTGACAGTTAAAACCTGCCTGCAGTTCACCCTGCCTGACAGTTAACAAACCCGCCGGGCATTAACTTCCTAAAAGTTAACCCACCCTGGGCCGGGGAAATTAAAAGCCTCCCGGCGTTTCCCCCCTCCCAAAAGTTACCCCCTTCCCCCGACAGTTTTTCAACTTTCCTACCCGTTACACCTGCCTGCAGTTAAAAACCTGCCCCGCATTCAAACCTTTCCCCCGAAAAGTTTAAAAACCGCCCGACATTAAAACTCCTGACAGTTCCACCGCCTGACGTTTTTTAAACCCACAAAAACCCCGCCTGAAAGTTCACACCTG
Source organism: Cherax quadricarinatus (assembly GCF_026875155.1). Classification (NCBI taxonomy): domain Eukaryota; kingdom Metazoa; phylum Arthropoda; class Malacostraca; order Decapoda; family Parastacidae; genus Cherax; species Cherax quadricarinatus. The sequence goes on from NC_069452.1 coordinate 11,950,863, forward strand.
CCTGACCCGTTACACCTGCCCACATTAAAAACCTGCCTGACAGGTTAAAACCTGCCTGACAGGTAAAACCCGCCTTTTAATTAAACAAACCTTGGTTAATCCACCTGCCTAAAAGGGGGTTAAAACCCTTGCTCGTTTAATTACTAATTAAAAGGGTGCCTTTTTAATTTCCCCCCAAAAGCCTAAAATCAAAATGAATGGCTTTTGGGGAAACCCGGGGCCAACAGTTATTTAAAACCCCCTACCCAACACAAATTAACTAGTTAAAAACCAATTGGGTTTTCCTCCCTTTCACAACGGGGGTTTTCCCCCGTTCTCGCGTTTTTCCAAAATTGGTGAAATGTTGTTAATTTTCCCTTCACAACGTTCTGTCAGGGATGGTTGCTTTGGGGTTAAAGGGTGGGAAATCCTGTTTTTCCCCCTTTCCCCACTGCTTTGTTTTTTTCCCTTTTCAACCTTGGGGTTGTTGTGCCGTTGTTTCAGGGTGGGGTTTTTGTTTTGCTTTTCCGGGCCGTTCCTTATGCTGTTTTAAGTTGAGCTGTGGGGGAAGGTTGTTACGGTTTTGGGTTTTAAACGGTGGGGGGTTTTGTTCGTTTCGGTTTCAGCTGGGAGTGTTGTTTTTTACTGTTGGGTTTTTAAACTTTTGATTTTGTTCTGTTGCGTTAAAAGCTGGGGAGGTGTTTGTTTTCTTTGCTGTTACACTTGATGCTGTTTTTGGGGTTTCTGTTTCGGGTTTTTCTTTTTAGTGGGTGTTTTTTACGGTTGCGGGTTTCAGCTGTGAGTGTTTGTTGTTATGTTTTTAAAATTGGTGTTGTTACGGGTTTGGAGGGTGGGATTTCTGTTTTTTGGTTTCGTTTGGTTTTAAACTGTGAGTGTTGGTTTCGGTTGCTGTTACAGCTGTGAGTGCTGTTGTTACTGTTGCTGTTACAGCTGTGAGTGTTGTTACTGTTGCTGTTACAGCTGTGAGTGTTGTTACTGTTGCTGTTACAGCTATGAGTGCTGCTGTTGTTACTGTTGCTGTTACAGCTGTGAGTGCTGCTGTTGTTACAGTTGCTGTTACAGCTGTGAGTGCTGCTGTTGTTACTGTTGATGTTACAGCTGTGAGTGTTGTTACTGTTGCTGTTACCGCTGTGAGTGCTGCTGTTGTTACTGTTGCTGTTACAGCTGTGAGTGTTGTTACTCTTGCTGTTACAGCTGTGAGTGCTGCTGTTGTTACAGTTGCTGTTACAGCTGTGAGTGCTGCTGTTGTTACTGTTGATGTTACAGCTGTGAGTGCTGTTGTTGTTACTGTTGCTGTTACAGCTGTGAGTGCTGTTGTTGTTACTGTTGCTGTTACAGCTGTGAGTGTTGTTACTGTTGCTGTTACAGCTGTGAGTGCTGCTGTTGTTACTATTGCTGTTACAGCTGTGAGTGTTGTTACTGTTGCTGTTACAGCTGTGAGTGTTGTTACTGTTGCTGTTACAGCTGTGAGTGCTGCTGTTGTTACTGTTGCTGTTACAGCTGTGAGTGTTGTTGCTACTGTTGCTGTTACAGCTGTGAGTGCTGTTGTTACTGTTGCTGTTACAGCTGTGAGTGTTGTTGCTGTTACAGCTGTGAGTGCTGCTGTTACTATTGCTGTTACAGCTGTGAGTGTTGTAACTGTTGCTGTTACAGCTGTGAGTGTTGTTACTGTTACAGCTGTGAGTGCTGCTGTTGTTACTGTTGCTGTTACAGCTGTGAGTGTTGTTGCTGTTACAGCTGTGAGTGTTGTTGCTACTGTTGCTGTTACAGCTGTGAGTGTTGTTGCTGTTACAGCTGTGAGTGCTGCTGTTATTACTATTGCTGTTACAGCTGTGAGTGCTGCTGTTTCTGTTGCTGTTACAGCTGTGACTGCTGCTGTTGTTACTGTTGCTGTTACAGCTGTGAGTGTTGTTACTGCTGCTGTTACAGCTGTGAGTGTTGCTGTTGTTACTGTTGCTGTTACAGCTGTGAGTGTTGTTACTGTTGCTGTTACAGGTGTGAATGTTGTTGTTACTGTTGCTGTTACAGCTGTGAGTGTTGTTACTGTTGCTGTTACAGCTGTGAGTGTTGTTACTGTTGCTGTTACAGCTGTGAGTGTTGTTACTGTTGCTGTTACAGGTGTGAATGTTGTTGTTACTGTTGCTGTTACAGCTGTGAGTGTTGTTACTGTTGCTGTTACAGCTGTGAGTGCTGTTGTTACTGTTGCTGTTACAGCTGTGAGTGTTGTTACTGTTGCTGTTACAGCTGTGAGTGCTGTTGTTACTGTTCCTGTTACAGCTGTGAGTGTTGTTACTGTTGCTGTTACAGCTGTGAATGCTGCTGTTGTTACTGTTGCTGTTACAGCTGTGAGTGCTGTTGTTACTGTTGCTGTTACAGCTGTGAGTGCTGCTGTTGTTACTGTTGCTGTTACAGCTGTGAGTGCTGTTGTTACTGTTGCTGTTACAGCTGTGAGTGTTGTTACTGTTGCTGTTACAGCTGTGAATGCTGCTGTTGTTACTGTTGCTGTTTCAGCTGTGAGTGTTACTGTTGCTGTTACAGCTGTGAGTGTTGTTGTTACTGTTGCTGTTACAGCTGTGAGTGCTGCTGTTGTTACTGTTGCTGTTACAGCTGTGAGTGCTGTTGTTACTGTTGCTGTTACAGCTGTGAGTGCTGCTGTTGTTACTGTTGCTGTTAGTGCTGCTGTTGTTACTGTTGCTGTTACAGTTGTGAGTGTTGTTACTGTTGCTGTTACAGGTGTGAGTGCTGTTGTTGTTACTGTTGCTGTTACAGGTGTGAGTGCTGTTGTTACTGTTGCTGTTACAGCTGTGAGTGTTGTTACTGTTGCTGTTACAGCTGTGATAGCTGCTGTTGTTACTGTTGCTGTTACAGCTGTGAGTGCTGCTGTTGTTACTGTTGCTGTTACTGCGGTGAGTGCTGTTGTTACTGTTGCTGTTACAGCTGTGAGTGCTGTTGTTACTGTTGCTGTTACAGCTGTGAGTGCTGTTGCTACTGTTGCTGTTACAGCTGTGAGGGCTGTTGCTACTGTTGCTGTTACAGCTGTGAGTGCTGTTGCTACTGTTGCTGTTACAGCTGTGAGTGCTGCTGTTTTTACTGTTGCTGTTACAGCTGTGAGTGTTGTTACTGTTGCTGTTACAGCTGTGAGTGCTGTTGCTACTGTTGCTGTTACAGCTGTGAGTGCTGTTGTTACTGTTGCTGTTACAGCTGTGAGTGCTGTTGCTACTGTTGCTGTTACAGCTGTGAGGGCTGTTGCTACTGTTGCTGTTACAGCTGTGAGTGCTGTTGCTACTGTTGCTGTTACAGCTGTGAGTGCTGCTGTTTTTACTGTTGCTGTTACAGCTGTGAGTGTTGTTACTGTTGCTGTTACAGCTGTGAGTGCTGCTGTTGTTACTGTTGCTGTTACATCTGTGAGTGCTGCTGTTGTTGCTGCTGCTGTTACAGCTGTGAGTGCTCTTACTGTTGCTGTTACAGCTGTGAGTGTTGTTACAGTTGCTGTTACAGCTGTGAGTGCTGCTGCTGTTGCTGTTACAGCTGTGAGTGCTGCTGTTGTTAATGTTGCTGTTACAGCTGTGAGCGCTGCTGTTGTTACTGTTGCTGTTACAGATGTGAGTGCTGCTGTTACTGTTGCTGTTACAGCTGTGAGTGTTGTTTTTACTGTTGCTGTTACAGCTGTGAGTGTTTTTACTGTTGCTGTTACAGCTGTGAGTGTTGTTACTATTGCTGTTACAGCTGTGATTGTTACTGTTGCTGTTACAGCTGTGAGTGCTGCTGTTGTTAATGTTGCTGTTACAGCTGTGAGCGCTGCTGTTGTTACTGTTGCTGTTACAGATGTGAGTGCTGCTGTTACTGTTGCTGTTACAGCTGTGAGTGTTGTTTTTACTGTTGCTGTTACAGCTGTGAGTGTTTTTACTGTTGCTGTTACAGCTGTGAGTGTTGTTACTATTGCTGTTACAGCTGTGATTGTTACTGTTGCTGTTACAGCTGTGAGTGCTGCTGTTACTGTTGCTGTTACAGCTGTGAGTGCTGCTGTTGTCACTGTTACTGTTACAGCTGTGAGTGTTGCTGTTGTCACTGTTACTGTTACAGCTGTGAGTGTTGCTGTTGTTACTGTTGCTGTTACAGCTGTGAGTGCTGTTGTTACTGTTGCTGTTACAGCTGTGAGTGCTGTTGTTACTGTTGCTGTTACAGCTGTGAGTGCTGCTGTTACTGTTGCTGTTACAGCTGTGAGTGTTGTTACTGTTGCTGTTACAGCTGTGAGTGCTGCTGTTACTGTTGCTGTTACAGCTGTGAGTGTTGTTACTGTTGCTGTTACAGCTGTGAGTGCTGCTGTTGTCACTGTTGCTGTTACATCTGTGAGTGCTGCTGTTGTTACTGTTGCTGTTACAGCTGTGAGTGCTGCTGTTGTCACTGTTACTGTTACAGCTGTGAGTGTTGCTGTTGTTACTGTTGCTGTTACAGCTGTGAGTGCTGTTGTTACTGTTGCTGTTACAGCTGTGAGTGTTGTTACAGTTGCTGTTACAGCTGTGAGTGTTGCTGTTGTTACTGATGCTGTTACAGCTGTGAGTGTTGTTGTTGCTGTTGCTGTTACAGCTGTGAGTGTTGTTGCTGTTGCTGTTACAGCTGTGAGTGTTGTTACTGTTGCTGTTACAGCTGTGAGTGTTGTTACTGTTGCTGTTACAGCTGTGAGTGTTGTTGTTACTGTTGCTGTTACAGCTGTGAGTGTTGTTACTGTTGCTGTTACAGCTGTGAGTGCTGCTGTTGTTACTGTTGCTGTTACAGCTGTGAATGTTGATACTGTTGCTGTTACAGCTGTGAGTGCTGCTGTTGTTACTGTTGCTGTTACAGCTGTGAGTGTTGTTACTGTTACTGTTACTGCTGTGAGTGCTGCTGTTGTTACTGTTGCTGTTACAGCTGTGAGTGCTGTTGTTACTGTTGCTGTTACAGCTGTGAGTGTTGTTACTGTTGCTGTTACAGCTGTGAGTGCTGCTGTTTTTACTGTTGCTGTTACAGCTGTGAGTGTTGTTACTGTTGCTGTTACAGCTGTGAGTGCTGCTGTTTTTACTGTTGCTGTTACAGCTGTGAGTGCTGCTGTTGTTACTGTTGCTGTTACATCTGTGAGTGTTGCTGTTACAGCTGTGAGTGCTGATGTTGTTACTGTTGCTGTTACAGCTGTGAGTGTTGTTACTGTTGCTGTTACAGCTGTGAGTGCTGCTGTTACTGTTGCTGTTACAGCTGTGAGTGTTGCTGTTACTGTTGCTGTTACAGCTGTGAGTGCTGCTGTTTTTACTGTTGCTGTTACAGCTGTGAGTGCTGCTGTTGTTACTGTTGCTGTTACAGCTGTGAATGTTGTTGCTACTGTTGCTGTTACAGCTGTGAGTGCTGTTGTTACTGTTGCTGTTACAGCTGTGAGTGTTGTTACTGTTGCTGTTACAGCTGTGAGTGCTGCTGTTGTTACTATTGCTGTTACAGCTGTGAGTGCTGCTGTTGTTACTATTGCTGTTACAGCTGTGAGTGTTGTTAATGTTGCTGTTACAGCTGTGAGTGTTGTTGTTACTGTTGCTGTTACAGCTTTGAGTGTTGTTACTGTTGCTGTTACAACTGTGACTGCTGCTGTTGTTACTGTTGCTGTTACAGCTGTGAGTGCTGTTGTTACTATTGCTGTTACAGCTGTGAGTGTTTTACTGTTGCTGTTACAGCTGTGAGTGCTGCTGTTGTTACTATTGCTGTTACAGCTGTGAGTGTTGTTACTGTTGTTGTTACAACTGTGACTGCTGCTGTTGTTACTATTGCTGTTACAGCTGTGAGTGTTGTTACTGTTGCTGTTACAGCTGTGAGTGCTGCTGTTGTTACTATTGCTGTTACAGCTGTGAGTGTTGTTACTGTTGCTGTTACAGCTGTGAGTGCTGCTGTTGTTACTATTGCTGTTACAGCTGTGAGTGTTTGTTACTGTTGCTGTTACAGCTGTGAGTGCTGCTGTTGTTACTATTGCTGTTACAGCTGTGAGTGTTGTTACTGTTGCTGTTACAACTGTGACTGCTGCTGTTGTTACTGTTGCTGTTACAGCTGTGAGTGCTGTTACTGTTGCTGTTACAGCTATGAGTGCTGCTGTTGTTACTGTTGCTGTTACAACTGTGACTGCTGCTGCTGTTACTATTGCTGTTACAGCTGTGAGTGTTGTTACTGTTGCTGTTACAGCTATGAGTGCTGCTGTTGTTACTATTGCTGTTACAGCTGCGAGTGCTGTTACTGTTGCTGTTACAGCTGTGAGTGCTGCTGTTGTTACTGTTGCTGTCACAGCTGTGAGTGTTGTTACTGTTGCTTTTACAGCTGTGAGTGTTGTTACTGTTGCTGTTACAGCTGTGAGTGTTGTTACTGTTGCTGTTACAGCTGTGAGTGTTGTTACTGTTGCTGTTACAGCTGTGAGTGCTGCTCTTGTTACTGTTGCTGTTACAGCTGTGAGTGTTGTTACTGTTGCTGTTACAGCTGTGAGTGCTGCTGCTGTTACTGTTGCTGTTACAGCTGTGAGTGTTGTTACTGTTGCTGTTACAGCTGTGAGTGCTGCTCTTGTTACTGTTGCTGTTACAGCTGTGAGTGTTGCTGTTACAGCTGTTAGTGCTGCTGTTGTTACTGTTGCTGTTACAGCTGTGAGTGTTGTTACTATTGCTGTTACAGCTGTGAGTGCTGCTGTTATTACTGTTGCTGTTGCAGCTGTGAGTGTTGTTGTTACTGTTGCTGTTACAGCTGTGAGTGCTGCTGTTGTTACTGTTGCTGTTACAGCTGTGAGTGTTGTTACTGTTGCTGTTACAGCTGTGAGTGCTGTTGTTGTAGTGTTGCTGTTACAGCTGTGAGTGCTGCTGTTGTTACTGTTGCTGTTACAGCTGTGAGTGCTGCTGCTGTTAATGTTGCTGTTACAGCTGTGAGTGCTGCTGTTGTTACTGTTGCTGTTACAGCTGTGAGCGCTGCTGTTGTTACTGTTGCTGTTACAGCTGTGAGTGTTGTTGGTGTTACTGTTGCTTTTACAGCTGTGAGTGCTGTTGTTACTGTTTCTGTTACAGCTGTGAGTGCTGCTGTTGTTACTGTTGCTGTTACAGCTGTGAGTGCTGTTGTTGTTAGTGTTGCTGTTACAGCTGTGAGTGCTGCTGCTGTTAATGTTGCTGTTACAGCTGTGAGTGCTGCTGTTGTTACTGTTGCTGTTACAGCTGTGAGCGCTGCTGTTGTTACTGTTGGTGTTACAGATGTGAGTGCTGTTGTTGTTACTGTTGCTGTTACAGCTGTGAGTGTTGCTGTTACTGTTGCTGTTACAGCTGTGAGTGCTGCTGTTTTTACTGTTGCTGTTACAGCTGTGAGTGCTGCTGTTGTTACTGTTGCTGTTACAGCTGTGAATGTTGTTGCTACTGTTGCTGTTACAGCTGTGAGTGCTGTTGTTACTGTTGCTGTTACAGCTGTGAGTGTTGTTACTGTTGCTGTTACAGCTGTGAGTGCTGCTGTTGTTACTATTGCTGTTACAGCTGTGAGTGCTGCTGTTGTTACTATTGCTGTTACAGCTGTGAGTGTTGTTAATGTTGCTGTTACAGCTGTGAGTGTTGTTGTTACTGTTGCTGTTACAGCTTTGAGTGTTGTTACTGTTGCTGTTACAACTGTGACTGCTGCTGTTGTTACTGTTGCTGTTACAGCTGTGAGTGCTGTTGTTACTATTGCTGTTACAGCTGTGAGTGTTGTTACTGTTGCTGTTACAGCTGTGAGTGCTGCTGTTGTTACTATTGCTGTTACAGCTGTGAGTGTTGTTACTGTTGTTGTTACAACTGTGACTGCTGCTGTTGTTACTATTGCTGTTACAGCTGTGAGTGTTGTTACTGTTGCTGTTACAGCTGTGAGTGCTGCTGTTGTTTACTATTGCTGTTACAGCTGTGAGTGTTGTTACTGTTGCTGTTACAGCTGTGAGTGCTGCTGTTGTTACTATTGCTGTTACAGCTGTGAGTGTTGTTACTGTTGCTGTTACAGCTGTGAGTGCTGCTGTTGTTACTATTGCTGTTACAGCTGTGAGTGTTGTTACTGTTGCTGTTACAACTGTGACTGCTGCTGTTGTTACTGTTGCTGTTACAGCTGTGAGTGCTGCTGTTACTATTGCTGTTACAGCTGTGAGTGTTGTTACTGTTGCTGTTACAGCTGTGAGTGCTGCTGTTGTTACTATTGCTGTTACAGCTGTGAGTGTTGTTGCTACTGTTGCTGTTACAGCTGTGAGTGCTGCTGTTGTTACTATTGCTGTTACAGCTGTGAGTGCTGCTGTTGTTACTATTGCTGTTACAGCTGCGAGTGTTGTTACTGTTGCTGTTACAGCTGTGAGTGCTGCTGTTGTTACTGTTGCTGTCACAGCTGTGAGTGTTGTTACTGTTGCTTTTACAGCTGTGAGTGTTGTTACTGTTGCTGTTACAGCTGTGAGTGTTGTTACTGTTGCTGTTACAGCTGTGAGTGTTGTTACTGTTGCTATTACAGCTGTGAGTGCTGCTGTTACTGTTGCTGTTACAGCTGTGAGTGTTGTTACTGTTGCTGTTACAGCTGTGAGTGCTGCTCTTGTTACTGTTGCTGTTACAGCTGTGAGTGTTGCTGTTACAGCTGTTAGTGCTGCTGTTGTTACTGTTGCTGTTACAGCTGTGAGTGCTGCTGTTATTACTGTTGCTGTTGCAGCTGTGAGTGTTGTTGTTACTGTTGCTGTTACAGCTGTGAGTGCTGCTGTTGTTACTGTTGCTGTTACAGCTGTGAGTGTTGTTACTGTTGCTGTTACAGCTGTGAGTGCTGTTGTTGTAGTGTTGCTGTTACAGCTGTGAGTGCTGCTGTTGTTACTGTTGCTGTTACAGCTGTGAGTGCTGCTGCTGTTAATGTTGCTGTTACAGCTGTGAGTGCTGCTGTTGTTACTGTTGCTGTTACAGCTGTGAGCGCTGCTGTTGTTACTGTTGCTGTTACAGCTGTGAGTGTTGTTGGTGTTACTGTTGCTTTTACAGCTGTGAGTGCTGTTGTTACTGTTTCTGTTACAGCTGTGAGTGCTGCTGTTGTTACTGTTGCTGTTACAGCTGTGAGTGCTGTTGTTGTTAGTGTTGCTGTTACAGTTGTGAGTGCTGCTGCTGTTAATGTTGCTGTTACAGCTGTGAGTGCTGCTGTTGTTACTGTTGCTGTTACAGCTGTGAGCGCTGCTGTTGTTACTGTTGGTGTTACAGATGTGAGTGCTGTTGTTGTTACTGTTGCTGTTACAGCTGTGAGTGCTGTTACTGTTGCTGTTACAGCTGTGAGTGTAGTTTTACTGTTGCTGTTACAGCTGTGAATGTTGCTACTGTTGCTGTTACATCTGTGAGTGCTGTTGTTACTGTTGCTGTTACAGCTGTGAGTGCTGCTGCTGTTACTGTTGCTGTTACAGCTGTGAGTGTAGTTTTACTGTTGCTGTTACAGCTGTGAGTGTTGTTACTTTTGCTGTTACAGCTATGAGTACTGTTGTTACTGTTGCTGTTACAGCTGTGAGTGCTGCTGCTGTTACTGTTGCTGTTACAGCTGTGAGTGATGTTACTGTTGCTGTTACAGCTGTGAGTGCTGTTGTTACTGCTGTTACAGCTGTGAGTGTTGTTACTTTTGCTGTTACAGCTATGAGTACTGTTGTTACTGTTGCTGTTACAGCTGTGAGTGCTGCTGCTGTTACTGTTGCTGTTACAGCTGTGAGTGATGTTACTGTTGCTGTTACAGCTGTGAGTGCTGTTGTTACTGTTGCTGTTACAACTGTGAGTGCTGTTGTTACTGTTGCCGTTACAGCTGTGAGTGTTGTTACTGTTGCTGTTATAGCTGTGAGTGCTGCTGTTGTTAATGTTGCTGTTACAGCTGTGAGTGTTGTTACTGTTGCTGTTACAGCTGTGAGTGTTGTTACTGTTGCTGTTACAGCTGTGAGTGTTGTTACTGTTGCTGTTACAGCTGTGAGCGCTGCTGTTGTTACTGTTGCTGTTACAGCTGTGAGTG
>NC_069452.1:11965855-11973355 GCF_026875155.1 Cherax quadricarinatus
CTCCATCACTGTCTTGCCAGAGGTGCGCTTACACTACAGTTATAAAACTGCAACATTTACACTCTTTCAGAGTGCAGGCACTGTACTTCCTTTCTTCAGAGTGCAGGCACTGTGCCTCCCTCCTTCAGAGTGCAGGCACTGTACTTCCCTCCTTCAGAGTGCAGGCACTGTGCCTCCCTCCTTCAGAGTGCAGGCATTGTACCTCCCTCCTTCAGAGTGCAGGCACTGTGCCTCCTTCCTTCAGAGTGCAGACACTGTACCTCCTTCCCTCAGAGTGCAGGCACTGTACCTCCTTCCCTCAGAGTGCAGGCACTGTACGTCCCTCCTTCAAAGTGCAGGCACTGTACCTCCTTCCTTCAGAGTGCAGGCACTGTACCTCCTTCCTTCAGAGTGCAGGCACTGTACCTCCCTCCTTCAGAGTGCAGGCACTGTACCTCCTTCCTTCAGAGTGCAGGCACTGTGCCTCCCTCCTTCAGAGTGCAGGCACTGTACCTCCTTCCCTCAGAGTGCAGGCACTGTACGTCCCTCCTTCAAAGTGCAGGCACTGTACCTCCTTCCTTCAGAGTGCAGGCACTGTACCTCCTTCCTTCAGAGTGCAGGCACTGTACCTCCCTCCTTCAGAGTGCAGGCACTGTACCTCCTTCCTTCAGAGTGCAGGCACTGTGCCTCCCTCCTTCAGAGTGCAGGCACTGTACCTCCTTCCCTCAGAGTGCAGGCACTGTATCTCCCTCCTTCAGAGTGCAGGCACTGTACCTCCTTCCTTCAGAGTGCAGGCACTGTACCTCCCTCCTTCAGAGTGCAGGCACTGTACCTCCTTCAGAGTGCAGGCACTGTACCTCCTTCCTTCAGAGTGCAGGCACTACCTCCTTCAGAGTGCAGGCACTGTACCTCCTTCCTTCAGAGTGCAGGCACTACCTCCTTCAGAGTGCAGGCACTGTACCTCCTTCAGAGTGCAGGCACTGTACCTCCTTCAGAGTGCAGGCACTACCTCCTTCAGAGTGCAGGCACTGTACCTCCTTCCTTCAGAGTGCAGGCACTACCTCCTTCAGAGTGCAGGCACTGTACCTCCTTCAGAGTGCAGGCACTGTACCTCCTTCAGAGTGCAGGCACTGTACCTCCCTCCTTCAGAGTGCAGGCACTGTATCTCCTTCAGAGTGCAGGCACTGTACCTCCTTCCTTCAGAGTGCAGGCACTGTACCTCCTTCCTTCAGAGTGCAGGCACTGTACCTCCTTCCTTCAGAGTGCAGGCACTGTACCTCCTTCCTTCAGAGTGCAGGCACTGTACCTCCTTCCTTCAGAGTGCAGGCACTGTACCTCCTTCCTTCAGAGTGCAGGCACTGTACCTCCTTCCTTCAGAGTGCAGGCACTGTACCTCCTTCCTTCAGAGTGCAGGCACTGTACCTCCTTCCTTCAGAGTGCAGGCACTGTACCTCCTTCCTTCAGAGTGCAGGCACTACCTCCTTCAGAGTGCAGGCACTGTACCTCCTTCAGAGTGCAGGCACTGTACCTCCCTCCTTCAGAGTGCAGGCACTGTATCTCCTTCAGAGTGCAGGCACTGTACCTCCTTCCTTCAGAGTGCAGGCACTGTACCTCCTTCCTTCAGAGTGCAGGCACTGTACCTCCTTCCTTCAGAGTGCAGGCACTGTACCTCCTTCCTTCAGAGTGCAGGCACTGTACCTCCTTCAGAGTGCAGGTACTGTACCTCCTTCAGAGTGCAGGCACTGTACCTCCTTCAGAGTGCAGGCACTGTACCTCCTTCAGAGTGCAGGCACTGTACCTCCTTCAGAGTGCAGGCACTGTACTATAGCCCGGTAAAATCATAATTAAAACCCTCAGTTTTTAAAGTGGTGGAGTGGTAAGCCAGTGTAAGGCCTCGGTCAGATGACCAAAAAAGCTCCAGCTGTAGGTCATCATATAACTAAGACCCGCGTCAGGAAACACTTGTCTTGTTTCCTGACAAACCTTACCTAACCTAAAGCTGTCCATTCAGATCTCCTCCAGAGATTGTCTTCAGAATCTGTTGAAGGGGTAGATAGTGTGGGAGGAGATAATGAGAAGGTAGAATGGGAGAAAAGTGTGAAGTGTGTGCAGATGAACATGGGAGAGAGAACAGTAGAAAGTCGAGAGATGAACATGGGAGAGAGAACAGTAGAAAGTCGAGAGATGAACATGGAGAGAGAAACAGTAGAAAGTCCGAGAGATGAACATGGGAGAGAGAACAGTAGAAAGTCGAGAGATGAACATGGGAGAGAGAACAGTAGAAAGTCGAGAGATGAACATGGGAGAGAGAACAGTAGAAAGTCGAGAGATGAACATGGGAGAGAGAACAGTAGAAAGTCGAGAGATGAACATGGGAGAGAGAACAGTAGAAAGTCGAGAGATGAACATGGGAGAGAGAACAGTAGAAAGTCGAGAGATGAACTTTGTGTCCCTTTATGATTAGGATTTAAGTACGTGTGCGCTTACCTATTTGTGATTGAAGGGGTCGATTCACAGCTCCTGGCTTCGTCTCTTCGCTACTAAGTCCACTCTCTCCCTGCTCCATGAGCTTTATCATACCTCTTCTTAAAGCTGTGTATGAATCCTACCTCCACAACATCTCTCTCCAAACTATTCCACTTCCGGACAACTCTATGACTGAAAAAATACTTCCTAACATCCCTGTGACCCATCCGAGTTTTTAACTTCCAGCTTTCAGGCTTCTAATCTAGTAAGCCTGAAAGGCAAGCCAACCCAGTCTTCTGACAGGCTTATTTAACACATGAAGATTAGAAAGCCAAGGTGTGCGGCATATTTAACCTAGTCCTTTGCCTTTGTGTGCCAATATACAACGACACTAAACTGATTTCTGAACACTTATTTCCTGGTAGACAAAAAGGGAGAATAGGCGACATTAAACTTGCCCAAACATCTCAGTTGACCCTGAAATCGAACCCTGGTATATTTGGTTGCTAACTGAGCGCTCTGCCACAGTTTTACAACCTATTATAAGGAGAAAAAGTGAGCAAAATGACTTTTATTCTGTAATAAGTGGAACTCGTTAGCATTTCCAAATATTTTCGCGTTTTTTAGCGTTTTTTGTGTGTTTTACAGACGTCTTCAACTCACTGAGCCGTGAGTGCACATCACTCCAGTGATTTTATATCAGATTTTTTTTGCTGATACGAATAACGACACACAGTTTTAGGGTGATTCCGATACCATCAAGATTGATACTTACATTTGGTTCAGTGCTTTCATTATCGGCCGATATTTACCGATACTGCACCACAACTCTAACGCCGATTACTAGAAGAGAAAGAAGTATGCAGAGTCAAGTGTACTCAGGATACGAGTTGCTTGTAGCAGAAAGCAGCAAAAAGCAGTAGACAGCAGTAACAAAAGCAGTAGAAGCAGGACGCAGTAACCCGAAGGTGTTAGATGGTGGTTATTCGCGTTCCTGAGACTCGCTTGTGACCGGCGTCTTTCCCCCCCTGCCATTCCCTGCCTCCCTCGCCCTCCCCTGCCCCTCCCCGCCCTCCCCTGCCATCCCTGCCTTCCCCTGCCATCCCCTGCCCTCCATCCCTGCCCTCCCCTGCCCTCCCCTGCCATCCCTGCCCTCCCCTGCCATCCCTGCCTCCCCTGCCATCACTGCCTCTCTCTGCCATCCTGTCTCCCCTGCATCCTGCACTTCCAACCACCAATGCCTCTCTGATCATGCTCCCCTATGCATCTGTCTCCCTCAATACTGCTTACCTGCCATCCTGCCCTCCCTGCCATCCCTGCCCTGCCTTAACGCTCCTGCCTCCCTGCCCTGCATCCGTGCTCCCCTGCTCCGCTCCTGCTCTGCCCTCCGGCTCTGCGTTCCCTGCATCCCAGTACTACCTGACATCCTTCTTTCCCCTGTCATCCGTTCCCTCAAAATGGTACCTGGCTCCTTGTCACTGGTTCCTCCATGGCACTCCTTCAGAGGCCTCCTGCCTCCCTGCGGGCTGCTCCCCCATCCTCCTCCCTGCCTCCCTGTAACCTCCATAAACCTATCACATGCATGCCTCCCCGTTAATCCATATACTATCTATCTATATACATCCTTACTATACATTACTTCTTTAACTGCCATCCTTGCCCCGATAGCAATCCTGCAAACCTAGATCCGCAAACTATCGTCTACCATTCCCCACATCTTGTTTCCTCATTTACTATCCCTGAATGTAGACCTGCCAACTGCAGCAAAATCTGTACTAATTCATTCACCTCTATGTTATTGTTTGTGTTTACCAATCTCCAGGCTTTGGTGCCTGTCGTTAACGCTTCTCCTTACACAAAGTGAAGCCTGGTTCCGTTCCCAGCCAAGTTGTATTAACCATTGACGTGATTCACTTGCAGTGTTGTATTTACCCCTGTAAAATGGGCACAGGAATAGTTAGTCGAATGGGTGGTCGCATCCTGGGACACTGACTAAGGAGGCCTGGTTACAGACGGGTCGCGGGGGCGTTGACCCCGGAACTCTCTCCAGGTGAACTCTCTCAGGTAAACTCCAGATAAACTTATACAGAAGTGTATATTTCCTGTATAAATACAATATATATATATATATTTTATATATTTAATATATTTATATATATATATATTATATATATTATATATATATATATATAACACACAAAACTTGCCCGAGATAGGAAATTTAGACAGGAAACTAAAAAGGGGAAAGAATTGTCTATACATTTGACTCCCATCTGAGGTCCTCTTTAGCAGTAATCAACTGAGGAGGACCCCAACTGCAGGTCTAAAATACACACATTACCATTCCTCATCTTTTCTCTCTCGAGATTTCCTCTCCCATCTTTATCACACATCCTTACACTCCTTTCATTCCTTAGCTTACAAATTAAACCTCTCTCCCTTCATAGCCCAAGTTGATATTCGTCCTTCGTGACGCACATGCAGTCGATAGGCTTTAAACCTCCTGTGCACCAACAGCACAGCAATAGAGAGACAGGAAGATGCAATTTGCCAGCAAACAGAAGTCGTGTGACTGTCGGCTGCTGTGTTCCCGAGGTAATATAAGGTCATGGGTGGCGACGAGTCTTGTAAGGCAGGACAGCAGACCGCCAGCTGGTATATGCAGATGAGAAGGCGATAGAGATGCAAGGAACATGGTGGAAATGGGACGCGAAGGCAGTAAGAGGCAGCGAGAGGCAGGCAGGGGACAGAAACAGGCAGCAAGAGACAGCGAGAGGCAGAAAGAGACAAGCAGGAGGCAGTAGGATGCAGCCAGAGGCAGGCAGGAGGCAAGCAGGAGGCAGCGAGAGGCAGCAGGAGTCAGCAGGATGCATCAAGGAGCAAGGAATGCAACAAGAGGCAAGCAGGAGGCATCAGGAGGCCGCAAGAGGAAGGCAGGAGGGGATGGAAGCATCAGGAGGACCTGGCTGGTAGTCTTGGCTTGAAGACAGAGAGCAGATATTTGAGACGCGGATATTGTTGTCTTGGGAGACAGGTTGAGCTGGTGACAGGTGTTTAGACGTCAGCCATACCACTGACGGTGTTCCAGACGTCAGCCATACCACTGACGGGTGTTCAGACATCAGCCATACCACTGACGGTGTTCAGACATCAGCCGTACCACTGACGGGTGTTCAGACATCAGCCATACCACTGACGGTGTTCAGACGTCAGCCATACCACTGACGGTGTTCAGACGTCAGCCATACCACTGACGGTGTTCAGACGTCAGCCATTACCACTGACGGTGTTCAGACGTCGCCATACCACTGACGGTGTTCAGACGTCAGCCATACCACAGTACGGTGTTCAGACATCAGCCTACTACTGACGGGTGTTCAGACATCAGCCATACCACTGACGGATGTTCAGACATCAGCCATACCACTGACGGTGTTCAGACATCAGCCATACCACTGACGGTGTTCAGACGTCAGCCATACCACTGACGGTGTTCAGACGTCAGCCATACCACTGACGGTGTTCAGACGTCAGCCATACCACTGACGGTGTTCAGACATCAGCCGTACCACTGACGGTGTTCAGATAACATCAGCCATTACCACTGACGGTGTTCAGACGTCAGCCATACCACTGACGGTGTTCAGACATCAGCCATACCACTGACGGTGTTCAGACGTCAGCCATACCACTGACGGTGTTCAGACATCAGCCGTTCACTGACGGTGTTTCAACGTCAGCCATACCACTGACGGTGTTCAGACGTCAGCCATACCACTGACGGTGTTCAGACGTCAGCCATACCACTGACGGGTGTTCAGACGTCAGCCATACCACTGACGGGTGTTCAGACGTCAGCCATACCACTGACGGGTGTTCAGACATCAGCCGTACCACTGACGGGTGTTCAGACGTCAGGTATCTCTCTCTCTCTCTCTCTCTCTCTCTCTCTCTCTCTCTCTCTCTCTCTCTCTCTCTCTCTCTCTCACAGTAACAAAAGCTCACAGCTGCAGAACTGTTGTAAATTTCCTGACCCTTTTGTTTTCACTGCCAGAGTCAGTCGACAAGTGCAATCCCAACCTCTTCCTCCTCCTCTTCCTCCTCCTCTTCCTCCTTCTCTTCTTCCTCCTCCTACTCCTAATCCTAGTCGTCCTCCTTCATGTAAAAGACAAACCACTAAACCCGTAGGGGTCACGACAACTTTCAAAACCAGACAGAATCAAATTTAACCACACACACACACATATATATATAATATATATATATATATATATATATATATATATATATATATATATATATATTATATATAATATATATTTCGAGAATGCCATATTTTTTTTTTTTGGGGGGGGGGGTCAGCTGGACGCCATTTTTCGGGTCTCTGAAAAAGGCACAAGATGGACCCAAGTTACCATTAGCGGAAGTAATAATGGGTTCCCAGGATCATTACCACACTCATTTCTCTCCTTTCCTTCCATTAGATGTCAGTACACAGGAGACAGCGTGGTTAATGGGGTTTAAGACTGTCTACTACACGAGGGTCTTTAAGACTGGTTAATGGGGTTCAAGACTGTCTACTACACGAGGGTCTTTAAGGCTGGTTAATGGGGTTCAAGACTGTCTACTACACGAGGGTCTTTAAGGCTGGTTAATTGGGTTCAAGACTGTCTACTACACGAGGGTCTTTAAGGCTGGTTAATGGGGTTCAAGACTGTCTACTACACGAGGGTCTTTAAGACTGGTTAATGGGGTTCAAGACTGTCTACTACACGAGGGTCTTTAAGACTGGTTAATGGGGTTCAAGACTGTCTACTACACGAGGGTCTTTAAGACTGGTTAATGGGGTTCAAGACTGTCTACTACACGAGGGTCTTTAAGACTGGTTAATGGGGTTCAAGACTGTCTACTACACGAGGGTCTTTAAGACTGGTTAATGGGGTTAAAGACTGCCTACTACACGAGGGTCTTTAAGACTGGTTAATGGGGTTTAAAGCCTATCTACTACACGAGGGTCTTTAAGACTGGTTAATGGGGTTAAAGCCTATCTACTAC
>NC_069452.1:11981810-12004693 GCF_026875155.1 Cherax quadricarinatus
GAACCCCCATTTTACACCTGCCTACAGTTCAACCTGCCTGACAGTTCACACCTGCCTGACAGTTCACACCTGCCTGACAGTTCACACCTGCCTGACAGTTAACACCTGCCTGACAGTTAACACCTGCCTGAGAGTTAACACCTGCCTGACAGTTCACACCTGCCTGACAGTTGACACCTGCCTGACAGTTAACACCTGCCTGACAGTTCACACCTGCCTGACAGTTAACACCTGCCTGACAGTTCACACTTGCCTGACAGTTAACATCTGCCTGACAGTTCACACCTACCTGACAGTTAACACCTGCCTGACAGTTCACACCTGCCTGACAGTTAACACCTGCCTGACAGCTGACACCTGCCTGACAGTTAACACCTGCCTGACAGCTGACACCTGCCTGACAGTTAACACCTGCCTGACAGTTCACACCTGCCTGACAGTTCACACTTGCCTGACAGTTAACGCCTGCCTGACAGTTCACACATGCCTGACAGTTCACACCTGCCTGACAGTTAACACCTGCCTGACAGTTCACACCTGCCTAACAGATCACACCTACTTTAATTAATCCCCAAGCTAAATCCTAATAAGGTTAATCCTCCATGCACTAACAGTGGGATTAACCTTCGCTCGTTAATTACATAATTAAAGAGTGAAGATGCTTGTTAATTACCCATCAGCAACAGCCTAACTGATCAGGGATGAAGTGTGCTTTTGGAGGTTAAGAGGCTGGGCCAAGTCATGTGATTCAACCCCCTACCAACACAAATAGGCTAGTACAATACACATGTGTTGTTGCTGCCGTTGCTACAGCTGTTGTTGTTGCTGCCGTTGCTACAGCTGTTGTTGTTGCAGCTGTGGGTACTGTTGTTACTGTTACTGTTGCAGCTGGGGGTGTTACTGTTGCTGCTGCGGTTACAGCTGTGAGTGCTGTTGTTACTGTTGCTGTTATAGCTGTGAGTGCTGCTGTTGTTACTCTTGCTGTTACAGCTGTGAGTGCTGTTGCTGTTACAGCTGTGAGTGCTGCTGTTGTTACTGATGCTGTTACAGCTATGAGTGCTGTTGTTACTGTTGCTGTTACAGCTGTGAGTGTTGTTGCAGCTGTGAGTGCTGTTGTTACTGTTAGAGCTGTGAGTGCTGTTGTTGTTACTGTTGATGTTACAGCTGTGAGTGTTGTTACAGTTGCTGTTACAGCTGTGAGTGCTGTTGTTGTTACTGTTGCTGTTACAGCTGTGAGTGTTGTTACTGTTGCTGTTACAGCTGTGAGTGTTGTTACTGTTGCTGTTACAGCTATGAGTGCTGCTGTTGTTACTGTTGCTGTTACAGCTGTGAGTGTTGTTACTGTTGCTGTTACAACTGTGACTGCTGCTGTTGTTACTGTTGCTGTTACAGCTGTGAGTGCTGCTGTTGTTACTATTGCTGTTACAGCTGTGAGTGTTGTTGCTACTGTTGCTGTTACAGCTGTGAGTGTTGTTACTGTTGCTGTTACAGCTGTGAGTGCTGCTGTTGTTACTGTTGCTGTCACAGCTGTGAGTGTTGTTACTGTTGCTTTTACAGCTGTGAGCGCTGTTGTTGTTACTGTTGCTGTTACAGCTGTGAGTGTTGTTACTGTTGTTGTTACAGCTGTGAGTGCTGCTGCTGTTACTGTTGCTGTTACAGCTGTGAGTGTTGCTGTTGTTACTGTTGCTGTTACAGCTGTGAGTGCTGCTGTTATTACTGTTGCTGTTGCAGCTGTGAGTGTTGTTACTGTTGCTGTTACAGCTGTGAGTGCTGCTGTTGTTACTGTTGCTGTTACAGCTGTGAGTGTTGTTACTGTTGCTGTTACAGCTGTGAGTGCTGCTGTTGTTACTGTTGCTGTTACAGCTGTGAGTGCTGCTGTTACTGTTGCTGTTACAGCTGTGAGTGTTGTTGGTGTTACTGTTGCTTTTACAGCTGTGAGTGCTGTTGTTACTGTTTCTGTTACTGATGTGAGTGCTGCTGTTGTTAGTGTTGCTGTTACAGCTGTGAGTGCTGCTGTTGTTACTGTTGCTGTTACAGCTGTGAGCGCTGCTGTTGTTACTGTTGGTGTTACAGATGTGAGTGCTGTTGTTACTGTTGCTGTTAGAGCTGTGAGTGTAGTTTTTACTGTTGCTGTTACAGCTGTGAATGTTGCTACTGTTGTTGTTACATCTGTGAGTGTTGTTACTGTTGCTGTTACAGCTGTGAGTGCTGTTACTGCTGTTACAGCTGTGAGTGTTGTTACTTTTGCTGTTACAGCTGTGAGAGTTGTTACTGTTGCTGTTACAGCTGTGAGAGTTGTTACTGTTGCTGTTACAGCTGTGAGTGCTGTTGTTACTGTTGCTGTTACAACTGTGAGTGCTGTTGTTACTGTTGCCGTTACAGCTGTGAGTGTTGTTGTTACTGTTGCTGTTACAGCTGTGAGTGCTGCTGTTGTTACTGTTGCTGTTACAGCTGTGAGCGCTGCTGTTGTTACTGTTGCTGTTACAAATGTGAGTGTTGTTACTGTTGCTGTTACAGCTGTGAGAGTTGTTACTGTTGCTGTTACAGCTGTGAGTGCTGTTGTTACTGTTGCTGTTACAACTGTGAGTGCTGTTGTTACTGTTGCCGTTACAGCTGTGAGTGTTGTTGTTACTGTTGCTGTTACAGCTGTGAGTGCTGCTGTTGTTACTGTTGCTGTTACAGCTGTGAGCGCTGCTGTTGTTACTGTTGCTGTTACAAATGTGAGTGTTGTTACTGTTGCTGTTACAGCTGTGAGTGTTGTTGTTACTGTTGCTGCTACAGCTGTGAGTGTTGTTACTGTTGCTGTTACAGCTGTGAGTGTTGTTGTTACTGTTGCTGCTACAGCTGTGAGTGTTGTTACTGTTGCTGTTACAGCTGTGAGTGTTGTTGTTACTGTTGCTGTTACAGCTGTGAGTGTTGTTACTGTTGCTGTTACAGCTGTGATTGTTGCGGTTGTTTCTGTTGCTGTTACAGCTCTGAGTGCTGTTGTTACTGTTGGTGTTACAGCTGTGAGTGTTGTTACTGTTGCTGTTACAGCTGTGAGTGTTGTTACTGTTGCTGTTACAGCTGTGAGTGCTGCTGTTGTTACTGTTGCTGTGAGTGCTGTTGTTACTGTTACTGTTACAGCTGTGAGTGTTGTTACTGTTGCTGTTACAGCTGTGAGTGTTGTTACTGTTGCTGTTACAGCTGTGAGTGCTGCTGTTGTTTCTGTTGCTGTTACAGCTTTGAGTGTTGTTACTGTTGCTGTTACAGCTGTGAGTGCTGCTGTTACTGTTGCTGTTACAGCTGTGAGTGTTGCTGTTACTGTTGCTGTTACAGCTGTGAGTGCTGATGTTACTGTTGCTGTTACAGCTGTGAGTGTTGTTACTGTTGCTGTTACAGCTGTGAGTGTTGTTACTGTTGCTGTTACTGCTGTGAGTGCTGCTGTTGTTACTGTTGCTGTTACAACTGTGAGTGTTGTTACTGTTGCTGTTACAGCTGTGACTGCTGCTGTTGTTACTGTTGCTGTTACAGCTGTGAGTGCTGCTGTTGTTACTATTGCTGTTACAGCTGTGAGTGTTGTTGCTACTGTTGCTGTTACAGCTGTGAGTGTTGTTACTGTTGCTGTTACAGCTGTGACTGCTGCTGTTGTTACTGTTGCTGTTACAGCTGTGAGTGCTGCTGTTGTTACTGTTGCTGTTACAACTGTGAGTGTTGTTACTGTTGCTGTTACTGCTGTGAGTGTTGCTGCTGTTACTGTTGTTGCTGGTGTTACAGCTGTGAGTGTTGCTGTTGTTACTGTTGCTGGTGTTACAGCTGTGAGTGCTGCTGTTGTTACTGTGGTTGCTGGTGTTACAGCTGTGAATGTTGCTGTTGTTACTGTTGTTGCTGGTGTTACAGCAGTGAGTGTTGCTGTTGTTACTGTTGTTGCTGGTGTTACAGCTGTGAGTGTTGCTGTTGTTACTGTTGTTGCTGGTGTTACAGCTGTGAGTGTTGCTGTTGTTACTGTTGTTGCTGGTGTTACAGCTGTGAGTGTTGCTGTTGTTACTGTTGTTGCTGGTGTTACAGCTGTGAGTGTTGCTGTTGTTACTGTTGTTGCTGGTGTTACAGCTGTGAGTGTTGCTGTTGTTGCTGGTGTTACAGCTGTGAGTGCTGCTGTTGTTACTGTTGTTGCTGGTGTTACAGCTGTGAGTGTTGCTGTTGTTACTGTTGTTGCTGGTGTTACAGCTGTGAGTGCTGCTGTTGTTACTGTTGTTGCTGGTGTTACAGCTGTGAGTGCTGCTGTTGTTGCTGGTGTTACAGCTGTGAGTGTTGCTGTTGTTGCTGGTGTTACAGCTGTGAGTGTTGCTGTTGTTACTGTTGTTGCTGTTGTTACTGTTGTTGCTGGTGTTACAGCTGTGAGTGCTGCTGTTGTTACTGTTGTTGCTGGTGTTACAGCTGTGAGTGTTGCTGTTGTTACTGTTGTTGCTGTTGTTACTGTTGTTGCTGGTGTTACAGCTGTGAGTGCTGCTGTTGTTACTGTTGTTGCTGGTGTTACAGCTGTGAGTGCTGCTATTGTTACTGTTGTTGCTGTTGTTACAGCTGTGAGTGCTGCTGTTGTTACTGTTGTTGCTGGTGTTACAGCTGTGAGTGTTGCTGTTGTTACTGTTGTTGCTGGTGTTACAGCTGTGAGTGCTGCTGTTGTTACTGTTGTTGCTGGTGTTACAGCTGTGAGTGCTGCTGTTGTTACTGTTGTTGCTGTTGTTACAGCTGTGAGTGCTGCTATTGTTACTGTTGTTGCTGGTGTTACAGCTGTGAGTGCTGCTGTTGTTACTGTTGTTGCTGTTGTTACAGCTGTGAGTGCTGCTGTTGTTACTGTTGTTGCTGTTGTTACCGGGTTGAGTGTTGCTGTTGTTACAGCTGTGAGTGTTGCTGTTGTTACTGTTGTTACAGCTGTGAGTGCTGTTGTTGTTACTGTTGATGTTGCTGTTTCTTGTAATACCGTGGGGGGTTTGGTACGTTTTCACTCTGGTCCGTGTGAGTTTGAGGACTTGTCCTTAATTGTTCGTGGTCCCTGTTACCCTAGTGTGTCCTTAATTGTTCGTGGTCCGTGTTACCCTAGTGTGTGTGTGTGTGTATTTGTGTGAGTGTGTGTACTCACCTAGTTGTTAGTTGCAGGGGTCAAGTCACAGCTCCTGGCCCGTGTGTGTGTAACAACTTAGGTCTGAGAACGTTAAAGTTCACTTAAGTTCTGACCCAAAAAACTTTCCAACTTTAGAAAGTGTGTCCTTGATAGACAACTTAAAGCTTCTCTCCCACTTGAACTTAGTGACTCTCTGTTTGTCCTCTTTCCTGTTATTTTCCTCCTTTTACTCCTGTTTATATTCCTACATTTCTTTCTGTATGTTCTTATCTACCGTTCTCTGTCTGTCTGTCTCTCTCTCTCTCTCTCCCGTCTCCGTCTCTCTCCTCTCTCTCTTTTCTCTTCTCTCTCTCTCCTCTCTCTCTCTCTCTCTCTCTCTCTCTCTCTTCTCTCATCCTTTTACTACCAGAACTACACTGTGTGTCTTTATTGATGAATAAGACACATGTACAACACCTGGGTGTCTTTATTGATGAATAAGACACATGTAACAACACCTGGGTGTCTTTATTGATGAATAAGACACATGTTCAACACCTGGGTGTCTTTATTGATGAATAAAAACACCATGTACAACACCTGGGTGACTTTATTGATGAATTTAAGACACATGTACAACACCTGGGACTTTATTGATGAATAAGAACACATTGTACAACAAACCCGGGGGGTCTTTATTGATGAATAAAAACACATGTACAAACACCTGGGTTTTCTTTATTGAGAATAAGACACATGTACAACACTGGGTGTCTTTATTGATGAATAAGACACATGTACAAACCTGGGGATTTTATTGATGGGAATAAGGGCACATGTACAAAAACCTGGGTGACTTTATTGATGAATAAGACACATGTACAACACCTAGGTGTCTTTATTGATGAATAAGACACATGTACAACACCTGGGTGACTTTTTTTGATGAATAAGACACATGTACAACACCTGGGTGACTTTTTTGTTTAATAAGACACATGTACAAACCCTGGGGGTCTTTATTGATGAATAAACACATGTCCAACACCTGTGTGTCTTTATTGATGAATAAGACACATGTTACATCACTTGGGTGTACTTTATTGATGAATAAGACACATGTACAACACTTGGGTGACTTTATTGATGATATGACCATGTTTCAACACCTGTGTTTATTGATGAAATAGTCACATGTACAAACACTGTGTGTCTTTATTGGATGAATAAGACACATGTCAACACTTGGGTGACTTTATTGATGAATAAGACATTGTACAAACCTGGGTGTCTTTATTGATGGAATAAGACCCATGTACAAAACACTGTGTCTCTGTTGATGAATAAGACACGTGTACAACACCTGGGTGTCTTTATTGATGAATAAGGACACATGTACAACACCTGGGTGTTTCTTTAAGAGGATAAGACACATGTACACACCTGGGGGTGACTTTATTGATGAATAAGACACATGTACAACACCTGGGTGTCTTTATTGATGAATAGGACAGTGTACAAACCTGGGTGTCTGTATGTTGAATAAGACACCTGTACAACACTGTGTGTTTTATTGTGAAAAAGACAAGGGATACAACACCTGGGTGTCTTTATTGATGAATAGAACATGTACAACACCTGGGTGTTTTATTGATGGAATAAGACACATGTACAACACCTGGGAGTCTTTATTGATGAATAAGACCATGTACAACACCTGGGGTGTCTTTATTGAGGAATAAGGACACATGTACAACACCTGGGTGACTTTATTGATGATTAAGACACATGTGCAACACCCGGGGGGTCTTTAATGATGAATAAGGACCATGTAAAACATTTGGGTGTCTTTTTTGATTGAATCAAGACACATGTACAACACTGGGGTGACTTTATGAATGAATAAGACACATGTGCATCACCTGGGTGTCTTTATTGATGAATACGACACATGATACAACACTGGGTGTCTTTATTGATGAATAAGACACATGTTACAACACCGGAGTGTCTTATATTGATGAATAAGACACATGTACAACACCTGGGTGTCTTTATTGATGAATAAGACACATGTTACAACCACCTGGGTGTCTTTATTGATGAAATAAGACACATATACAACACATGGGGTGACTTTTTTGATGAATAAGACACATGTACAAAAACCTGGGTGTCTTTATTGATGAATAAGGGACACATGTACAAACACATGGGTGACCTTTATTGATGGAATTAGACACTTGTACAACACTGGGTGTCTTTATTGATGAATAGAACATGTACACACCTGGGTGTCTTTATTGATGAATATGACACATGTGCAACACCGGGGTTGTCTTTATTGATGAATAAGACACCATGTTTACAACACCTGTGTGTCCTTATTGATGAATGAGACACATGTACAACACCTGGGTGGGTTCATTGTATGAATAAGACACTGTACAAACAACTGTGTGTCTTTATCAAAAATATATGGATGATAGACACATGTACAACACTGGGTGTCCTGTCTGATGAATAAGACCACATGTACATACACCTGGGTGGCGTTATGATTGAATAAGGACACATGTACCAACACTGTGTGTCGTTAATTGATGAATAAGACACATGTACAACCACTTGATGTGTCTTTACTGATGGAATAAGACCACATGTACAACACTGAGGTGATTATTGATGAATATGACCACGTGTACAACCACTGGGTGTTTTATTTTGATGAATAAGGAACATGAACAACACCTGGGTGTCTTTATTGATGAATAAGACAAGTGTCAAAACCTGGGTGTCTTTATAGAAGAATAAGAACACATGTACAACACCTGGGTGACTTTATTGATGAATGAAACATCTGGGATATGACAGTTTTCACCAGAGATATTAAATGCGGTTTGCAATCCACGCAACAAGCAGCAATAACACAGTACGACTTGCAAGATACACAATAGCAAGACAGACAGGCAATACAAAAATCGATAGCGATGCAATCTGAAAGATACCGAGCCCATCTCCAGTCCAGATCAAGATCCCGGACAGGCCCCCTATTATGAACACGGGTAATAAATGGCCTGTGAGACCTGGTTGTAATTGGAATTGGAGCAGGCAAACTCAGCAGTAGGCTATAATGTATATTTTGCCTCCCCCTCAGTGGGCTGCAGAAAACAATATGAAGTTCAACGATGAGAAATTTCAATTACTCAGATATGGTAAACATGAGGAAATTAAATCTTCATCAGAGTACAAAACAAATTCTGTCCACAAAATAGAGCGAAACACCAACGTCAAAAACCTGGGAGTGATCATGTCGGAGGATCTCACCTTCAAGAACCATAACATTGTATCAATCGCATCTGCTAGAAAAATGACAGGATGGATAATGAGAACCTTCAAAACTAGGGAGGCCAAGCCCATGATGACACTCTTCAGGTGACTTGTTCTATCTAGGCTGGAATATTGCTGCACACTAACAGCACCTTTCAAGGCAGCTGAAATTGCTGACCTAGAAAATGTACAGAGAAACTTCACGGCGCACATAACGGAGATAAAACACCTCAATTACTGGGAGCGCTTGAGGTTCCTGAACCTGTATTCCCTGGAATGCAGGCGGGAGAGATACATGATTATATACACCTGGAAAATCCTAGAGGGACTAGTACCGAACTTGCACACGAAAATCACTCACTACGAAAGCAAAAGACTCGGCAGACGATGCACCATCCCCCCAATGAAAAGCAGGGGTGTCACTAGCACGTTAAGAGACCATACAATAAATGTCAGGGGCCCGAGACTGTTCAACTGCCTCCCAGCATACATAAGGGGGATTACCAACAGACCCCTGGCAGTCTTCAAGCTGGCACTGGACAAGCACCTAAAGTCGGTTCCTGATCAGCCGGGCTGTGGCTCGTACGTTGGTTTGCGTGCAGCCAGCAGCAACAGCCTGGTTGATCAGGCTCTGATCCACCAGGAGGCCTGGTCACAGACCGGGCCGCGGGGGCGTTGACCCCCGGAACTCTCTCCAGGTAAACTCCAGGTAAACTATATACAGATGTGTACACTATGTACAGTGTGTGGATAGAATAATATGTGTACACCACGGTGAAGATGGCAAAGCAGAAGCAAGAGTGCAACATACTCAACCAGCAGGTAGGCAAGTCTGCCAAATGCTTACCGCAAGTAAACCCCACTTGCTTTATCTTTGGTGGGCGTGATTGGTCAATGAACCAAGGTAATGGTTTAATGTGGGTCCCCTGCGATCGAAAAAAACCCCATTAGCCCCTGGTTCACGGGGTTGGGGGGCACCTTATGGGCTGTGAATAGGCTAAATAAATTGTAACACTTTGCATGCCACAGGGCTTAAAGGTTAAAGGTTGATGTGGGGCTAGGGTGATACGACTATAGGGGCATTGTTTTTTTTGGTGGTATATGGGGCCATTTTTGTTGACGCCGTACGAGACACAATTGTCCTTGGTCGTGTTTGCCGTTTTGCCAAAACTGGAAAATCAATGCCATAATTTTTCCCTGTGCCTAAACGTTGGAACTTTTTGTGAAAGTCTTTGAGCATGGAAAAAGGCTGAGGAGCAGTATTATCAAATTTTTGGGGTTTGGTCGGGGCGCACAACGCTGAAAAACTTTAGACTTTTTTCACCCCTAACGTCCAGTAAAAATTTTGGCACAGCTCTAGAGGGCTAACCTGCCTTTTCTTCGCTTACATAAAAGGAAGACTTAGGAAGGAAAGTAAAAAATTGATCACGGTATCGTGCAGTGAAATGAGGTACAAAGGGACGTGAAAAGGGCGGGGGGGTTTTTTGTTTATATTTTTTGTTGACCAGCGGCCTTTTCCCCCCGAGGGGGCGCCCCGGGGAAAAAGGGGAAAACCTTTCTCATCATTCACCCCATCATTGTCTTGCCAGAGGGGGTTTAAAACCACATTTTAAAACTGCAATTTTACACTCTTTCAGAGTGGGGCACTGTATTTCCTTTTCTTAGAGTGCAGGCATGTGCCCCCTTTTTGAGGGGCGGGCACTGTATTTCCCTTTTTTCGGTGAGGCAGTGCCCCCCTCCTTCAGAGTGCAGGCACTGTACTCCCTCCTTCAGATGCGGCCCCTTTCCTTCAGGTGCGGAATGTACCTCCCCCTTTTCAGAGTGCAGGCACTGTCCCTCCCTCCTTCAGGGGCGGGCACTGTATCTCCTTCAGGTGCAGGCATGTCCTCCTTCCTTCGAGTGCAGGCACTGTGCCCCTTCCTTAGAGTGAGGCACTGTGCCCCCCTCCTTCAGAGTGCAGGGCACTGTACCTCCTTCCTTCAGAGTGCGGGGACTGTCCTCCCTCTTCAGAGTGCGGGCACTTTACCTCCTTCCCTCGATGCAGGCACTGTATCTCCCCCTTCAGAGTGCGGGGCATGTACCTCCTTCAGAGTGCAGGCACGTAACCCCCTTCCCTTCAGAGTGAGGAGTCCCCCTTTCCTTCAGAGTGCAGGCATGTACCCCCCTCCCAGGGCGCACGTACCCCATCCTTCAGAGTGCAGGCACTGTACCCCCTTTCGAGTCGGGATTACCTCCTTTCCCTTTCAGAGTGCGGGCACTGTCCTCCTTCAGAGTGCGGGCCTGTACCTTTCCTTCCTTCGAGTGCAGGAATGTACCTCCTTCCTTCAGGTGCAGGCATGTCCCCCTTCAGAGTGCAGGCATGTACCTCCTTCAGAGGCAGGCACTTTACCCCCTTTCAGAGTGCAGGCAGCCCCTCCTTCAGAGGCAGGCACTGTACCTCCTTCCTTCAGAGTGCAGGCAACCTCCTTCAAGGCGGCAGTACCCCCTTTCCCTTCAGAGTGCAGGCACTGTACCCCTTCAGAGTGCAGGCCTTACCCCTTCGAGTGCAGGCATTTACCTCCTTCCTTCAGAGTGCAGGCACGTACCTCCTTCAGAGTGCAGGCACGTCCCCTTCCTTCAGAGTGCGGGCACTCCTCCTTAAGGGCAGGCCTGTCCTCCTTCCTTCAGGGCGGGCACTGTACTCCTTCCTTCAAGTGCAGGCCTGTCCTCCCCCTTTCAAGGCGGGCCTGTACCTCCTTCCTTCAGGGGGCGGCACTGTACCCCTTTCCTTCAGAGTGCGGCCCTGTACCTCCCTCCTTCAGAGTGCGGCACGTACCCCCTTCCCTTCAGAGTGCAGGCACTGTA
Organism: Cherax quadricarinatus; assembly: GCF_026875155.1. Lineage (NCBI taxonomy): Eukaryota > Metazoa > Arthropoda > Malacostraca > Decapoda > Parastacidae > Cherax > Cherax quadricarinatus. The sequence goes on from NC_069452.1 coordinate 11,993,065, forward strand.
CCTCCTTCGGGGAGGGCAGGCACTGTCCCCCTTTCAGAGTGCAGGCCTGTACCTCCTTCCTTCAGATGCAGGCATGTACCTCCTTCAGATGCAGCACTGTACCCCCTTCGAGGCGGACGTATATACCCGGTAAATCAAATTAAAACTCTCATTTTTTAAAGGGGTGGAGTGGTAAGCAGTGGAAGGCTCGGTCAATGCCCAAAAAGCTCCGCTGTAGGCATCATATAACAAAGACCCGCGTGGGAAAACACTTGTCTTGTTTCCTGCAAACCTTAAAACCCCAAAGCTGCCCCATTCAGACCCTCCAGAGTTTGTTTTCGAATCTGCTGAAGGGGTATGGGTGTAAAGGGGAGATAATGAAAAGGGTAAAAGGGGAGAAAAGTGTGAAGTGTGTGCAGATGAAAAGGGAGGAGAACAGTAGAAAGTCGAGAGATGAACATGGGAGAGAGAACAGTAAAAAAGGTCGAGAGAAACATGGGGGAGAAAACATAAAAAGTCGGGGATGAAAGGGAGAGAGAACAGTAGAAAGTGAGAGATGAAATGGGAAGGAACGTAGAAAGGGAGAGATAAACAGGGGGAGAGGAACAGTAAAAGTCGAGAGTGAAATGGGAGCGAAAAACAGAAAAAGTCGAGAGATGAACATGGGAGAGGAACAGTAAAAGTCGAGAGATGAACGGGGAGAGGAACAGTAGAAAGTCGGAGATGAACGGGGAGAGAAAACAGTAAAAAGTCGAGAGAGAACAGGGGAGCGAAAAACGTAGAAAGTCGAGGAGAAAGGGGAGAGAAAAACAGTAGAAAGTCGAGAAAAAGAACAGGGGAGAGAGAACAGTAGAAAGTCGAGGATGAACATGGGGGGAGAAACAGTAGAAAGTCGGAGAGAACTTTGTGTCCCTTTTGTAGGTTTAATACGTCTGCCTTCCTATTTGTGATTGAGGGTCGATTCACAGCTCCTGGTTGTCTCTTCGCTACTAGGTCCCTCTCTCCCGTCCATGGCTTTATCATCCCTCTTTTTAAAGTGGTATGAATCCTGCTCCACAACATCTCTCCCCAAAAATATTCCATTCGGACAACTCATGACTGAAAAAATACTTCCTAACATCCCTGTGACCCATCCGAGTTTTTAATTTCCCAGCTTTCGGCTTCTATCAGTAAGCTGAAAGGCAAGCAACCCTTTTTCTGACAGGCTTTTTTAACACTAAATTAAAAGAAAAGGTGTGCGGAAATTTTTAAACCTAGTCTTTTGCCTTTGTGTCCCAATACAACGCACAAAACTGTTTTTCTGAAAACTTTTTCGGGTAAAAAAAAGGGAGAATAGGCGACATTAAACTTCCCCAAAATCTCAGTTGCCCCTGAAATCGAACCGGGTATTTTGGGTTTGCTAATGAGCGCCTGCCACAGTTTTAAAACCTATTATAAGGAGAAAAGGGGCAAAATGACTGTAATAAGGGAATCGTTAGCATTTAAAATATTTTCGCTTTTTTTAGCGTTTTTTTGGGGTTTTCAGACGTCTTCAACCACGAGGTGAGGCACCTCACTCCAGTGTTTTATATCAGTTTTTTTTTTGATACAAATAACGACAACAATTTTAGGGGTTCCGATACCATCAAGGGACTGAACTTACATTTGGTTCTGCTATCATTATCGGCCGATAATTTACCGTACTGCACCCAAACTCAACGCCGATTACTAGAAGAGAAAGAAGTATGCAAGTCAAGTGTACTGGGTTTTCGAGTTGCTTGTAGGAAAGCAGCAAAAAGCGTAGACAGCAGAAAGCAGTAGAAAGCAGCAACGCAGTAACAAAGGTGTTAGATGCAAGGTAATTGGTTCCCTGAAGTGTTGTGCCGGGTGTGTTCCCCCTGCCTTCCCTGCCTCCCGCCCCCCCCCGCCACCCCTGCCCTCCCCTGCCACCCCTGCCCCCCCCTCCACCCCTGCCCTCCCCTGCCCCCCTCCCTTTCCCCTGCCATCCCTCCCCTCCCCTCCCACCCCTGCCCCCCCCTGCCATCCCTCCCCTCCCCTGCCACCCCTGCCCCTCCCCTCCCATCCCTGCCCTTCCCCCTCCCCCCCCTCCCCTGCCACCCCCGCCCTCCCCTCATCGCCTCCCTTCCACCCCCTGCTTCCCCTCCCATCCCTGCCCTCCCTGCCATCCCTCCCCACCCTGCCATCCGCCATCCCTGCCCCTGCCATCCCTCCCTCCCCTCCCTCCCTCCCCCCCCTCCCATCCCTGCCCCCCCCCACCCCTGCCCCTCCCCTGCCATCCCCCCCCTTCCCCTGCCATCCCTGCCCTCCCCTGCCACCCCTGCCCCCCCTGCTCCCTGCCCCCCCCTGCCACCCCTGCTTCCCCTGCCATCCCGCCTTCCCCTCCACCCCTCCCCTCCCCTGCCATCCTGCCCTCCCCTGCAATCCCTGCCCTCCCCTCCCATCCCTCCCCTCCCTGCCATCCCTGCCCCCCCCTGCCACCCCCTGCCCTTCCCTGCCATCCCGCCCTCCCCTGCATCCTGCCCTCCCCGCCACCCCTGCCTTCCCCTGCCACCCCGCCCCCCCCGCCATCCCGCCACCCCCTGTCCCTCCACTTTCGTCCTCCATCCTCCTCATCTATGTTATCTCATTATCTTTTTCCCTGATTTCACATTGAAACGTAAAAATCTTGTATAATTGTTCATTCACCCTCAAATGTTATTGTGTTTGGTTTACAAATATCAGGGCTCTGGGGGCCTGGGGGTTAACGCTCTCGCTTTACACGGTGAGGGGGCCCGGGGTTCGATTCCCAGCCAAAAGGGAAAAAATGGGGGTGTTTCTTTCACCTGTTGTCTATGTTCCCCCTCGTAAAATGGGGACCCGGGTGTTAGTTGCTGGTGTGGGGGGCATCCTGGACACTGACTAAGGAGGGGCCGGTTACAGACCCCGGGGCGCGGGGCGTTGACCCCCGAACTCTTCCAGGTGAAATCTCTCCCGGTTTAAAATCCAGATAAACTTTTACGAAGTGTATATTTCCCCGTATAAATACAATATATATTATATATTATATATATATTATATTTAATATATATATAAATTTTAATTTAAAATATAATAATTTAATCACACACACTTGCCCGAATAGGAAATGAGACAGGAACTAAACGGAAAAAATTGTCTAACATTTGATCCCCTCTGAGGTCCCCTTTTTGCGTAATCAACTGAGGAGGCCCAAAGAGGGGCTAAAATACACACATTACCATTCCCCATCTTTTCTCTCTCGAGATTTCCTCTCCCCTCTTTATCACCTCCCTTTCATCCTTTCATTCCTTAGCTTTCAAATTAAACCTTCTCGCTTCATGCCAAATTGTATTCGTCCTTTGTGCGCAAATGAGTCGATAGGCTTTTTAAAACCCCCTGTGCACCAACAGCACAGCAATAGAAGACAGGAAGATGCAATTTGCCAGCAAACAGAATCGTGTGACGTCGGGTGCGTGTTTCCGAGGTAATATAAGGTATGGGGGCGGGGCGAGTTTGAAGGGGGCCCGCAGACCCCCGCTGGGAAAAGGATGGAAGGCGATAGGAGCAAGGAAAAATGGGGGGGAAATGGGACGCAAGGCAGTAAGAGGCAGCGAGAGGGGAGGGAGGGGGCGAAACAGGCAAAGAGACGCGAGAGGCAAAAGAGACAAGCAGGAGGCCGTAGGTGCAGCCGGGCAGGCAGGAGGGAACAGGAGGCCCCCCCCGGGGGGGGGGCGAGGTGTGGGGGGGGTCCGGGGGGGGGGGGGGGGGGGGGGGGGGGGGGGGGGGGAGGGGAAAACGAGAGGAAGAGAGCGGAATTTTTTCTTGGGAGAAGGTTGCAAAAAGAGGCAACCCCCGGGGGGTTTTAGGAAGCCCCATGGGTGGAAGGCCCCCGGGGGGGAACCCTCCCCGGGGCGGTGTTTTGCTGAACCAGGGGGGTGTTAGACCGATAATGGGTTTTGAGCAGTTCCCCGGACGGGGTTTTTGAGCCTCACTGACGGGTGTTCAGACGTCTTCCCCTTTCCTCTCTTTTTCCTCCCTCCCTCTTTCCTCCCTCCCTCTTTCCCTCCTCTTTCCAGAAAAAAAAGCCACACTGGAAAAGTTGTTTTAAAAAAAATTTTGCCCGTTTCACTCCGGTTGTTGACGTCAAATTCCCCCTTTCCCCTTTTCTTCCCCCCTCTTCCCCCTCTCTTCCCCCTTCTCTTCTTCCTTCCCTCTCCTTCCTTCTTCCTTCAGTAAAAACAAAAACTAAATATCCGACCCTTTCAAACCAGAAAGTCAAATTTAACCCACCCCCTTTTTTTTTTTTTTTTTTTTTTTTTTTCTCCAATTTGGGGGGGGGCGTCCCCTTTTTTTCTGAAAAAAAAACACAAATGGGACCAATTCCCCAACGGGAAAAATAAATTTCCAACATTTTAAATATTTTTTTTTTTATTAATTTATAAAGGGGAAGCTTTTGGGGGGGGGTTAAGCTGACCAAGGGGGCTTTAAGGCCAATGGACAAAGTTACCAAGGGCTTTAATGGTTAAGGGGGCAAAAATTTCTCCCCCTTTTAAGGGCTGGGTTTAAAGGGGGTTTAAACTGTCTACTACCGAGGGGCTTTAGGTGGTTAAAAGGGGTTTAAACTGTTATAAACCCCGGGTCTTTAAGCGGTTTAAAGGGGTTAAAAACCCCCTTTTCACGAGGGTCTTAAGGGGTTAATGGGGTTTAAAACCCCTACTACCCCGAGGGTCTTAAAACTGGTTAATGGGGGTTTTTAAACCCCTACTACACAGGGTCTTTTTAAGACTGGTTAATGGGGTTTTTTTAAAGGGGCCCTACTACACGAGGGGGCTTTAAAACTGGTTAATGGGGTTTTTTAAAACATTCTAACGAGGGTCTTAAGGGGCGGTTAATGGGGGGTTTAAAAACCTATCTATACACGAGGGTCTTTAAAATGGTTTTTAAAGGGGTTTAAAGCCCATCTAACAGAGGGTCTTTAAGACTGGGGTTTAAAGGGGTTTTAAAACCTTCTACTACACGAGGGGCTTTTAAAATGGTTAAAGGGGTTAAAGCCTATTTCTCCCAGGGTCTTAAAAAAATGGTTTTAAGGGGTTTTTAAAAACCCATCTATCCGAGGGTCTTTAAAACGGGGTTAAAGGTTTAAAACCTATTTTACTAACAGGGTTTTTAAGGTTGGTTAAAGGGGGTTAAAAATATCATAGGCCCAAAAAAAAATTATAGGGTAAAAAAAATATCTACCCAAAAATTTTTTTGATTTTTGTTTTTTTAAACCCCTTCTCCCCATCTTTATTTTAATTTGTTTTGTTTTAAAAGTTACTTCCCCCATTGGACAAGTTAATTCCTTTGTACATTTCCCCTTTTTCAACCCCCTTTCTCTCCCTTTTTTTTTTCTTTTCTCCTTTCATTTTAACCTCCCTTTGGGCCCGTTATTGGGTTTTCCCCTCTCTTCCCTTTCCTCCCCTTTCCCCTCTCTCTCTCTTCTCTTCTTTTTTTCTCTCTTCCCTTTACCCCCTTTAACCGGGTTTTCGGTTTTTTAAAAAGTTTGTTTTTTCTCTCTCTTTTCCCCTTTTCTCTTCCTTCTCTCTTTCTTCTCCCTTTTTTTTTTCCCCTTTTTTCCTTCTTCCCTTTTTGTTTCGTTTTTTTTTCCTCTTTTTTCCCCTTTTTTTTCTTCTTTCTCTTTCCCCCTTCTCCTTCTTTCCCCTTTTTTTTCCCTTTTTTTCTTTTCTTCTTTTTTTCCCCCCTTTTTTTTTTTTTCCCCCCTTTTTTTTTTTTCCCTTTTTTTTTTTTCTTCCAAAAGGGGGGGGAAAAAAAAAGGGGGGGGAAAGGGGGGGGGGGGGGGGGGGGATTTTGCTCTAAAAAAAGTTTTGATTCCCCTTTTAAAAGTGTTCTCTTTCTTCTCTCCTTTTCTTTCTTAGCCGTACCCCTGTCCCGACCAAAAAAAATAATTAATATTTATAACCAATTTCCGTGTTGTTTAAGCAAAAATTCCCCTTCTCTTTTTCTACAACAAATTAAAAAATTTAAACCCCTACTTTACATTTTAATTTAATATTTAAAAATATGTGGGGGTGTGTGTTTTGTGTGTTTTGGGTATGTGTGTGTGTGTGTGTATGTGTGTGTGTGTGTGTTTTTGGGGGGTGTGTTGTGTGTGTGTTTGTGTGTTGTGGTGTGTTTTGTGTGGGGTATTTGTGTGTGTGTGGTGTGTTTGTTGTGTATGTTTTGGTGTGTGTGTGTGTGTGTGTGTTATGTGTATGTGTGTGAATGTGTGGGGTGTGTGGGGGTTTTTGGGGTGTGTGTATGTGTATGTGTTTGGTGTTTTGTGTGTGTGGGGTGTGTGTGTGTGTGTGTTGAAGGATAGCTTTGGGCCCCTTTGTGTTCCCAGTCAAAAATCATCGGGGAGTTGCAGTGTTGCAAAAAATAAGTAAGCCCCGATGAAGGATGAGGGGGAGCATGAAAGGCCTACAGCTGAAAAATTTCCCCCTTGTTTGTTTTGTTTCCACTAGTCGGTTCTTCCCCCCTATTCTTCCTTTTTGGGGTTTCTTTTTTTAACTTTGTCTATCTCGCCCCTTCATTTATTTTAAAATATGCATTTTCTCTTTTTTTTTTTTTTCCGGGTTTTCTGTAGTGAATGGAGGGGAATATCTTTTAAAAAACACAGCCCTAATGCCCAAAAAGTTTTTTTTTAATGTTTTTGGGAAAGGGTGTGTGTGTGTGTGTGGTGTTTTGTGTGTGTGTGTGTGGTGGGGTTGTAGGTGTTTGTGTGTAGTGTTTGTGTGTGTGTTTTGTTGTGTGTATGTGTTGTAGTGGGGTGTGGGGTTTTGTGTATGTGTGTGTGTAGGTGTGTGTGTGTTGTATTTTGGGGAAGTGTGGGGTTGTGTGTGTAGTGTATGGGGTGTGTGTGTAGTGTGTGTGTGTTGTGTTGTGTGTGTGTGGGTAGTGTTGTGTGTGTAGTGGGGTTTTGTGTGTTGATGTGTGTTTTAGTGTATGTGTGTGTAGTGTTTGTGTGTGTAGTGTAGGGTGTGTGGGGTTGTAGTGTGTTGTGTGTGTGTGTAGTGTATGTGTGTGTGTGTGTGTGTATGTGTGTGTGGGTGTAGTGGGGGTAGTGTATGTGTGTGAAAGTGTTGTTTTGTGTGTGTTTAGTGTATGTGTGTGTAGTGTATGGGTGTAGTTTTGTGTGTAGTGTATGTGTGTGTAGTTTTGGGTGGGGTGTTGTAGGGTATGTGTGTATTGGGTGGTGTGTGTTTTGTAGTGTATTTTTGTGTGGTGTAGTGTTTTGGGGAAGTGGGGGTTTTGGGGTGTGTGTGTAGTGTATGTGTGTGTTTTGTGTAGGGGATGTGTGTTTTTGGTGTGTAGTGTATGTGTGGTGTGTGTGGTGTTTTGGATGGGTGTGTTTTGTTTTGGTTTTGTGTGTGTGTATGTGTGTTTTAGTGGTGTGTGTGTAGTGAAAGGTGGGTGGTTTTTTGTAGTGTGTGGGTGGTGTAGTGTATGTGTTTTGTGTTTTGTGTGTATTGTGTGGTGTGTGTGTAGTGTTTGTGTGGGGAGGGTGTGTGGTGTGTACTCACCTAGTTGTATACCTATTTGGGGTTTGGGGGGGGGTTCGGGGCCCGAGCTCCTGGCCCCGCCTTTTCCAGGGATCGTTTCTAGGTCACTCCCCCCGACCCGTAAAGGTTTTATCATACCTCTGTTTAAAAAGCAAATGTATGGATCCTGCCCCCACTAATCGTTCCCCAACTTTTCCCAAAATGCTACTCTGTGGCTGAAAAAAAAATATTTCCCAAACATCCCTGTGATTCATCTGTGTTTTAGCTTAAAACTTTTGTCCCCTTGTTACTGTGTCCAATTTTGGGAAACCTCCTGTCTTTGTCCCCTTTTTCAACCCCCCCTCAGTTTTTTGTATGTCGTTTTTGCCCCCCCTATTCTCCTTTTCCCTCCAGTTTTCTTTCAGGTTGTTTTCCCCTTAACCTCCCCTCGTGGGGGGGACATACTCTTAGCTCGGGGACTAGTCTTGTTGCAAACCTTTGCACTTTCTTTTAGTTTTTTTTACGTTTCTTGGTGGTGTGGGTTTTCCAAAAAGGTGCGCATCCCCCAATATGGGCCTAACGTATTCGGTTTTTACGGGGGCCCGAACGATTTTCCCTTTTTAAAATGTCGGAATGCTGTTCTGAGGTTTGCTAGGCGCCCCAAAGCGCCCGCAGTTATTTGGTTGATGTGCGTTTAGGAGATGGGCCCCCGGGGGTTATACTCCCCCAAGATCTTTTTCCTTGGTGAAAGGTTTTTAGTCTCTGACCCCTAGATGTACTCCCTCTGCGGGGCCCTTTTTTGCCCTTTTCCCCCAAATTTTTGGGCTTTTTCCTTTGGTTTGGGGGGTTTTAATCCAGGAGCCAATTTCTGGACCAGGGGCTGGGAGCCTGTCCAGATCCCCTTTTTAGTTCTGCCTGGGCTTCGAAACGGGTGTATTCTTCTCATCAACTTCACGTCATTGCAAAAAAGGGGGGCACCTCAGGTTTTATTTCCTTTTTGTCATGTGTTCCCCCAAAAATCAGAAAAAGCACTTTGGGCCCAGGGCTGGGGAACCCCCGCGGGGGCCCCTGGTCCCAGGTGCCCCCCCTCTGGGGCACCCCGCCCGTACCCCTGACCCCGCTTTCGGGTTTTTTGACAAATATTCCCCGATCCCTTGTAGTGCCCTTTCCCCGTTATCCCTGCTTGGTTTCCCCAGTTTTTTTACCAATCTCTTGTGTGGAACTGTGTAAAAACCCCTTCTTGCAGCCCAAAAAAAATCAATCCCCCCACCCTCTTCTCTTGTCTTACTGCTGTCACCTGTCAAAGAACTCCAGTAGGTTTGTGAAAGGTTTTCCGTCCCTAAAACCATTTTGGCTGTGTTGATGAGATCGTTCCTTTCAGGTGTTCCCACCACTCTTCCCCTGAAATCTTCCCATGATTTTGTATATAGTATAGTATACATTCAGGACACTGGTCGTATTTTAAATGCTTCATGTCTGTGTTTTTTTTTTAAAGAGGGGACTACATTTCTGTTTCCTGCCTCGGGCAATCTCCCTGTTTCGAAATGTATTGAAATTGTTGTTGGGGTCCCAAATGCGCCTCTGCTCCCTCTCTAATCCCCATGGGGAATGTTACTCCCCCCATTGCCTTTGGGGTATCTAGTCATAAAAGCTCTTCACTTCTTCCCGGGTTGTGTGACTGTGTCCAGCCTTGGGGGGTGTCCCTACCTTCGTTTTTCGGGAGCCCCTTCTGTCCCCCTTTGTAAACACTTCTTCAAAATTCTTGTTGAGTTCCTCACATACTTCACGGTCTTTTCTTGTTGTCTCCCCTTTTTCCCTTCCTTCTGATTCCTGGCCCCTTGACTGTTGTTTTCCCCTGCTGTGGCTGAAAAACGTTTCGGTCGTTTTTGGTTTTTGCTGCTTGCGTTTTCATATTGTCTTTGGGCCCCCTTCTTATCTGTGCCAATTCGTTCGGGGTTACGACTGCTCTCCTTTTTTCCCCCTGGCCCTTTCCTTCTATTTTTCCATTCCTACCATTCGTTTTTCCCTCCCTGCCCTTTTGGGGAAAACCATGGGCTCACCCTGGTTTTCATTATTCCTTTTTACCCTTGGGTAAAACCTTCCTCGCCCCTTGATTTTGTTGTACTTTCCATCCCCTCATTAATGGTTCCCTGCAGTTCTCTGTCCCACTGAAAACCCCTTCAGGAAATTTTTTCATTCCTTGTAGTCCCCCTTTTTGAGTTTGGCTTCATTTTTCCCGGGGTTCCTGCTTCTCCCCCCACTTGTACTTACTGTGTTTCGAAGCTTAAAACCACAAAAGGTCACTGGCCCCCAAGGGTCTTTATATGGATGTCCCGATATCTGCACTACTCAAGGTGAATACTAAGTCCCCGCCTTGTGGTTCATCCCCTCTCTTCTCTTTGTGTCCCCCAGTGTTGGCAAATTTAAGTTTTCCAGTACCCCCCCATCAAATTTTGCCCTCCCTGTATCTTGCCCCTGTGGGTCCAAATTCTCTCAATCGATCTCCTTGTGGGTTAAGTCACCCCCTGATCAGGAGCTTTGCCCTGCATGATGGCTCTTCTGGCCCCTCTAGCCCGTGTGTCAAACCCTGCTTTTGCTCTCGTCATTCTTGCCTTGGCCTCCCGTGTTCTGTGGTGGGTTATACATCACTGCTATTCCACCCTTGGGACCTCCAAGTGAAGCGTTCCCCCTATGTAATCACTTTCTTCTTCCCCTGTTCCTCTCTCAGCTCATCAAAATTCCACGATTTTGTCACAAAGCCATTCCCCCACCCCCCCGTTCCCCTGTCTTTCCCCAGGATTTGGTATCCGTTGGAAAGATGTCATCTGTTATCATACCTGTAAGCTTGGTTTCTGTGAGAGCTATGATGTCCGGTGATGCTTCTTTGACTCTTTTATGCACTCCTCCCACTTATTTGTTATTCCATCTGCGTTTGTGTACCATACCTTCAGTTTCCTTTCCAACACTGTGGTTTGGGGGGCCTGTGAGGGTGGGAGACCTGGTGGCATACTGTGGGATTCTATAGCTCGGTGTTGGGTTGAGGTGTGGGTATGGATTGTAGTGTGTGTTGGGATGGTGTGATAGGTTGTATGGTTCTGAGATAGTTGTGTGTGTGCTTGCCCTTGCTGTTCTGTTCTGCTCTGACTGACCTCTGCTGGTTCCATCCTTGTCTCTTTTCCTAGCTCCTTTCGCTTTTTTGTCCTCTCCCTCAGCTGCTGTCGTTCTGATTTTGTTCTGTCTCTGTCTAGGAACACCCTCTTGTACTCTTCCGAGTATTTCAATCGTGGTTTCTCTTGGAGGATCCTGTTCCGCACTGTTTCCGTCCTGAGAATCAGCTTGTGTGTGTGTGTGTGTGTGTGTGTGTGTGTGTGTGTGTGTGTGTGTGTGTGTGTGTGTGTGTGTGTGTGTGTAGTGTGTTGGGAAGGTGTGTGTGTTTGTGTGTGTAGTGTGTGTGTGTGTTTGTGTGTGTGTGTGTGTGTGTTAGTGTGTGTGTGTGATACACACAGGTGAGGTGTTTCTCTCATAATTGTGGTGGTAGGAGCTATGAATCGACACCTGCAACCACAATTCGGTGAGTACACACACACACCTAAACAACCACAATCACCAACCACCACCACCACCACTACCAGTGTCAGCCGTAACACGAGGCGGATATAAGTCTCTCGGTTTGCAAACAGCGTTGTGTCCAGCGGCTCCTATTTGATGTAATTAAATCCAGGTTACATTGTGGCTCGTCAGAGTGTGAGAGGCACACGCATCCACCTTTATAATTTTAAGGAGAGGGCCTTGATGCCGTTTTTGGGGGAGTCCTTGATGTTTCGGGGGTCCTTGATGCCTTTTAAGGGGTATTTGATGAGTTTAAAGGGGCCCTTGGTGCATTTTAAGGGGTCTTTGATGCCTTTTTAGGGGTCCTTGATGCCTTTCAGGGGGGTCCTTGATGTCGATGAAAAATGAGAGAACATGGGAAAAAATTAGGTTGTAAACAAGACCAGGTTACTCCCACGCACACACACACACACACACACACACACACGCACACACACACGCACACACACGCACACACACACGCACACACACACACACACACACAACCACCACCAAAACACACACACACACACAACACACACACA
>NC_069452.1:12005193-12035448 GCF_026875155.1 Cherax quadricarinatus
AAATTTTAAACTGCCACATCCCCCCCCTATCCCCCCCTTCATACGCCTTTTCCAAACCCAAAATCCCACAAAACCCTTTTTTAGCCTTACAAAAATACTGTTACTTATATTTTTTTCACTGAAACACCTGGTCCCACACCCCCTAACCTTTCCAAAAGCCTCCTTGTTCATCGCTATCCATTCTCCGCCTTACTTTTAATTCTTTTTCATAATAACTAAAACCATACACTTTTACCAGGATACTCACAACTTTTTCCCCCCTATAATTTTGGCACTCCCTTTTGTCCCCTTTCCCTTATAAAAAGGAACTATCTGCTCTCTGCCAATCCCTAGTACCTTCCCTTTTCCATACATTTTTTTAAATAATTCCCCAACCACTCCAAAACTATATCCCCCCCTGCTTTTAAACATTTCTATCTTTACCCCCATAAATTTCCCGCTGCCTTACCCCCCTTTCATTTTACCTATGCCTCACGAACTTCCCCCACACTCAAACTGGCTCTTCCTACTCCTACAAGATGTTTTTCCTCCTCCCCTATACACAAATCACAGCTTCCCTATCCCCATCAACATTTAAAAATTTTCCCAAAATATTCCCTCCATCTCCCAATACCTCTAACTCCCATTTAATAACTCTCCTCTCCTATTTTTTTAACTGACAAACCTTTTTGTTCCTAGGTTTCCCTTTAACTTGTTAATCTCACCCCAAACTTTTTCTTATTTTAAACAAAATTTTTTGATAACATCTCACCCACCTCTCATTTGCTCTCTTTTTACTTTGCTTCACCACTCTCTTAACCTCTCTCTTTATTAAATGTATTATTATTATTATTAATGAATTATTTTTTATACTGCATTTTTAGTATTTTTAAATAATACTTTTTTTTACCCAAAGATTTATAAATAACAAAAACAGTAAGCCACTAAAAAAAAAATTTTTATTGCATCAAATATATTCTTCATTAAATCAACATGTTACTAAAACTAATATATTTTTAAAATGCATAGTAATTCACATATTTTGGCTTTGTTTCAAAAAATATTCCAAGTAATGAATTTGATAGCCAAGATTTGTCTTCGTAACATAATGTTTTTCATTTAAAAAAGGAAGTTTTTCAATTTAAATGAACAGTTCCTTTTTTTTCAACTTAAGATTTTTTTTTTTTTTTTTTTTTAAACAATCGGCCGTCTCCCACCGGGGCAGGGTCCCCAAAAAAGAAAAAAAACCCCCAAAAAGAAAAACTTTCCATAAATTTCAACACTTTCACCACACTCCACATTATCACTGTTTTTTGGAGGTGCTCAGAATACAACAGTCAGAAGCATAAACTATAAAGATACACAACATATCCCTCCAAAACGCCAATACCCCCAAAAACCCCTCCTTTAAAGGCAGGCATTGTATTTCCCCCTTTTTCCAGGACTCAATCCGACTAATAAAATAACCGTTTCCCTGAATCCCTTACTAAATTTTCCCTGCTCACATCCAACGATCGCAGGTCCCAAGTACCATTCTCTCCTTTCACTCCTTCTAACACCTCACGCACGTTTGCTGGAACCAAGCCCCACCCACAAAAACCTCCTTTCCCCCCCTCTCCCAACCCTTTCGAGGCGCCCCTACCCCGCCCTTCCTTCCCCTATAGATTATATCTTTCCATGTCATTCTACTGTACCCATTCTCTCTAAATGCCCAAAACCCCCCCAACAACCCCTCTTCTGCCCTCTGACTAATATTTTTATTAACCCCACACCTTAAATAGGGGTTGCATTTCGTGATTCTTCAGGTTAAGACATATTGCACTTGCATGTTTCAATTTAAGACAAGAGCCTTCTCGATTTTTCTACTTTGACACAAGTTGCTTTTTTTATTTTTTGACTTTGACACGATTGCAGTCTTGTTTTTTAAAATTTCAACACAAGTCATTCATGTTTTTAAAACTTCGACAGTTTTCAAACTTACAGATGTTTTCTTGCTAGAACAAATACAGCCTCCCCTCATTTAACCTGGGTTTTCAGTTTAAAGTAGTTGGGGGTAATGAATTGGCGTTCAGCGAGGAGCATACAGCCTCTCCTCTTTTAGCGACGTACCATTACCAACGACTTGGACTTATGACGGGCTTTTTGGTCATATTCATACCTAAAATACATGATATGTTAGCGCTTTTTCCTCATTTGTTTATTGCAATAAAGTACACTACTGTACAACTTTTTAAAAAATATACCAAAATGCTTAAATGGTGCAAAGGTGACTTTTAACCCCTTTTCAGGTCCGTCCCGTAGATCTAGGGCTTTACTTTCAGGCCCCAAACCGTAATCACGTCATGACTCACTCACTCTGAAAACTGGGGGTTGGAAAATTTGGGCCTAATAGGGAAAAATACATCTAGGGGTATGTTGCACCACAAAAAACAAACCCTGCAGCGCACTGGATAAAGAGAAAAAAAAAACTGAGCCCATGATTTTCGTTAAAACAGCGACTTTGCAGGTTTTTTTTTCGTATGTTTTTTAATTATATTTTTGTGATTTCTTGCTCATTTGATAGAATGGAAACATATTCAGAAATAAGATAATTTTAAATTGGGTTTGAAATGGAAATGGCTTGAAATTGACTCAAAGTGGGGGAAAATGTTAAATTTTTGCCGATGTTCAAGAGTAAAAAAACGACCTCAACGCAAATACACGCCAGCGGGGGGTAAAATATACATTCACAAATGTGGTGAGATTTTTATACCAATTATTACAATATTGCAAAACAGTAAATTTTTCTATTTTTTGGTGTGAAAAAAAATTCATTATGTGAAAAAAAAATCAAAAGGGAAATTTTATTTGTAAAGCCTCAAAACAAACAAAAAAACAAGGAAAGTTAGTTTAGTGCAGGGAAAACCTACATTTTTTTATTCGGGACCCTTTTTTGAAATTGGGAAAATTTTTTAAACCCTTTGTTTAAATTGGCCAATTCCAAATTTCCCGGCACTTTTTTTTGGGTAGTTAAAACATTTTGCTTGGCGATTTCTTGTGCTCAATCATAGAATAAAGTAATCTATAAAATAGCTGAGTTTTTGGGGTCGACGGAATAAGTAATTGGGCCAAAAGGGAGTCAAATCGGCAAAATCGCCAATTCGTAAATATCGCTGACCCCTCAAAATTCACAGAGAAAATTTTTCTAAAATTTTTTCCTCAAATTTCGTATTTTTTGTTTTTTTACTTTCACAAAAAATTCTCTAAACCATTTCATAAAAAAAAAACAATTTTTTTTTTTGAAAACCCCTTGGACACTGGGGCACCATTTCAGATTTTCCCTTGGGACCCTAAAAAGGGTTAAAACAATTTCAAAGACGGTTACACAAACCTACAACCTTTACGTATATATCCCTCACTTCCCACAAATTTGTTTACCGACAAGGTCTTGGAAAGAACCTGTCTTTAAGTAGGGGAGAACTGTACTATACTGGTAGGGGTTTTTGTCCCAACTACCTTTTAGATATTTTTTTAATGTCACATTTGCACCTTTTTATAACTTTTTCAGTATTTTTTTAAAAATTTATACAGTAGTGACTGTAACTAAATAAATAGAGAAAGGAAATACCTCAAATTTTAACATTATTACTATGTGTACTGGTTGGAGAGCGGGTATAATCCGAATGGTCGGAAAGAGAGTACACGCTCATTTGGGGAGAGGCGTAATGCAAGGAGATTAGTTACACATTTTCATACTGAAATTGGGGCATTTGTAAGTTTTTAAATACTTTTAAAGAAATTTTTAAATTATTAAAATCAATACTCTAATCCAAAGGACCATGTCCCACCAAGGTAGAATGACAAAAAAGGGCAGCTTTAAGCATTATAATTAGCTTTCAAAAAATGCGTTACATGCTAGTGGCTTTTTTTTGTCTAAAATTTTTTTTAACACATGTAAAATACTTTAAACTCGTACTGCATAAAAATAAATAAAAATTTGACTTTGCATCACCAATATAATCCATATTAAATGTAAAACAAATAAGTATTAGCAGAACACAAATGCAAAAAAACCATAAACAAACCATACCACGGGGGGGTTTAGAACCTGCGTCATAGAGTCTCAAAACTCCAACCGACCATTACTATTTTTTTAAAATCTTCATTACAATTTCGTGAGTCATTAAACCATAAACAGGCAGGAATTGAACCCAAGGTTAAATTCCGTCTGTGGGTTCAATCCCCACCCTTCCCCAGGGTTTTTTATGCGTAATAATTGCTAGATTTCGCCTACTGAAAAATGCTCGATATAACCAGGGGATATTTTCCAGTAATTTTACAAAATAGTTTTGCCCTTTCGTATTTTTTAAATAATTCGCTTGTTTCTTTTAGGGAGTTTACAACTTGGGCCGGGAGCTATGACTCGACCCCCGCAACCCTATAAGAACTGGGAGCGCTTGAGGTTTCAAACCGTATTCCCGGGAACGCAGGGGGGAGAGATACATGTTTTAATAACCTGGAAAATCCTAAGGGACAGACCAACTTGCACACAAAAATCACTCCTACGAAAAGCAAAAAACTTGGCAGACGATGACCATCCCCCCAATGAAAAGCAGGGTTCCTAGCACGTTAAGAGCCCAACAATAATGTCGGGCCCCCGAGACGTTCAACGCCTCCCAGCCACAAAAGGGGGATTCCCCAACAACCCCCCCTGGCAGTCTTCAAGCTGGCCGGACAACACCTAAAGTCGTTCCTATCACCGGGTTTGGGGCTCGTACGTTGGTTTGCGGCAGCCAGCAGCAACACCGGTTGATCGGGGCCTGAACCACCAGGGGGCCGGTCACAGACGGGGCCCGCGGGGCGTTGACCCCCGAAACTCCTCCGGGTAAACTCCAGGTATATTTGTTTGCTAGTAACCTGGTTCTAAACCTGGGCATATACAGGGGACCCCCCCCCGGTTACGAATTTTTTCACCCAAAGTACGTTCAGGTGCCATACTGACCGAATTTTTTTCCCATAAGGAATTTTGTGAAGAAATTAGCCATTTCAGCCCCCCAAACATACACGTACAAACGCACTTACATAAATACACTTACATAATTGGTCGCATTCGGGGGTAATCTTATGGGGGGGTCCACTGTATAAGAAACCCTTTATGTCATGCGATTAATGAATACATACTTAGGTAGATATCCCCCAGGTAGACCCCCCCTCCAGGTAGACCCCCCCTCGGGGCAGACCCCTTCCAGGTAACCCCCCTCAGGCAGCCCTCCCCTCCGGGTAGCCCTCCCCCCAAGACCTCCCTCCAGGAACCCCCCTCCAGGTAGACCCCCTCCGGAAACCCTCCCCCAGGTAGACTCCCTCTGGCAACCCCCCCTTCCAGTAGACCTCCCTCCGGCAGACCTCCCCTCCGGGTAGACCTCCCTCCAGGTAACCTCCCTCCAGGTAACCCTCCCCGGGCAACTCCCTCCAATAGACCCCCTCCAGTAACCTCCCTCTGGGTAACCCCCCTCCGGGTAGACCCCCCTCCGGGTAGACCTCCCACCAGGTAATTCCCACCAGGTAGACCTCCCCCCCAGGAGACCTCCCCCCCCCGGGAAAAACCCTCCCCCCGGGTAACCTCCCTCCAGGAAACCCTCCCACCGGGTAACCCCCACCAGGTAGACCTCCCTCCAGAACCCTCCCCCCCAGGTAGACCTCCCCCAGCAGACCTCCCTCCAGGAAACCCTCCCTCCAGGTAACCCCCACCGGGTAGACCTCCCCAGTAACCCCCCTCCGGGTAACCTCCATCCAGGAAACCCCTCCCTCCAGGTAACCTCCCTCCGGGTAACCTCCCTCCAGGTACCCCCATCCAGTAACCTCCCCCAGGTAGACCTCCCTCCAGGAACCTCCCTCCAGTATTTTTTCCCTTTCTTATAGCCCACCCCTACCCAGTGGGAGACAGCCGGGGTTTTTAAAAATTAAAAAAAAAACAAACAAAAATCTACCTTTAAATAGCAATCCAACTGGCATACTGTAACCCGGATGTTGGACCCCAAATTTCGGGTACCTCTGGGGTCCACCATAAAATAAAGTTAAAAAAATTTTTCTGCAAAATTATTTGGATAAATTTAGAGACAAACTTAAAAACATAACACAAGTAAAAATAAATTTAATATGCAAGATAGAAAATAAGAAAAATTTTTTGTTAGATTTTTAACCCCAGAGGGTTTTGCCCCCCAGGAAAACCCAAAAATCATGCGCATCGTGACTGTCAACTTTTTTCCTTTGGGGGTCCTTAATCTTGCCCCCAGGATCGACCCCCCCCAGTCGACTAACACCCAGGTACCTTTTGCTGCTGGGTGAAAGGACAATAGGTGAAAGGAAACGTGTCGGAATTTCCCCCCGGGGGGAAATCAAAACCCCGGGCCCCCTGTGTAAAGGGAGCTTTAGCCACCAACCCCCGGGGCCAAATTTTTCTGAAAAACATTTTCATTTTTCCTGCTCTTTAAAATGCACAGTATTGCAATTTTCGATTATGCGTTTACTGAAATTGAAATCAAAAACTCCAATGGAAATAAAGGGGACCCAAGAAATAAAGGCCCAAAAATGAAAATCAAAACCCCAAGGAAACCGAAGCCATCAACAGAAATCAAAAACCCCCAATGTAAATCAAGGATCCCAATGGAATTAATCACTTATTTTTTTTTGGGGTTATCCTGGATGAATTATCCATAATTTTATGTAAGACATTGAATCATCCAGAATTCTGAAATTGTACCTAAATCAAACCGGGGCATGCAGTCATTTTTAACCTTCTTCAAGTAAGTAAAGTAACAAAAGTAAACAAAATAAAGCAAACTATGAAGCATGTAATCGAAGTAAAAAAGTAAGGAAGGAATAAACGTCAAGAACTAACAATTGATAAATTAGACCTGCAACACTTGGGGATCTTTACTGTGGGAATGTTTGGCCTACCCCAAAGGGCTTCATCAGTCCTATACAAAAAGAATATGAAGTCAGAAGGAGTTTGAGGGAATCAGTCCCCCCAAACTTGAAAAGAAAAAACGCATATGCAGAAAGAAAAGGCTTAACAGCCTCCCTCGCTTGACGATGGGTTCCCTTCCTAAAACCACTCGGTACAAAACAATTTGGTCGTATAGGAATTATTATTTAAAATAATCAAGGGGAACGCTAAACCCCGGGGGATTTAACAGCACCGGGGGGGGAGGGAAGCATTTAGGGTTAATTTTGGGGGCTGGGCACAGATCCAATTCCCAAATCAAGAGCCCCCACCAATACAAGGAACCTCCTTGAGGGGGCGCTAATGAGGGCTACTATAATGGTAGTGAGTTTGTGTAACCATCTTTGATATTGTTCTAAGTTTCCTTTGACCTTTTTAACATTTCTGGTAATTTTTAAATGTTTAACATAATATACGTGCATTGTAAAAAACAGAATGAGAAAATCAGCTCAAAAAAACATTATTCAGGCAACATCCCCGGTCAGAGAGCCCGTCGTAATCCAGTCATTGGTAACGAGAATGTCGCTAAGTAAGGAAGGCGTATAACACTTCTGGCATAGCTATATTCTTTTCAAGATTGAGGGACTGATTACCTCTAAACCCTATCTTCAGTACTTTTTTATAGGACTGTAAAGTCACTGTATGGCAAAACATTTCCACAATACAGATACCCCAGTGTTGCATAAGGGCTAATTTTTCAAAGTAAAAGAAATTAGGCAAAAAAGAAACAAGAAAATAAGAAAAGCAATAAGCAAGCAAGATGGTAAGCAAGCAAGCAAGTATAAGCAAAAAGCAAACAAGCAAATATCAAGCAAAAAAGCAAGCAAAAAAAGCAAGCAAAAAAGCTACAAGAAGGAAAAGAATAAAAAATCAGGCAAGCAAGCAAAAAAACAAGATGCAAGTAACAAAGTAATTTATTTAGTACAGTACAGTACATTAACAAATTCATTTAATAACATAACAGTAACATGAAAAAATTTCATAGGATAACAACCCCCCCCCCCCCAAAAAAAAAGGCCCAAAATAATTTTTTTTTTACAGTTGTCCTCTAAACTTATATTATAATCATGGGGAGTGCTAAACCCCGGGAGCGGGGGCAAAAGACTCGTAGACAGCAATGTCCCCCCAAGAAAAGCAAAGGGGCCACTAGCACGATGAGACAACACAATAAGTGTCAGGGGCTCAAGACTGTTCAACTGCATCCCAGCATAATAAGTCGGATAGCAATAAGCCCCCCGGCTTCCTTTAGACCCCTGGGGTCTTCAAGACCCCTGGGGTGTCTTCAAGACCCCCCAGCTGTCTTCAAGCCCCCCGGCTGTCTTCAAGACCCCTCGTCTTTAAGACCCCTGGTTGCTTTAAGACCCCCCGGGTGTCTTTAAAACCCCTGGTGTCTTCAAGACCCCTGGCTGTCTTCAAGACCCCCGGCTGTCTTTAAAACCCCCTGGTTTTCTTCAAGACCCCTGGTTGTCTTCAAACCCCTGGTGCTTCAAGACCCCTTGTTGTCTTTAAGACCCCTGGGGGTTTCTTCAAGACCCCTGGGTTTTCTTTAAGACCCCGGGTTTTCTTCAAGAGCCCTGGCGTCTTTAAACCCCTGGTTGTCTTTTAAACCCTGGCTTCTTCAAACCCCGGTTGTCTTTAGACCCCCGGTTTCTTCAAGAGCCCGGCGTCTTCAAGACCCCTGCTGTCTTCAAGCCCCTGCTGCCTTCAAGACCCCTGGTTGTCTCAAGCCCCTGGGTGTCTTCAAGACCCCTGGTTTCTCAAACCCCCGGTTGCTTTAAGACCCGGGTGTCTTTGAGACCCCTGGTTGTCTTCAAACCCTTGGCTGTCTTCAAGACCCCGGCTGTCTTTAAGACCCCCTGGCTGTCTTCAAAACCCCTGGCTGTCTTCAAGACCCCCGGTTTCTTTAAGACCCCTGGTTGTCTTTAAGAGCCCTGGGTCTTCAAGACCCTGGGTGTCTTCAAGACCCCTGGCGTTTCAAGACCCTGGGTTTTCTTTAAGACCCCTGGCTGCTTTAAGACCCCGGTTGTCTTTTAAGAGCCCTGGCTGTCTTCACGACCCCGGTTGTCTTCAGAGCCGGTGTCTTCAAGACCCCTGGTTGTCTTCAAGCCCCCTGGTTGTCATCAAAAATGGAAAAAATCCCAAAAAGGGTTGTAGGTAAGCACATACAACAGTTAGGCAACTTTTTTCCGAAAAGTTTCGCCTACACAGTAGGGTTCTTCAGTCGAAAACAGAAAGTAGGCAGGAAAATTAGAGATGTGAAGTTGATGTAATCAGCCCATCACCCTTAAAATCATAGATTTTTAGGTTGTCTCCCCCCACCTGGAGAATTCAGTTCCATATCCGGAACATAAAAAAAAAATCAAGCGACAGTGCGGGACTTTTAAATACTGTCGGGAAAGGGGAGGGGCAGAGTAAGTATGAGAAAAAACCCCTGAGAGGACACATCCCTCTCAGATCAAACATTTCTCACTTGAAAAGTTGTCCAAGGGTTTTCGTACCAAGAAGCCTTGTGTTGCGTTCTGACGGATGAATAAAAAAGGTATACAAACCGACAGGTTTTTTAGGTAAGACACTAGGCAAAAAAGTTAAAGGGAACTTTATTCCGAAACGTTTTTGGGACAGAAAACACCTTTGGACAACTTTTCAAGTGAGAAATTTTGATCTGAGAGGGACGGCCCTTTATGGGTGCTTTCTCCCTACTACTACTCCACCTCTCCTTCCGCCTATTTAAGTCTCCGCCTGTCGCTTGATCTTCACATAGTTCCGACGGAACGAAACCTTCTCCAGGTGAGGGACTGACAAACCTCAAATCTACGACTTTTTAAGGGGGATGGACTGTTACTCGTCTTCACATCTCTAATGTTCCTGCCCACTTTTTGTATTCGACGAAGAAGCCTACTGTTGGCGAACGTTTCGGAAAAAGTTGCCTAACGTTGCCTAGTGTCTTACCTACACCTGTCTGTATTTTAAACCATTTTTTTATATTCATCCTGTCAACACTGCAACCCAAAAGGCACTTGGAAAAGAAACACCTTGGAAAAACTTTTCAAGTGAGAAATTTTTGATCTGAGAGGGACGTGCCCCCTCAGGGCTGCTTCTCACTACTACTACTCGTCAAGAGATGCAGGGCCCGCAAAACAGCAAAAAGCTGCCCTATACTTGCCCCCCCGGGCCATCCGAACTCCAGTGAGGCCAAATTGCAAGTAAGCTGCAACAAAAATGCAAAGGAACCATAGTGACATAAAAACTGACGGGACGACAACGAAAGGACTAAATAGACAAAAGAGGGGCCGGCATTCAAGTATCAGACCTGCTGCCAGACTAACCAACAGAGATGTTTTCCACTACAATGAAATAACTGACCTCCAAAACAAATGCACCTTTTTCAACGGAAGACAACAGGCAGAAAACCTGATCAAAAAACCCAAGGAAATGACAGGGCGTAGGACTTTTTTTTTCCCCAGTGGGCCCAAAAGAGGGGAAAAACTGAGCTTTAAAACATGGCTGACCGGGATCCAAAAAGCACTACTGCCAACGACAACTAGCAATGAAATTTTCCCTCTTTACGACGTTCATCTGTTTACGTCATCATATCTGTACCACCATCATACCCCTTACCAGTGCAAAAGAGAGGGAAACACAGGAGACATGTCAAAACAACAGTTCAAAACTCAAGGGTTTTGGACGGGTTTTCCCTCAGTGCCATCGTGGGAAAAAGGTGAATGTTAAACAGTCAAGGTTAATGTTTTAGTACTGACCTATATTCAGCTGACCAGTTACAGTGAGAGAACATAGCAGAAAAAGCCAAAAATACTATAAACTCAAGGGAAAGTCAGGTTGAGGGGCGTTTTTCTTTTCCCCAGTGTTTTTAAAAAAGGGTGATCCCAAACAGGTCAGGCAGTCAACAACACGACAAACCCCCGATAAAAGGAACTGAGGGGGGATTTGGAAGGATAAAACCCTTTGGTTTAAACCTTTCTCGCTACCAGAAGGGAAAGGGGTTTATAAGTTTTTGGGGAAGCCGGACTGTGAAGTGAGGGGGGAAGGGGGGGTTTAATAAGGGGGGAATCTGAAGGGGTTTGTGAAATTAAAGGGAAAAGTAAGCAGTGAAGTGTGTTTTGAAGAAGAAAAATTTTCTAGTAATTTAGGGGGATTGCTAAAGAGATACTAAGTGTACAGGGGCTGGAAAAATAAAAAAATATTTTGTATATGAGTAAAAGAGCGAAGAGGAAAAGGGAGGGTTAGGGGGGACAGGCTGCCATAATTATATTTTTTCTTTTCTTCAATTCCCTGAAAAAAAAAATCGCAGGGGGGTGGAAAAGGTGAATGGGTAACAGCGCCCGGACAGTAAAACCCAACGCTGCCACCTACCAGAAAAAAAAATGCACTAACGCCGCAAGGGGTCAAACACCCCATACCCAAACAAAAACGTGGCACACAGCCTTTTTGTGCACTCTTAAAGTGGTATATCCAAATTAATCCAGGGCCCAAAATATTTTTGGGAAGGCAAAACAGACAATAAATGACGGGATAATGATGGCTAGTAGCAGGAATGATAACCTTTAAATCCATATGTAATGCAACATAGGGCAATGTAGACAATACAGCCATTTTACTCAAAAACCCACCAACAGGCATACACTACTAAAGACGCAGAAAAAACAGAAAAAACACCTTATTAAAAAGTTAAAAGGGGGGTGCATGATGGGTGTATGTACAATTTTTTAGCAACAGTGCCAGAATCATTTTGTGTGCAACAAATGCCCTTTGGCACAGTTTTCCCTTTTTGCAATGATGACTTGATTTTTCCTAAATTTTAAAACAAATGATCCATTGCCCTATTTTTTTTATTTTTTTTATTATCACCCGGGCCCATTCCCACCAAGGGAGGGTGGCCCGAAAAAGAAAAACTTTCACCATCATTCACCCATCACTGTCTTGCCAGAAGGGTGCTTTTCACTACAGTTTTTAAATCAACATTAAAACCCCTCCTTCAGATGCAGGCACTGTACTTCCCATCTCCAGGACTCAAGCCCCCCTGCCGGGTTTCCCTGAACCCTTCATAAATTTACTTTCTCACACTCCAACAGCCTCAAGTATTAAAAACCATTTGTCTCCATTTTCCTCCATCAAACACGCTCACCATGCCTGTGGGAAATCCAAGCCCCCCGCACAAAAACCTCCTTTACCCCCCCCCCTCCAACCCTTCCTAGCCGACCCCTACCCCCCTTCCTTCCACTACAGACTGATACACCTTAAGTCATTCTGTTTGCTCCATTCTCTCTACAGTCCAAAACCCCCTCAAAAAAACCCTTTCCCCAGCCCTCTGGACAACCCCGTTTTTGGGAAAACCCGCCCTCCTCCCAACTTCCAAACACGAATTCTCTGCATTAAAACACACCACACATTGCCCCAGACATGACATCTCCACTGCCTCCAGCCTTCCCCTCGCTGCAAAACATTCATCACCCACGTTCCACCATAAAGAGCGTTGGTAAAACTATACTCTCATACATTCCCCTCTTTGCCTCCAAAACAAAATTCTTTTCCCACGACTCCAATGCCCCCCCCCTTTTTCCTCACAAATTTTTTTTGATTCACCCCATCTTTTATAGACCCACTCTGACCGTCCACTCCCAAATATCTGAATACGTTCACCTCCTCCAACTCTCTCCCTCCAATCTGATATTCAATCTTTTATCACCCCAATCTTTTTTTTATCCTCAAACCTTTCCTTTTTCCCATTCACCTTTAAATTTTCCCGCAACACCTACCAAATTCACCCCAATCCTGCAACTTTTCTTCAGAATCTCCCAAGAGCACAGTGTCTCAGCCCAAAGAGCAGCTGTGAAACTCCCACTTTGTGTGTGATTTTTTATCTTTTAACTCCACCCTCTTGCCAAGACCCCGATTTACTTTTCTTACAACCCCATCTATAATATTTAAACAACCCGGTACATCACACATCCTTTTCTAAGGCCTACTTTTACTGGGAAAAAATTTCCCTCTTTCCTACATACTCTAACTTGGCCTCCTACCTCGTAAAAACTTTCATCTTTCAGAAACCCTACCTCACCCCAAACTTGAACATCTCCCACATTGCCCCCCTATCCACCCTGCATACGTTTTTCCAAACCCATAAATCCCAAAAAGACCTTTTTTGCCTTATTAAAACTGTCCCCTTAATTTTTCACTGTAAAAACCTGGTCCAAACCCCCCCCCTACCTTTCCAAAAGCCCCCTTGCATCTGCTATCCTTTTCCCGCTTACCTTAATTTTTTAAATTATAATTTCCCAACATTTTCCCAGGTACACCAACGTTTATCCCCCATAATTTTTGCATCTCTTTTTTTTCCCCTTTGCCTTTATACAAAGGAACTATGCATGCTCTCTCAATCCTAGGTACCTTACCTTCTTCCATACATTTTTTAAAAAATTTGCACCAACCACTCCAAAACAAAACCCCACCTGCTTTTAACATTTCTATCTTTTCCCATCAACCCCGGGCTCCCTTTAAACCCCCTTTCATTTACCTACTGCCTCACGAATTTCCCCCCCACACTCAAACTGGCTCTTCCTCACCCCTACAAGAGTTTTTCCCCCCTTGCCCTTTACACAAAATCACGCTTCCCATCTTCATAACATTTAACAATTCCTAAATATTCCCCCATTCCCAATACCTCTAACTCCCCATTTAAAACCTCCTCTCCCTATTTTTTAATGAAAAATCCTTTTGTTTCTTAGGCTTTTTTAAACTTTTTAAATCTCACTCCAAAACTTTTTTTTTATTTTAAAACAAAATTTGTTGATAAATCTCACCCACTCTCTCATTGCCTCTTTTTAATTGCTTCCCACTCTTTTAACTCTCTCTTTTTCTCCATATACTCTTCCCCTCCTTGCATCACTTTACTTTGTAAAAATTTTCTCATAGCTAACTTTTTCTCCCTTACATCTCTTTACATCATCTTTCCCACCAATCGCCCTCTTCCCTCCTGCACCCACTTTCCCTTAACCACAAATTCTGGAACACTCTAAAAATATTTTTTTAAAAACCTACCCATACCTCTTCGACCCCTTTTGCCTATGCCTCTTTAGCCCATACCCCAATATGTTTATATCTTACCCTAATTTTGCCTCCTCTTTTTTTTTAAAAAACCTTCACCTCTCTCTTCCCTGATTCTTCTATTTCCTTGTCCCCCATCTACCTTTTTTACTCTCAGTGTACCAACAAAAAAGTGATCTGATATATCTGTGGCCCCCTAAAAACTTTAAAAATCCTGAATCTACTCAACAGTCTTTTATTTTACCAATAATAATCCAACAAACTACTGTCATTCGCCCCCACATATATCGTGTATACTTTTTATCCCTTTTCTTAAAATATGTATTACCCTTTAAATAAAAAACCCCTTTTTATAACAAAGTTTTAACAAAAGGGGTCCCATTATCATTTACACCTGGGGCCCCCAAAACTTTCCACCACACCCTCTCTAAAAGTTTTTTCCTACTTTACATTAATCCCCTACCACAATTTTCTCTCACTTGGTTCAAAGGGTCCTATACTTCACTTAAAATCTCCCCAAAAACTCTCTCTCTCCTCTGCATTTTCCCCCTTCTTTCCCGGTGCATACAGTTATTATGACCCACTTCTCGCATCCCCAACCTTTTCTTTAACCACAAAATTTTTTTGAATTTACACATTCATATTTTCTTTTCTCCTTTATAACGATCATTTACATTACTGCTACCCCCTTTCCTTTGCTCTAACTCTCTCAATACTCCCAAATTTTAAACCCATTTTTTTCCCCCCCTGAAAACTCTCCTACCCCCCAGCTTTGTTTTGCTTAGGGCCAGGACACCAACTTTTTTCATTATAAAATCAGCAATCACTTTCTTTTCATCCGCACTACACCACGCAATTTAAAAACCCAGTTTTTTAAGTTTTTCTTTTCCTTTTTTTTTGTAATTGTATACAGGGGAAGGGTTACTGCCCCTTGCTCCCGGGATTTTACGCCTCATACACACGCATGGGTTACGGGGGAAAATTTTTTCCCCTTCCCCCCGGACAATAGAAAAAAAAAAAGAACAAGAGTATTTAGAAAAAGGAAAAAACCTAGATGTATGTAATATATATATGCATGTGCTGTCTGGAAGTTTTACCAAAGTGTAAGTAGGAGTAGCAAGATTCCCCGTTATCTTGCGGTTTTTTGAACAGAAAAGAAAACCCGCAATCCTACCATCAGCAAAACAGTTAAGGTTTTTTTCACATCATTGGGCCCGGACGGGAATACTTCCCCGGGGGGTTGCTGTCACCAACCCCTACCCATTCTTGCCATATATTAATGATATAAATTTTTTTATGAAAACAGGGCCTTTACTTTTTTCATGTCAACACAAGATCACTTTTCCAAATTGGCAGAGTTAGGATTCTAGCTAACAAAATTTAGGGCGGGGAGTTTAACCATCTTGAAACCTGGTTGGATAACGGTGACTGACGACGAGGTCAAAAAGAAGTTACAATAAAAACACTTAGATGGAACAGAAAGGGTGGCAGAGTATGTGCCACATTAGAAAATCTTGTTCAACCCAAAACCCTGATTTAATAACAATAAAGGAATTCTATTTTTGAAGTGCTGCTTCCCAAGACCAAAACCCCCTCTTAGTAGGAATAGTTACCGCCCCCCTCCCCGGACCAGTTTTAGAAACTTTTCCAGAGATTGCCGGGACTTGAAAAAAAATTGCGAGACAATAATACTGGGGACTTCAATATTTTTTCAGCAGCAAAATAACGGGCTATGCAAAAGGTATAAGCAAATTCTGGGTTTAAAAAAAGTTACACCAACAAATTAATACCCCAAACCCGAATCACAGTTTTTACCCACCCAAATTGCCCACAAACTTTGTAACCCGCTGAGAACATTACAGTCGGGCGTCTTTAAAACCCACGGTCTAGTGATCATTTCATCATTTACGCCCCAGGAAAACACTAGAATGGGTAGGCCTACAAGGACAATAAAAAAGGTCAACTAAAATACAGTAAAAAAACACGGGGAAAATGGGCAAAACAAATTGGACGGGACAGAAAAACAAGTTGCACGGACTAAACGATGCCTGGGAAAAATTCAAAACAATGTTCACACCATCCTTGTAATATTGCACCATTTTAAAGAGGTTAGGATAAACGAAAAACAAACCCCTGGATAAATAATAAATACGTGGACCCCCGTTTTAACGATCACCCCCAAAATGCGAAAAATTATTGGGGTGTATTTATGTAATGCTTTGTCGTGTTTGTTTGGGTCTGAAAGGACTAATCTATTTTCAAAAAATTTCCTTATGGGAAAAAATTGGGTCAGTACTGGCCCCTGAACATATACGGAATGAAAAAAGTTCGTTCCCGGGGGTCCACTGTATTAGATAATATAAATTCAAGACCAGCTGCTAAAAAGTTTTAAAGCAAACAGACGGAATTTTGCGCAGAAATGAATTCCAAAGGGGTGGGGAAACAGGTACAGAGATTTTAAAAAGGAGAAAAAGGAAAACACTCTGCTAAAAAATTGAAGAGTAAAGCAAACCCCGAAACCCGGGCAAAACAAAACGTTGGGGTTGCCATAACCCAGAATAGGCAAATAGTCCCCTCGCTATCGAATGGGGGTATGCCACGAAACATCAAGGGGCAAATTTGCTTTTTTCCTACTACCACTTTTTGCATCAACACTAGTAAGTAAAAACCAGCTGCATCAAATCCTTTAAACAGACCTGATAAGTTTTAAAACATACTATCCAAAAAGGGGGTAACCCCAAACATTTTGTCAACTGTAAGTGTATTCAAGACTTTATTTAAAAAGAACTAAGCAGGTTAAACCCCAAATAAAGCACAGGCCCTGATAACATCCCATCTAAATTCCTAAAAGATGGGCTTTGAACGTCAAAAACCCCCATTGTCACATAAAAAATCTATCAATCACCACTAATACCTACCGGAGGGGTTCGGGGGGCCAGAGTTACTCCATCTTCAAGAAAAAATAGTAGGTCTTGTCGCAACTTTAAGGCCCGTTTTTATACCAGTATAATATTAAAAATTTTAGAGAGGGCGGTGTATCCAAGTAGTTTAGTACTTAATAAACAACATTCTCCCCTAACATCAATCGGGGGGTTTAGAAAAAACCGAACACCTCCCTTATAAAAACGATGTTTCCGAGAATGGGAATGTCAAAGGGGAATCAAGGAAAGGAACCTTTGCCTGCAAAAGGTTGTTACTGGCAACCCAAAATTTTTTATTTTAAGAAACTTCAACTATCGGTATAGGGTTTTGTAGACTGGTTTAAGTCCCACCTTGCAACAGGGGACAAATAGTCAAAAACAACAAAACGGGAAACAGAACCCCTGCCGAAAACATTGGGGTTTTCCCAAAGGGAGTATTCTGGGTCCCCCTTTTTATTCTTTTGTTTCGTCAATGAATCCTATCGTGTCAAGTGCAAACCCTACTGTATGCGTGACAGTGCCCTGTTAGTGTAGGTAAAGACCCACAAAATATACAATGTTTTAAAACTGGAACTGGTGTCCTGCAGCAAATGGTTAGTAGACAACAAACTATCATTACACCCCGGAAAATGAAGCCATTTTTCTTTGGGACGAAACATAAACGAGAAGGGTAAATAATTTTTTGTCCGTGTAATGGGGAGCCCATTACTTGGGTTTTATCAGTAAAATATCTGGGAATCCCCCTTTGAAACCCTGCATGTCAGGAGAATTGATAGGAAAATGTAGTAAAGAAAGCGAATCCCGACTGAAGTTCCTTATAGAAAGCACAGTGTCTACCCGCTGAGGCTCGCGGACCCTATGTCTAGCCCTTAAAATGCCATATGGATTTCGCTTGCTCTTCTGGTACTCTGCCTTACAAAAAAAAACTGAAAGATAACTGCAAAGCACCCCGATAAAATCGTAAGATTCATCATGGGGCTGGGGCCAAGAGAACATTAGGCCCCGGATAATAAGCATTGGATATGTTGAATGGGTTTAAGACAGGTAAAAAAATGAAAGTAAATCAGTTTAAAATTGTCACAAACCCGTGTCCA
Organism: Cherax quadricarinatus; assembly: GCF_026875155.1. Classification (NCBI taxonomy): domain Eukaryota; kingdom Metazoa; phylum Arthropoda; class Malacostraca; order Decapoda; family Parastacidae; genus Cherax; species Cherax quadricarinatus. The sequence goes on from NC_069452.1 coordinate 12,023,232, forward strand.
AATATCTTGCTGTCAATTTTGCCAAATTGGGGGAAACCCAAACAATCTAGTAAGGGGAAAAAGAGCACAACTTTTTATCCCAAGTCATTGGCCAGCTTCAAAAACCGTTATTGTACAGCAATTAAAAGAAGGGAAAAGACTACCCCCAATGTCAAAGGCCCGTCATACATGAACCAGTTCAAGAAGAGTGCCAAAGGTGCCGATGAATGAGCTACAGAAAGGGAGGGGAATGATTTTCTATTTTTTAGCTAACATACGTGTAAATTTTTTCTTATTTTAAAGACCCTCGTATTGTAAAGTCTTAAAGACCCTCATTAGTAGATAGTCTTTTAGTATGATAATAAGATGTTATCTTCATTATAGAATAATAAGAAAATATTATAAGCTTTATATTATAATAATAAGGTAAAAGGACCCCAATGGAAATAAGTCACTCTGTCTGACTTTTTTGGGTTATCCTAGGTTGTCTACACATATGCTGCTAGGTATGATTTAATTTATGTAACGGTATTTTGTGTTACCTGAATAAAAATTATTACTTTCTTGCACCTTCCCTTTGACAGTATTTTTAAGTCTCCGCACTGTCGCTTGATCTTCATATAGTTCCTGACTATGGAACTAAACTTCTCCAGGCTGAGGGACTGACAACCTCAAATCTACGACTTTAAGGGTGATGGACTGATTACATCGTCTTCACATCTCTAATGTTCCTGACTACTTTCTGTATTCAACTGAAGAAGCCTACTGTGTAGGCGAAACGTTTCGGAATAAAGTTGCCTAACTGTTGCCTATGTGTCTTACCTACCACCCCTGGTTGTCTTCAAGACCCCTGGTTGTCTTCAAGACCCCTGGTTGTCTTCAAGACCCCTGGCTGTCTTCAAGACCCCTGGTTGTCTTCAAGACCCCTGTCTGTCTTCAAGACCCCTGGTTTTCTTCAAGACCCCTGGCTGTCTTCACGACCCCTGGTTGTCTTCAAGACCCCTGGCTGTCTTCAAGATCCCTGGTTGTCTTCAAGACCCCTGGTTGTCTTCAAGACCCATGACATCTTCAAGACCCCCGGGTTGTCTTCAAGACAACCAGGGGTCTTCAAGACCCCTGTTGTCTTCAAGAAGGAAACTGGACAGGCACCTAAAGTCAGTACCTGACGAGCCGGGCTTGGGGTTTATACGTGGTTTGCGTGAAGCCAGCAGTAACATCCTGGTTGATCAGGCCCTGATCCACCATGAGGCCTGGTCATAGACCAGCCATGGGGCGTTGACCCCCAGAACTCTTCCAGGTATACTGATCCAACCCCTAGATCAAGAGCCCCCACCAACATCAAGGAACTTCCCTCAAGGGGAGTCGTCCTCTTAATATGTTATTAATAATCACCTTCCTTTAAATGCAGCGTCTGCCAAAAGTCCTGTAAATTCAGTGTCGAGCGCCACGAAGGAAAAACGACTTGACGTCGGAGAGAATTTTCCCGGAAGAATATTGTTGAAGTTGTTGGTCCCTGATGTCCACCATTATGCACAACGTCACCTCAAAAAATGAAATGAAAATGTTTATTGGCTTGTAAAGTTTACGATGTGTGGTTGACATATTACGTTATTATTATAATCATGGGGAGCACTAAACCCGTAGGATTATACAGCACCTGTGGGGGGTGATTAAAACAAGGTATTCAGGTTTAATTCAGGGGAAATGGGGCACAGATCCAATTCCCTAGATCAAGAGCCTCTCACCATTTTTATTATTATCAAAGGGGAAGCACTAAAACCCGTAGGATTATACAGCACTGTGGGGGGGGATGGAAGGTATTCAGGTTTAATTCAGGGAACTGGAAACACAGATCCAATTCAAGATTCCCTCACCAGCATCAAGGGGCCTACCTTGAGGGACCTAGATCAAGAGCCCCTCACCAGCATCAAGGAATCTACCTTGAGGACCTAGATCAAGAACCTTCACCCGCATCAAGGAATCTACCTTGAGGGGGCCCAGATCAAGAGCCCCTCACCAGCATCAAGGAACCTACCTTGAGAGACCTAGATCAAGAACCCTCACCAGCATCAAGGAACCTAAACCCTTTAGGACCTAGATCAAGACCCCCCTCACCAGCATCAAGGAACCTATCTTGAGGAACCTAGATCAAGAGCCCCTCACCAGCATCAAGGAACCTACCCTGAGAACCCTAGATCAAGAGCCCACCAGCATCAAGGAACCTACCTTGAAGACCCTATTCAAGAGCCCCTCACCAGCATCAAGGGAAACCCACCTTGAGGGACCTAGATCAGGAGCTCCTCACCAGCATCAAGGAATCTACCTTAAGGGCCCTAGATCAAGAACCCTCAGCAGCATCAAGGAACCTACCTTGAGGGACCTAGATCAAGAACCCTCACCAGCATCAAGGAACCTACATTGAGGGACCTAGATCAAGAGCCTCTCACCAGCATCAAGAACCCTCACCAGCATCAGGGAACCTACCTTTAGGGACCTAGATCAAGACCCCCTCCCAGCATCAAGAACCTATCTTGAGGAAACCTAGATCAAGAGCCCCTCACCAGCATCAAGGAACCTACCCTGAGGACCCTAGATCAAGGGGCCCCTCACCAGCATCAAGGAACCCACCTTGAGGACCCTAGATCAAGAGCCCCTCACCCGCATCAAAAACCTACCTTGAGGGACCTAGATCAGGAGCCCCTCACCAGCATCAAGGAATCTACCTTGAGGGCCCTAGACAAGAACCCTCAGCAGCATCAAGGAACCTACCTTGAGGGACCTAGATCAAGAGCCCCTCACCAGCATCAAGGAACCTACCTTGAGGGACCTAGATCAAGAGCCCCTCACCAGCATCAAGGAACCTACCTGAGGAACCTAGATCAAGAGCCCCTCAAAAGCATCAAGGAACCTACCTTGAGAAACCTACATCAAGAGCCCCTCACCAGCATCAAGGAACCTACCTTGAGGAACCTACATCAAGAGCCCCTCACCAGCATCAAGGAACCTACATTGAGGAACCTACATCAAGAGCACCTCACCAGCATCAATGATCATACATCAAGAGCCCCTCACCAGCATCAAGGAACCTACCTTGAGGAACCTACATCAAGAGCCCCTCACCAGCATCAAGGATCATACATCAAGAGCCCCTCACCAGCATCACAAACCCACTAACATGCCCCGGTTATTTCGATCTTATTTAACCGTAAATAACACCAAAAGAAATGACTAACATGCAGTAAAAGACATGATCTTAAACATCAACATCATATCAACCCAGGAATAATAATTTATGATAATATTATTGTGTAATATACAGGAAATTTTTACCTCAAATAAAACCTGTGTTGGTGTTGTTGGGTTTATAAGGGCGGCTGACAGCAGCGCCGTATCGGCCCGGCTTCACCCATGCCCCCAAAGATTTATTCCCCGGGCTGGACGATGAGAAAAAAAAGGAAAGCAAAAGTTCCTTTGTAAAACAGATAGAAACTTAAAGGTTTCCCAAATTAACCCGGGGTGGACCCCATTCCCAAGCTCCAGGGGGAGAGGGACCCCATTACCAAAGCTCCGGGGAGAGAGGGACCCATTCCCAAGCTCCAGGAAGGGGGGGGGAAACGCCATTCCCCAAGCCCCAGCAGAGGGGACACCCTTTCAAGCTCCATAGAAGGGGCCCTTGCCAAGCCCCAGCACGGGAGGGCCCGCCATTGCCAAGCTCCAGAAAAAGAGGGGACGCCATTGCTAAGCCCCAGGAGAGACGGACGCCCTTTTCCCCCAAAGCCCCAGCAGAGGGGGAACACCCTTGCCAAGTCCATGGGAAGGGGGGCGCCCTTGCCAAGCTCCAGCCAGAGGGACCCCATTGCCAAGCTCCAAGAGAGGGACCCCAAAAGGGTAACCCCCGGAAAAAGGAAAAGGCCAAAATTTGCAAGCCCCAGGGGGAGGGGGGACACCCTTCCCAAAAGCTCCAGCACAGCCATTGCCAAGCCCAAAGAAAAGGGCCCCGCCATTCCCAAGCTCAGGAGGGGGGGGACGCTTTTCCCCAAGCCCCATCAGAGAGGGACGCCCCTGCCAAGCCCCAGCAGAGGGGGCCCCCTTTTTAAAAAAAGCCCCGGTAGAAACGGACGCCCCACACCCCTACCTGATAAGAAACCCGGGTTCCACCAAAAACCTTTTTAAAAAAATTTTCGGGCAGAGGGGGGAAAAAAAGGGAGGGGACTAAAGAAACCCCGATAAAAAGGGGCCCCTCCTGTAGATTTGCCGGGTTTCCCCCTCCTATATAGTGCCAGGTGCCCCCCCCCTGTAGAGTGCCGGGTTGCCCCTCCTGTAAAAGGGCCGGGGTTGCCCCTCCTTTTAAAGGGGCCAAAGGTGCCTCTCCTTTTTTTAGAGGGGCCAGGTCCCCCTCCTGTTTTGGAGCCGGGTCCCCCTCCGTGAGTGTCAGGGGCCCCTCCTGTAGAGTGCCGGTGCCTCTCCTGAAATTTTTTGCCGGGTTCCCTTCTCCTGTAGAGTTCCGGGTTTGCCTCTCCTGTAGAGTGCCAGGTGCCTCCCCTGTAAGGGGCCAGGTGCCTCTCCTGTATAGTGCCAGGTCCCTTTCTCCGTATATTGCCGGGGCCCTCTTTTTAGAGGGGACAGGGCCTCCCTGTAAGGGGAAAAGGTGCCCTCCTGTAAGTGCCAGGGCCTCTCCTGTGAGTGCCGGGTTTGCCTCCCCTGTAGGTTCCAGGTGCCTCCCCAAAAAGGGGCCAGGTGCCTCCCTGTAAGTAGAGTTGCCAGGTTGGCCTTTCCTTTATTTTTGGGCCGGGGGGTACCCCCCCTGTAGAGTGCCGGGTGCTCCCCTGTAGAGTGTCAGGTGCCTCTCCTGTGGGTTTGCCGGGGCCTCTCCTGTAGAGTGCCAGATGTCTCTCCTGTGAGGCCGGGTTTCCCTCCCCTGTAGAGTGCCAGGGGGCCTCCCTGTAGAGTAAAAGGGGGCCCCTCTCCTGTAGAGTGGAAAAAGGGCCCCCTTTTTTCTGTAGATTTGAAGGTGCCTCTCCTGTGGGAGTGCCAGGTGCCCCCCCCTTTGTAGAGTGAAGGTGCCTCTCATGTAGAGTGACGGGTGCCTCTTCTGTAGAGTGTCAGGTGCCTCCCTGTAAGTGTCGGGTTCCTCTCCTGAAATTTCCGGGGGGCCTCTCCGTAGAGTCCCCGGATGTCTCTCAGTAGGTGCCAGGGGGCCTTTCCCTGTAAGTGCCGGGGTGCCTCCCTGAAGAGGGACGGGTTTCCCTTCCGGTGGGAGTGACGGGGTTTCCTTCCTGTAGGTGACGGGTGCCTCTCCTGTAGAGTGCCAGGTGCCCCTCCTGTAGAGTCCCCGGGGGCCTTCATTTTAGAGTGAAAAGGTCCCCTTTTTCTGTAGAGTGTCAGGTGCCTCTTTTTAGAGTGCCAGGTCCCTTCCCCTGTAGAGTCCCAGGTCCCTCTACTGAAAGAATCCCCAGGGGGGCCCCTCTCCTTTTAAGAGTGCCGGGTTTTGCCCTCTCCTGTAGAGTGCCAGGTCCCCTCTCCTGTAGGGGGCCAGGTGCCTCTCCGTAAGTGCCGGTTGGGCCTCTACTTTTAGAATGCCGGGGGTGCCTCTCCTGAAAGGTCCAGGGGCCTCTCCTGAAGATTTGCCAGGGGGCCTTCCCCGTAGATTTGCCGGGGTGCCTCTCCTTAGATGCCGGGTTCCTCTATTTGTAAAATCCCAGGTCCCTTTTTCTGTAGAGTCCCCAGGTCCCTCTCCTGTAGATTTGCCAGGGGCCTCTAGGTAAAAAAAGCCAGGTGTCCCCTTTTGAGTGCCAGGTGCCTCTCCTGTGAGTGCCAGGTTCCCTTCCTGTAGATTTGCCAGGGCCTCCCCTGAAAGGAGCCAGGGGGCCTCTCCGTAGAGTCCCCGGTTTTGCCCCCCTTTTAAAAGGGGCCAGGGGGGCCCCCCACTGTAAAATTTCCAGGTGCCTTTTCCGGGTTAATTTGCCAGGGCCTCTCCTGTAGAGTCCCGGGTTTGCCTCTCCTGTAAAAGTCCCGGGGTGCCTCTCCTGTAGATTTGCCAGGTGCCTCTCCTGTAGAGTGCCAGGTGCCCCTCCTGTAGAGTGCCAGGTCCCCCTCCTGTTTAGGGGGTCGGGTGCCCCCTGTGAGTGCCGGGGGCCCCTCTCCTGTAAGTCCCAGGTGCTCCCCTGTAGAGTGCCAGGTGCCTCCCCCTGTAGAGTCCCTCGTCGGGCACAAAAGATAAAGGAAAAGCGTCCCAAAGAGAACGGTGGAAATTTGTCACGGGGATACTCGGGCGAGGAGAGATGTCCCACCCGACAAAGAAGGGCCCGCAGAAGCCCCCCCGTAATTGGGTTGTTTTTTGACTCACAAAATTTTGTAAAAACCCGATTCCCAAAAAAAAAACCATCCCCACGGGGGGGAAATAAAACCCCGCGGTCAGAGGGGTTTTAAAAACACCAGACCGTCGTTTTTTTTACCCACTGGCCCACCCTTTGCCCCCAATAAGATTCGCCCAACTAGAGTTCGTCGGGCCACGTTTACTGGAGATTCGTCTGAAAAAACCTTGGCATTTGTGGTCACAGGGGTTTGGCCTATGCAAAACCTTTCCTTTTGGTTTTAGAAATATACCTGGGTTGGACGAATTTTATTGTGCCTAGTTTGGTCCAGGGTTAACCCCGACGGTCTGGAGTTTTGGGGACTCTCTGATCGCGGGGTTCTATCCCCACCCGTGGTATGGTTTGTTTGCAATCGTTTTTCTTTTTAAAGGTCCCTTTTGGGGGGGGAAGCCGGTTACTGTACCGGTGGGTTTTGGGCCCTCCGTTTCTGTGGGGCTTGGCAAGGGCCCCTCCCTCCTGTTGGGGGCCTTTTGGGAAGGGGCGTCCCTCCTGCTGGGGGGGCAAGGGCCTCCCCCTCGCGGGGCCCTTTGGTTTAAAAAAAAGGGCCCTTCTGTGGAGCTTGGCAAGGGGGGTTTTTTTTCTGCTGGGCTTGGCAAGGGCGTCCCCCCTCTCCCGGACTTTGGCCCAAAAGGGGGCCCCCCTCTTTCCCGGGCCTTAGCAAAGCGTCCCTCTCTGCTGGGGGGGCCCAAAGGGGGTCCCTCTCTGCTGGAGCTTGGGAAGGGTTTTCCTCTCTGCTGGAGCTTGGGGAAGGGCGCCCCCCTCTGCTGGGGCTTGGCAGAAGGGTCCCCCCTCTGCTGGGGTTGGCAAGGGCCCTCCCCCTTTTGCGGGGCATGACAAAGGGTCCCTCTCTGCCGGGAGCTTTTGGGAAAAGGGGGGTCCCTCTCTGTGGGCTTGGCAAGGGCCCTCCTCTGTTTGGGAACCCTTTGGGAAGGGGGCCCTCCTTTCTGGGGCCCGGGAAGGGTTTTTTTCCCTCCTGCTGGAGCTTGGCCAAAGGGGGCCCCCTCTACTGGGGCTTTGGGAAAAGCGTCCCCCCTGGGTGGGGCTTGGCAAGGGGGTCCCCTCTGCTGGAGCTTGGCAAGGGCCCTCCTTCCCGCTGGGGCTTGGCAAGGGCGCCCCTATCAATGGAGCTTGGCAAAGGCGTCCCCCCTCTGGGGGTTTTTGGGAGGGCGCCCCCCTCTACTGGAGCTTGGCAAAAAGGGGTTTTCCCCCTCTGCAGGGCTTGGCAAGGGGTCCCTCTCTGGGTGGGGGTTGGGGAAGGGGGTCCCCTTTTCTCATGGGGCTTGGGCAAGGGCGGGGGCCCCTCCCCCCCTGGGGGCTTGGCAATGGCGTCCAACCCCAAACCAAAAGGAACCTTTTAAGTTTCTATCTCTATTTACAAAGGAAAAATTTTTCTCCTTTTTTCTCATCGCCAGCCTCGGGCAAAAATTTCCTGGAAAAAGGTGAAACCGGACTCTGTACTCCCGGGTTATGCTGTAAGGGCTTTGGTTTAAACCCCACAAAGAAAGTGACAGGGAGGGGGTAAGGGGGCGAGGGAAGCCGCTCGATCGCCCCTTCATTGCCCCCGGGCGCCAACTTGGGCAGGTACCCACGGGAAAGGGGGAGCTCCAACCTGGGCTCCCCAAGAAACGCAGAAGAAAATTGTGTTCTGAAGGTGAGGTTCCCGGGGCCAATTTTTTACCTGTAATTTTTGGGCAACCCCCCGCAGGATGGGTTTTGGGGTGACAACCCCCCCAAATGGGTTTTGGGGGGGAAAAATACCGCCCACAGGGTGGGGGATGGGGGGGGAAGGGTTTGCAAAGGCCCCGATGTAGAAGTGGGGAGAGGAGAGGTCCGTGCTTAGCCGTCCGTGAAATTTAAAGGAAATGGTTTTGGGGGATAACCCACAAGATGTGGAAAAAACACGTACAGTTCAGGGGGCATTTTTTTAAAGGGAAAACTTTTTGCCCCGACTGGGGTTTTTCAGTCCCAAAACAGAGGGGAAAAATAGTAAGACACTTTTGCCCAAAAAGTTAGGTATCTTTTTTACGAAACGTTTGCCACACAGTAAACCTAAAGTTTTGGCGAAAAAATTTCGTAATTAAAAAATACCCAACTTTTGATTGGGGTTTTACCTAAAAAACCTGCGGTATTTTTTTACCATTTTAATGTTTTTAAACTGTCAGACACTGAAACCCGGGTATCTTTGGGACAGAAACCCACAATCAAAATTCGAACCAAACCCCCACTTTGTGAGAACGGCTTTGGGTTTGGAAGGGGCCTGACCTCTCAACATCTGAGTTCTTACCTTCTAGGACCTACTTCCCCACCTCCTTTGGGGTATTTAGGCCCCCCTCCCGTCACTTCATCTCCATATTGTTTATACTATTTGGGAAAAAGCCTTCTCCAGAATTTTTAGGGACTGACCACCTCAAAACTTTAAGGGTGATGGACTGAATTTCATCGTCCTTTTAAGTATCTTTTGGGTTTTATCAACCCTTTTTTGTTTCTCGACTGAAGAAACCTAGTTTTTAGGCGAAAAAGTTTTTTGAAAAAGATACCTAAATGGTTTTATATGTTCTTCCCCAACAACCTGTCGGGATTTTAACCCTTTTTTTTGTTCAGAGGGAAAAAAGGAAAAAACCCATATATAGGGGCCCGGGTTTAGGTGAAGTTTTCGCGTGGGGTTTGAGGTGGGGAATTTTGGGGGAAAAAGCAGTATGGGGTGGAAATAAGGTGGTGGGACGGGATGGCTACGAGGGAACCCGTTTTACATCAGTTACAACCCGTTTCCAGAAAAGGGTAATACCCTGTTGAATTTGCAATTTTGAGATGCTTTTTAAATACCGGGGAAATTTTGCCCTTTTCTGACAGCAAATTTGGGGAGCTTCATTTCATTTTTTTTTGTTTTTAAAACCCTTTTTCTTTAATCAAGGGGAAAAGAAGAACCCCTAAAGTGACCGAACGAAACTTCAAAGAGAAAAGCAGCTAACTGAGGGGGTTCCCCGTTCCCGTACGGGGCCCAACCAGGTGGTGTACCGTTCAGGTGGGGAGGGTGAAGGGAAAACGTCAAGGGAAAAGGGGTGGAGGCAGGGGCCCGGGAAACCGGGGCCCTGGGCCCCAAAGAAAAGCTGTCTCCCACATCCTTGGGGGAAAGGGGGCAAGGGTGAGGGACAAGGCAGAGATGCCATATGATGGTCGTAAAAGTCCCCCGCCTTTCTCACCTACGGGGAAGGGGACTTCCCAAAACCCGCTTCCAAGGATGCAATGGGGGTGGAGGGGGAAAGCCCCCGCATACTACGGATGGGCCCAAAATTTTTGGAGGATGTCCCAGTCGGCGAAGAAAAGGAAAAAAGAGGGCCCACCATACACCTCACCCCGTTAGGCGAGCTTTTCTGCGAGCCTTTGCTGTAAAAATCTAAAGAAAAGGGTTTTCGATTCCCCCCTCCACTTAGTGCCAAAGATCCCATGCTTTAAATGCAGTGGGAGCGTGCACATGAGAGGTGGGGGGGCCGTTATGTGTTTCCTCCTGTAGGAAATGGTGCACCAAGGTGAAAACCAACCTCGATTTAGAGGAGACCAACGGGGTTTTGGCCCTCGTTTTGAGAGACGTCGCTAGTAAAGCATAAGACCCGGAAATTGTGAACTAAACCCCCAAACCCCCGGCGCAGTGAAATTTTACAAGGACTGTTTGGAGGGAAATCCGCCATTTGTGGCAGGAGGGGCCCTTTGGGACACTCCCCTCTTCGGGATTTTAGCCTGACCGAACTTTTAATGGCTCCCACTCTTGGGCTCGCCATCCCAGTCCTTTAGTGGAAAAATTGGGAAATGACTCGCCTCCCGGTCGGGCACTCAAAGACGGAAACTCACCCGCACCGTGGGGCCCCCACAGTCTGAGACAAGGAACACTTCTACCCTTTTGGGGCCCCCCACAGCCTGAGCAATGGAACACTTCCTCAGTGATGCCCCTCACAGCCTGAGACAATGGGGAACCCCTTCCACAGTGGTGCCCCCCACAGGGTTTAGACGTGGAACACTTCCTACTTTGGTTTCCCCTCACAGCCTTTAAAACAGTGGAAAAAGTTCCCCAGTGGGGCCCCTCAAGCCCGAGACAGTGGGAAAACTTCCAAAAGTGGTGTCCTCCCCCGCCTGGGGAAAAAAAAAGTGGGAAAACTTCCTACAGTGGGCCCCCGGTTTCCACGCCTAGACTATTCTCCGTGCAGCCTCGCGCAAGTTTGCGTGCAGTCTTTAACTCAAACCCTTTTCCTTTTCAATGGGGGGAGGTTGATTTCCCCCGGGCCGTCAAGATTTTGGGGTGTACCTGCACATTCTTTCTGGCTTCAAAGGGCGCATCAGGGGACATATAATACGCAGTTTTAGTCACACATCCTTCCACTTCGGTCAGGGGTTTCCCTTTTTCCCCACTGGGAAAACCGGGGTTGGGTTTTCGGCTTTTTTTGTTTTCCCTGGGCCCCATAACCCCCAACAACAACACAGGTGTTTAAGGGGACTAACACTATTCCTACTTACTGCTAGGTGAACACTGACAGCAGGGGTAAGGTAAATAACACCCGGGGCCCCACTTACTGCTAGGTGCCCACTGACAGCAGGTGTGTTAAGTTAAGACGCCCAAATGTTTCCAGTTGTACCGGGGATGTAACGTGGTTCGATCCCCGGTACAGGATCACACAAAGTGTTGACACGGAAGTGTGTTACTTTGTGCGACTTTTTTTGGTTATCTTGGTGGGTAATTTACACTATGTGTGATAATTGTACTTATGTGTACCTGTGCCTAAATAAACTTGCTTGCACTCCTCCCAGAGAAGACGCCCCTACCCCAGGCCAACTTCTTGGGTCACGTGTGACTCAGCTTCGGGTGGGATGGGGGTGTCATATTAGAGGGAAATTGTGTGGAAGAAGTGAAGATAAGATTGAGTTCGGATTTTTTAACCTGGAGGGTTAGCCACCCAGGATAACCAAGAAAGTCAGTGCGTCATCTGTCTCATTGGGGTCTTTTAATCTTGTCCCTCAGGATGAGACGCACACCGTCGACTAACACCCGGGGACCTACTGCCTAAATGAATGGGACAGCCCAGTGTTTCCACTTGTCAGGGACCGAACTAAGGACACTCAGATTTGTGAGGCGAGAACATTGCCTACTTAAGAATGGATGTGTCAGAAGAAAAGTTTTTTTAAAAAATGATGTCAATCACAGAATAGAAGGATCATGTAGCGCTGCGGTGCAGAAAATAGAGCCGGGGCTGTAAACAGCCATGTGGAGAGGGGGGATCAGAGGGGAGGGGAGAAAAGAGCTGGAAGATATGCTAAGGGCTATGTGTCAAAGTTCGTACGGTAAAGCAGTTGCTGACAAAAAGTCAAAAAGTGATTGTAAGTCAATGGTAGGGTCGTCTGCAAGGAGGGAAGATAAGGTAAGAGCAGTAGGGCGGCAGCATCGTTGGAGGTAAATCCTGCGAGCTCGCTGGTAAACCGGGCAAGCACACAGAAGTTGAAGAACCAAAATAGGGACCCAACAAACCTCACAGAGAGGAATAAGGTGTCGTTCCATGAGATACCCATGGGTTAAGGCAGGTATGGCCAATGTGGAGATAGAGAGTACAGTCTCCCGAGTACGGCAACGGTGGTAAGGAGATGGCCACAAACGTAAAAGCAGTTTGTTATGGTGCGTGTCTGACCACCGTTGTTGCCAACAGCCACGAACACAGGCAGAGATAACTGTAAATAATTCCTGAATGGAATATGTACCTCTAATAGGAAACCCGGGAAAATCAAAGTACTGCTGACCGTGCAGCAGCATCCGCCTGTTCATTGCCAGGCACTCAACGTGTCTGGACCCAACCCAAACGATTCTTGTTTTTTGCTATGCATGG
>NC_069452.1:12035948-12079640 GCF_026875155.1 Cherax quadricarinatus
AAAATTCTTCCGTCCCTGATTTTCCTTGGTTTTCTAGGACTGAAAAATTACTTGGGGGGCTGAACGGGAAATGCCTGATAAGGGTCAGGTAGGGGGTGTGGTTGCGTTTTGGCTTTCCGGCATAGTTCTAGTGCTCAGAAAAAATTATGTTCCAAAAAGGGGAAAATCAATCAAACAAAAAGATCCTAAAGGGATGAACAATAGTTTAAAATATCTGATGGAAAAGGAGGCAAATAGGAAAATAAAAAGGGGAGGGGGGAAATTAAAAAATCGAATTTTTCTTTAAAAGAGAAAAATTAAAAAAGGAAATTTAAAAAAGCAAAAAAAGTTTAGGGTTTTTAAATTGCAAGAAAATCGAAGCAAAACCCAAAAAGGTTTCTTTCGGGATACAGAAGAAAATCAGGGCAAGATAGCCCACTAAAATTTTCTCGGGTCAGTACGACAGTGAAGGAATGTGTAAATTTTTTAACACATACTTCCCCTATTTTTACACAGGGGGAAAACCCGGTATTCCAAAATGATAAATTATGTAGAACGGGACGATAAAAAAACTGTGTACTTTTAGGGCACAAGTGAATGGTCCTTAGGAAAATAGAAAAATTTAAAAATACAAATCCCCGGGGCCGAGAACTGTATCGGGTTCAAAAGGAATGAAAAGGATTTAGCAACCCTTTGGCTAATTTTTTAAACATATCACTAAAAACTGGCAGGGTGCCAGTAATGGAAAAGGGCAATGTTACCTTTTTTTCAAAACAGGTACGGGGCCTTAGTTTTCGAATATAACCAATAAGCCTAACCTCCATAGGGGGGAAAATTTATGGAATCATATTGCCGAGGCAGTTCTACCCACCTTAAAAGCAAAAATTTTAATAAACGAACTCACAGGTTTTACAAAGGGGGTTCCCTCCTTCAAAATTTTTTTAATTTTTTCACTAAGGTTTTTTGAGGGGGTGATATGGTAAGAAAATGTTTTGTATAGACTTCAGAAGGCTTTTGACAGGGTCCCACATCAGAGACTTTTGAGGAAAATTAAAAAACCGGAAAAGGGGAGAAATTTTTTCCCGGATAAGGCATGGTTTTAAAAAAGGCGCAGAGATTTGATAAATGGGGGAAATCGAGTGGGAAGTTCACGAGGGGTTTTCCCACAGGGTCAGTGGGGCCCCTGCTGTCACAATTACATAAACGACATAGTGGGGAAAAAAAGAGGACATCGGAAATTTTCCCGTGCCCAAAAAATGGGGCCTCGAATTCATTCGGAGGCTTTCGAGCACTCCGGGGAAATTTTGAAAGATGATGAGTGTCGAAAATGGCAGATGCAGTTTAAAATGGGGAAAATGCAAAGTTTCCAAAATTTGGACAGGCAATAACCTGCCATAAAAACTAAAAAAAGTAACTTAATATAGGGATTGCGAAAAAATTTAGGGTTTGGTTAGCAGTAATCTAAAACCAAGACAACTGCATAATGTTCCCAAATAAAGCTAAAGAACCCTTTGGCTTCTATCAAAAAGCATAAATAATAGGAGCCCTCAGGTTGTTTTTCAACTCTATAACCTTTGGGTTAGGCCTCATTTAGTTTTGCTGCACAGTTTTGGGTCACTTTTTTACAGAAGGTATAAATTCTCTGGAAAATGTAAAAGGAGGATGAAAAAGTTGATCCCATTATAGAACCTTCCCCGGGATAACTAAGGGCCCCAATCTGCACTCTCTAAAAGCTGAATTAGGGGGATATATTGAGTGTATAAATGGAAACGGAATAAAAAAAGGGATGTAAATTGGGTTTTTTTAAAATTTTTCTAGCCTAGACAGGACTGCCAAAGGTTTTAAGTTGAAAAAATTTAGATTCAGGAAGGATATAGGGAAAATATGGGTTTGGGAATAGAGTTGTGGAGGTTTTGGGAACAACCCCAAAATATGTTTAAGAGGCCCGGAAGTTGTGAGCTTTAAAAAAGGTTGGGTAAATACATGGTGGATTGGGGGGGTGGAGTTAGACTTGATTGCTTTCTACCAGGGGCGGTTGCCCTGTTCCCCTTAATCAATGTGACCCGATACTGGTTGGTGCAAGGTTAAACCCGGGAGGAGCCCTTTGGGCCTGCCCCGCATGGGCCGTAGGTTTTGCGGGTTTCCTTCGTTCTTATTTTTAGTTCTTATTTTAAATTATCCCACACCACCTTTCTTTTGTCAGGAAAATTGAATAAATGCCAAATAACCTTTGGGGGGATAGGGCCCCGGTTTTTGTTAAAAAAAAAAAATAATCGGACGGGACCGTTAATTTGGGAATTTGGGGGAACCAAAACAAAATTTGAAAACTTTTTTTCTTCATGTGTTTCCAGTCCCAATATTGGGGCCCTTTTTTTTTTAAAATTTGGAACTATTTTATTAAACTAACTGGTAGCTGGAGCCCCAAATCATAATCAAATCAATATAACCTCCCTTAAAAACAGTAAAGTGAGAAGTAGTAAGGTGTACCCAGTACAGTGGACCCCCCGGTTTTAGAAATTATTTCACTTCCAGAAGTATGTTCGGGGTCCCAGAAATTTAACGAATTTGTTCCCATAAGGATATTGTTAAAATTAGATTATTTCCTTTTCCAGACCCCCAAAAAAATACACGAACAAACCCCCACAAAATTTGGGCCCGAAATTGGGAGAGAACGGAAGGGGGGGGGCCCCCACTGAATTTCAAAAACCTTGTTTGCCAACATCCATAAAAATGCCCCGGTTTTTTTTCAGCACCCCTTTGTTTAACTTTTTTCAGAGCCCTGTCATAAACTGTATAAAGGGCAGAACCACACCATACATTTAGGGATTTTTCGGGCCACCCCATTATCATTTTTAAATTATAACAAAAAGAAGCGCAAAGGGCCAAAGGACTAAAAAACAGCGCTGCGGGGGCAGGGGGAAGCGAGGGAAACAGAGGGGCAAAAGGGGGGATGGATAAAGTAATATTTAGGGAAAACCCACGGGGAAAGTGGATGGTAAAAGGGGAAAAGGGGCCACAAAAACTGAACTAGAAAGGGTTTGAGGGGGGCGAAAATATAAATCAAGTTTGTGAAGTAAATCATTCTTTTGTCAAGAAGTCAATGAGAAAAGGTCAGGTTTAAAAAGGAGGGTCCATCAGCAAGAAGGTAAGGAAAAAAGAAGAGTAGTAGAACGAAGACGACTTTGGAGGAAAATTTTTTGCTGTCTTGATAAAGGGCAGTCAAACAAATTTGGGGCTAATCGATACGGGGAACTTGAAAACTGCTACACAAGAGGGGAAACAGGGTGCCTCTCCATGAGTTTCCCATGAGAAAGGGAACGAGAGTGGCCAATCAAGGCGGGAAAAGGGGTGGCCCTCCCAAACCTGGGCACTGATGACAAAAGACCCCCCGTAACCTATGCTCGGTTTAATAAAAAGGAAAGTTTGTTACCGACAGAGTTAAACCAACTTGTTGCCAACGGGCGAAGGTGGGAGCAAATTGCAGAAAAATACCCCAGGAAAGGGAACCCCTGATGGGAAATTGGTGGGGGTTAAAGAAACTGCTGCCCGCGAAAGCAGTGTCTCCCCTTTTCATTCCCCCTGTACGTCGACAGGGCCGGGGGCCCCCAAACAAAAAAAAAAAACTTTATTTTTGGTAGAGATACGGCGTACCCAAAGTTGGATACGGAGAACAGGGGATGAGATGAACCCAAAATTTTTGTATAGCCGAAAAGGGGCCCCAAAGGGGAGTCTGAGATTTCTAAAAAATGTTTAACACGGGCATAGATGCATACGAATAAGTGCGGGCAAGAATGGCTTTCATTTTCAGCAGAAAAAAAATGCTACTGAAATAGTAAATGCCCCCGCACGCGTGCCCGGGGAAACACTGTTTGCAAATCCACGCCGGTCTGAAATTTAAAGCCATCTGTGTACACAGGGGGCATGAGAATGGGAGGGGGAAGTGATGAAGAAAAAAAGAGCGGAACCCAAACCGAAAGGCAGTTAGTTTTTCCGAGCAAGGGAGTAGAAAAGAAAAACCCAACACGAATTTCCCCGGGGGGGGTGGGGAAAAAAGTGAGATGCTACATGAACATATAAAGGTGGTAACTGAAGGGAAACAAGAGTGAATGTACGAAGAGAAAAAGGGAGGGGCAAACGGGCGGCGAACGAATAAAGAATGTCAACAAAAAACGGAAACCCCATTTTTCTAAAAGGGAAGGATTGTGTAGATCGTGAGAGCGTACATAGTACGAGGGAAAAGGGCATCACGGCAAACAAGAAAAAAGGGAAAAGGGGGAACTTTCCTTCGAAATAGGGGCCTCTCAACGGGGGAAACCCCCAAAAGGGAAGTTCCTTATTTTTGGTGGGGGGCTTTTGTTTTGGGGAAATTTGGGAACTGTGCCCTTTTTCCCCAAAATTAAGCCTGAATCCCTTTCCACATCCCCCCCCCCGGGTTTCCCTGTATAATCCTCCGGTTTGGGCACCCCCCCTTAATTATAAAAATTTAATCTCAACGGGGGAAAAGCGAAAACCACCAAGGCACAAACGTAATCCTGGGATGGATAAGTTAAGGCTAGAGAGAGTACGGGAGAGGCCGCGGAATAAACCCTGGTCACCATAATCGATTTTCCGTTAAAACGAGGGCTGAATGTAGGGGGGAAGCAGAGTTCGACGATCACCCCCCCCGGGAAAGATAAAGGCAAGGGTTTTAAAAAGGGTTAAAACCCGGGCGTGACAATTTTGCCTTCAAGAGGTTTATGTGAGGTTTTCGGGAAAACCCGACGGTCAAAGAGAAGGCCTAGAAACCTGACTGAAATCACGTTTCGGGGGATACGGGAGCCAAAGAGATACAAAAAAATGTTTCGAGAAAACCCAGAGCGTCATGAAAGAAATTTGGTGATTTTTGGTACTTAAAAAATTAAAACCCATGTGTGGGGGCCCCAAAGGGGAAAACACGGTCAAAACCGAATGTTTTGGAGAGAAACGCAATAAGTTTAAAAGGCCACGCCTCCCACAAGCAATAGCGAAGTCATCAACTAAGTATGACCAAATTTTGGGTGGAAGAACAGAGGCCAAATCTTTTATAGAAAAGGAGAAAAAGGGTTTTGCTTAGAAACAAAAACCCGAGGGACCCCCTTTCAGTTTGGGGCGAAGCCCGGGGGAAAAGAACATTATTGCCCTCAACAGGGAAATGTCTGTCATTAAAAAGTTCTTAAGGAAGGAGGGGTAGTTTTCCTCGGGGCCTAAGGAATGGGGCCTGGGCCAAAATATTATACCCCCAAAATTTGTCAAACCTTCCCAAGGTCAAAAAATATGGCAAAAACTGGTTTTTAATTCGCAAGGAAAATTACAAAACATACTTACCCCAAGCGAAAGGAAAGGGTTTCTATGGAGAACGCCCCCATACGAAAGCCATATTGACTACGGAGAGCCTGTTGTTTTCTCTAAATACCACATTAAACGCCCCCCGTTTTTACGAGACTTCCTTTCATTTTGGGCAAACTGCACTAGTAGGGGCGATGGGGCGAAAGTGGGGGCATCAGGGTCCTTTAGAACCCGGTTTTGGGGAAAAGGGAAAACAAGGGCAGATTTCCCCCAAGCGGGGGAAGAACTCCTTGGCCCAAATAAGTTTAAAGGGAGGTGTAAGAGGACTAAAAAGGGCTGCCCCGATGTAAATGTTTTAAAAAAAATAAAAATTTTAATTTTTGTCGTCAGGCCCAGCTGCCGTTTATCGGCAAACTGAGAGTGTTGCCTCCAGTTCTTAAAGTGAAAAAAGGGCACATTAAACGGGTTCTTCTCTGAAGAAGAAAGTCCGGGGGTCCTAACTTCCCGGCAATTTTGGGGAGGAAAAAAAACGGGGGGCAAAAAAGGGGAGCCCTGGGGAAATACGGACCAATGTGTCCCAAAGTTAAAAGGGAAAACGTCGAGGGGGTTTTTGCAACATCAAAAACCACGACCCATAGAACAGGGGGCTGGGTCAGGAGGGGTATTTACCACTCAATTTCCTCACTTTTTTTCCAGCCCTGCACTCATAAAGAAGCAAAAAGGTATGGTGAAACATTTTCTCGCCAACAAGTGCGTTTGGGCTTCATGGATGAAAACGGCGAGCAAATCGCACCCCTTTCTGTTTAAAAATCAAGAAGTCTCTCAGCGGTTCTATTGTACCGGGAAACCTCCCCCCTGCAGAAACTTTTTAAAAAAGGGAACTCACGGCAAAAAGCAGGAAAACCCCCAAAGGGCCCAACGCACTTCTGAGAATGCCTGCCTGAGGTTTGGGGAAATAGAATAAAAAAGCGCGGAAAAAAACCCAGACGTCGAGAAGACGTTAGGACCCAAACGTTGGGGGATGAAAAAGGAACCCCCAAAAGCAGTGAGGTTTTGAGAAAGACCCCCAATTTTGCCCGATAAAATTGCCAGCGGGGCTACGGAAAGGTGGTGAATAGAAGGAGAAGTAAGAATGATCGGAAAAAAATGACGCTGTCAGGGTAAGTCTGGTGAACAACCAGGTGAAGTCTATGCATTTGGAGGAAAGCAGACTGATAGATCGATGCAAGAAAATTTTTATGGTACAGGATCAAAAGGGGTGGGATCCCCGTTTTTAAAAAACAGGGGGGGTTTAGGGGCAGAAAAGCCTCCAACTAAATGCCACCGTGGGGTCACAATAAAGCCCCCCCCCAAGGGAAAAATGGGGGGCATTAAAATAAACCAAGTAACGAAGGGGTGGTGGAAAGGGGAAGAAACAAAAAGGCAAAGTCTGGGTTTAAAAAATTGCTCGAGAAGGAGAAGATAAAAAAATATATTGTAAACCCACTTTTCAAGTGGATAGGGGGGCTGAAAGGTGTAATGCAGCGAGGTATGGACAAATAGTGACAGTACGGAATACCCTTTGCTTAGAAAAAGGGCATTTTCCCTTTAAAAGGGTCCCATCTGAGAAAGGATCCGAAGAATCCCAAAAAAATTAAAGCCTGAGATGGGTTTTGGAAAACAGCCGAGTGAAATTTTGGTTTTTGTAATAATAATAATAATAATAATAAAATTTTTAAATTTTCCCAAGTACTTTCATGGTAACGGGCCTTTAGCGGGACAACAATACATACAACGGGCATAGAAATCCCCTTTTTAATGCCCCAGCATTTCGGGCAAATTAGGCCAGTTCCCGGGAAATGCGACCCACACCATTCGACTAACACCTAGGTCCCCCCTTTTTTACTAAAGGGAAAAATGACAACAGGTGGAAAGAAACACCCCCAAATTTTCCCCAAACTCGGCGGGGAATCGAACCCGGCCCTCCCCGGGTTTAACAAGTTTTACCCAAACCGGGCCCCCCCAAGGCACCACCCACCAAAAAGGGGAAAACCTGGAAAGCAACTCTGAAGCTCACCCGTTTTACCCTGGGGGCCGCGGATTTTCCACGAAAAATAGGCCATAAAATTGGCATGTAGAAAATATCAGGGAAAAAGTAGGGAAAGGGGACCTACGGACTAAGGGGGTTTGAAAAGTCAACGTTTGGTTGGGATTGGAAGAACGTTTAAGTAGCGAAGGAACGGAGCGTTTCCGAAGAATGGGTTGTGAAGATGGAGGAAAAAGGGAAGAGAAGGGAAAAGGAAAATGAAACAGGGGGCCCCTTGAAGGGGTTTTGTCCCTGAATAAATTCGAAATGGCTTTAAATTTTTCGAAATTCCCAAAAATGTATGGGGGGGTTCAAATTTGGGGATAGAAGGAAAGGGGGGTGAGTAAATTGGGACAGTAAAGGACCCGTACCAAAGTAGAGGGGGGGGGAAAGAGTTTTAAGGGACTGGAGATGAAATGTGGGGGGGGGCAGAAAAAGGGAAAAACCTGGGAGGGGGCCAGAAGAGGGAGAAACTTGGGGGGGGACCGGGGTGGGGAAGGGATAGTACAAAGGGGGGGAATCTCCACACTTGTAATAAGCCAGAAGAGGGGGGAAAAACTAGGTACAGAGCTGGAAAGGTAAAATGTTGGGGGTGGGAAAAAAGGGAAAGGGAAAAAGGGAAAGAAGGGTTTGAGGGATGTGGATTTTTTTGGGCTTTTGAGTAAGGGGTGAATTTTTATTAGGGTGTCGTACGAGGTCTTGTCTTACTTGGGGGTTGGAGGGAAGGGCGCGAAGAAGTGAGAACCCGACTGATTGTAGTCGGCATGCAGGGGGCCAAAGGGCAGCAAAAGGATTTTTTGCCGAAATGGCTATGGGAGGGGTAACAAAAAGGAGGCGCAGAAGATGGGACCCCCCCAATGGGGGGTTTTGGGGAAAAACGAGAAAAAGAAACACGGGGGAGTCCCCTTGGAGGCGGAGATGATTAAATGCCCTAGCAAAAAGGGAACGTTTTCCTCTTTTAGCAACGGGAATTCCCCTTCATTTAAAAGACCTGGCAACGGCGGGAGTACGAAGGGTAGCCATTACAAAATTTAAGGGAAAATGGGGTTGACTGCAAGATGTATTTGAATGGCTTTGGCCCCCACAGACGGGGGATTCGGCCATAGAATTTTGCAATAATTTTGCGGGACCAAAACGCCAAAATTTTTACATTTTTTGCCCGGGGTAGGGAAAAAAACCTTCGAAATTGTAACCCAATGCCCCGCGACATATACAAAGGACGGGAAATTCCGGGTGTCAAAAGTTTAAAAAAGCCCCCATTGCAAGGGTAACGTCTCCGGGCCCCCGGGGAGAAGGGCTAAGTGTCCCCCTTTGAGGATTGGGGGACCCTGGGGTTCCGCTGTTCAAAAAAGCCATTGCCCCATGACTGGAAAAATTTTGTTTGGGCTATGGGATGGGGCGAAAAGACAGAACCACTACAAAATTGAGAGAAAAAATTTTCCCCAATATGATAGGGGTAGAAACGAATTCCCAAAGGGAGAAAAAAAATCAAAGCTTGGGTAGCATTCTGGACAGTGACGATGAGCATAAACCCTCTTTAGAGCATGAAATGAAAAAATCTCTACCAACATGACGCAGGGGGCGCTTTTTTTGGGCCCAAAACTAAAGGGCAGAAAAAGGGGGCAAAGAAGAAGTCGGGCTTAAAAGGGGGAAAAATTTGTCCATTGTTGTCCGAACTGGGGCGTGGAGAGGGGGTGCTTGACGGTCGGTTTTTTTCCGAGTAGAAAAGGGAAGGTAACGAAGGGGCATCATCAGGAAAAGACGTTGGGGTTTAGGAGTAGGAACCCCCGGGGTTGGTCCGGGGGTGAAAAGGGCCCGGGGGATTTGAAAATTTCCGTACCGTAGAGGGAAAGCAAAAAGCATAGTCAAAGGAAGCGGAGTTTTAGACAAATCGAAGGGGTCATCAACCCCCAGTACCTGAAACGGGGAGGAAACAGCACCACAAAGGTACAGGGGGATCAGGAGGGCTTAAAGTGGGCTAAAACACAAGGCAGGGGGCAAATGGGGGTGCGGTATCAAGAAGGGGCCCGGGGGGATGGGGGCATGACTTTGGGGTTTCCATGGGTTTGGTTACTTTCCCTTTTCTTTTTGTTTTTAAAAAAAAAAAAAAGAAAAAGAAAAAAAAAATTAAAAAAAAAAAAAAGGGAAAAAAAAAAGGGGAAAACGGGAAGGGAAAAGTTTTCCCAGGAGGAATGAAAGGGGCCCGGAAAACTCCCCCGGGGCCCCCAAAGGGGGCCCCAACAAAACCCCTATAGCGCAGATGCAGCATGGAACCCTGCCATAAACCCACCCTTCATGCCAGTAAACCAGCAATTTCCCCCAATTTGCAACCCCCACATCTGCCGAGCTACCTCGGTGGAAAAAAAAAGGGCGGGGGCCCGGAAAATCCGCCACCCAAAGCATACCCCTTCGGGCCCCCACCCCCGGAATCTGAAAGGGGGCTTTCCAGAGATACACCAGTCCCCGAAAGACACCCCAAAACTCTCCGGGATAAAGGGAAGGGGGGGTCGTGGAAAATCCCCAGGGGGAAAACCAATTCCACGGCAAAAAAACGCCCCCCCGCCCAAAAACCCCCAACGGAATGGGATGGACCCCCTGTCCTTTTTCCCCCACCTAGGAATAAGCGCGCCCCTTTGGGAAAATCCCAAAAAGGGCCCAAAAAAAGGGAAGGGGGAAAAGGGGGGGGGGAGGAGGAGGGGGGAGGAGGAAAAGGAAAAAGGGGGGGATGGGGTAGGGAGGGGGGAAAGGGGGGGAATTTTGGTTCGGCTGAGGAAGAAGACCCAAAAGGGGGTAATTTTCCCCCAGACCAAGAGCCTCTTCACCATGCCAAAAGGAGCCCCCCCTTGAAGAGGAAGGGGCCACACCATACATTGTATGACTGTTTCCCGAGCCCCAACCATACATTGTATGACAGTTTTTAGAGCCACACCAAACTTGACTTCCAAAACCACACCATTTCAATTTGGGGAGTTTCAGACCACACCCCTACATTGATGAAAAGTTTTTAGAGCCACCATACATTGTATGACAGTTTCAGAAACCACAACCATACAATTTTGTGACAGTTTCAGGCCACACCAAACATTTTTATGACAGTTTTTTAAACCACCCCCCATTGTATGAAAAAGTTTCAAGCCCCACCATACAATTTTGACAAATTTCAGAGCCACACCATACATTGTGTGACAGGTTTTTTAGACCACCATAAAAATTTTATGCAGTTTCAGAGCCCCCACCATACTTTTTTTGACAGTTTCAAGCCACACCATACTTGTGTGACAGTTTTAAGCCACACCAAACTTGTAGGGCAGTTTCAGAGCCACACCAAACAATTTTATGACAGTTTCAGACCACACCCCCCATTGTGTGAAAAGTTTCAAGCCACAAACCCTACATTTGTAGAAGTTTCAAAGCCACATCACACCCCTATAGCTTCTCCCTTTAAGGGAATTACAATTGACGCCATGAAGGGTTTCTCGATTCAAAGGGAATTTTCCCCCCCCCCTAGGGTAGTGTATCACCCTTATGGGTTTAGGGGTTTTAATTTCGCAAAAATTATAATAAAAAAGCTTCTTCTTCCCCCCTTTTTTTCTTGTTTTTCATTTTTTTTTTTTTTTTTTTCTCCTGGGTTTTTTTTTTTAAAATTTTTTTCTCGCTTCTTTATCTTCCCCCCTGTTTTCTTTTTTTTTTTCACCTTCATTTCTTTTTTATTTTTCCCCCTTTCCCTTTTTTTCTTTTCTAACTCTTTTTTTTTCTTTTTTTTAAAAGGTTTTACAAGATTTTTGTTAAAGGGTTTTCCAACTATTTTTGACAAGCTAAGACTTTTCTCTCTCTCCCCTTTTCTCTCCCCCCTTTCCCCTCCCCTCTCTCTTTTCTTTATCTCTCTTCCCCTTCTTCCTCTCTCTCTCCTCCTTTTCTCTCTCTCTCTCTCTCTTCCCCCTCTCATCTCCTCTCTCTCTCTCTCTCCTCTCTACACATGTTTTTCAAGGTTTGGTTAAAGGGTTTCCCGGGGTACAAGCTAATCTGTGTGCATTAAATGACCCGATGTTTCAGAAAAATCAGTTACATATATTGAGAGAATTTTACATGACCCTCAAACGGGACTGGACAGGCACCTAAAGTTTGGGACCTACCAACCGGCTGTGGCTCGTACTTTTAAATTTCGGGGCAGGGCCCGCAGAACAGCCTGGGGTTTATCACTTCTGAACCACCATGAAAACCTGGCCACAAAACCGGGCCCCCGGGGGGGTTGGCCCCCGGAAAATCTTTTCCCGGTAAAAATAAAATTGAGAGATGTAACAAGAATATCAGTTTTTCATTAAAATGAAAGGTACATATATCAGTTTACATATAAGGGGATTACATGAAATCCCTGAAAATATACTTTAAAATTTTTAAAAATTCCCGTGTACATTATTTTAAGATGTAAATAGGTAAAATATACCCCCAAAGGAACCCAAAACACAAAAAAAACCCGCACCTAAAAGAAAAACTTAAAACGACGTTTCGGTCCCCACTTTTTAAAACCCAAATTTAAAAATTTAATTTTCTATAAGTACAAATTTTTTTAGTTTTTAGAATTTTGGTTTTTTTGTGTGGTTTACATGTATAAAAAAATAATTTTCAGGGTACCACAAAACCCCTAGCATGGGTAGGCATTTCCCCCCCCCGGCCCCCCCCCGACCCTTTTTTTTTAAAATTTTTTTTTATTTTTATGATTGCACCATTATAAAAAGAAGTAACCATTCTTACAAAATATTCATTACCTTTGGGAAAATTGTGAAATTCATTACCTTTGTAAAATTGTGAGTTTTATTACCTTGTACCCATTTAGCCATCAAAACTTTGGAGCCCGGGCCCTGGACCCATTTTGTACCTCTGTAATCTGTTTAAAAAACCTTTGTAAAAATTTTAATGATTGTGACAAAACCTACCCCGGAGTTTTATTAAAATTTTTAAATTTGAGTTCATTACCTTTGTAAAAAGTGAGTTTATTGCCTCTGTGGGTTGCTCAGCAAACAAAACTTTGAGGCCCAGTCCCTGGACCCATTATGTACCTCTGTAATCTTTTGACTACCGCCCACAGGATGGGTATGGGGTGCATAATAAACATATTAAATTAATAATTAAATTATTAATTATATTAAATCTTAGGTTAAAATGTTACAGAATTATGAGATAAGTTGGTATTATGGCTAAGTGACTAAATACAAGTTGTGGAGTTTAGCAATGTGAATGCTTTGTTTGGCACTATATATAGTTTCAGTATTGAGTATCACAGGCCAACTTTTGACTAGTTAAGATTCATTTTTTTGAGATTGAGATTGATATTTCTGTTTATGGTCAAATGGGTGAGTGAGTGTAAGTGTGAACCACCAGGTGGTATTCATGTAGTTAGTTGACAGGGTATATCAGGAAAATAAGATGTTTTCTGATGGTAGTTTTGAAGGTGATGAATGTGTCTGCAGTTCTAGAGTTCTCAGGGAGGGTGTTTCAGATTTTAGGGCCTTTGACATACATTGAATTTTTGTAAAGGTTTAGTCGGACACGGGGAATGTCATAGAGATGTTTGTGTCTGGTGTTGTGCCTGTGGGTTCTGTCACAACTATCAAGAAAGCAATTTAGGTAAAGGGTTTTAATATTGGAATTTAAGGTCCTGTAGATGTAGATTGCACAGTAGTAAGTGTGGATGTACTGAACAGGGAGTAAGTTTAGTTCTATGAAGAGTGGGGGGGGGTGTTGCCAGGGATGGGATTTAGTGATTATTCTTACTGCGGCTTTTTGTTGGGTTATTATTGGCTTTAGGTGTGTTGCTGCAGTTGATCCCCAAGCACAGATAGCATAGGTGAGGTTGGATAAATAAGTGAGTGGTATAGTGTGAGAAGGCAGTTTGCGGTACGTAGTATCGTATCTTGGAGAGGATCCCAACCGTTTTGGATACTTTTTTGGTTATGTGTTGGATATGGGTGCTGAAGTTCAGGTTGTTGTCGAGGTATAAGCCTAGGAATTTGCCCTCATTATGCCTGGTAATTAGAGTGTTGTCGATCTTAATGTTAATTTGGGGCATCTCCTGCTCTGCTACCAAACATAATGTAGTAGGTTTGTCAACGTTAAGCGTAAGTTTATTGGCTGTCATCCAAGTCGATATTTTGATCAACTCCTCATTAACAATGGTGTTGAGGGTTGTAAGATTAGGGTGAGAGATGACATAAGTCATGTCTTCAGCAAAGAGAATGGGGTTCAGGTTCGAGATACGTTTGGAAGATCATTGATGTATATGAGGAAGAGCAGGGACCAAGGACACTTCCCTGCGGAACTACAGTATCAAGTAGCTGTGTTATTGATGCTGTGTCTTTAATGGTGACATACTGATACCTATTAGTAAGGTAAGATTTGAAATATGCAAGCGCATGGCCTCTTATACCGTAATGGTCAAGTTTGTGGAGTAGGATGTCGTGGTCTACTGTGTCAAAAGCTTTTCTTAGGTCAATAAAAATTCCTAGTGGATATTCCTTATTTTCCAATGCTGTGTAAAGCAGATCTAGCATTTTTATAATTGCATCGTTAGTGCTTTTATTTTTCCTGAATCCAAATTGGCAGGGGTTGAGTATGTTTTGTGCCGTTATAAATGAATATAGTCTCCTGTGCACAAGTTTCTCAAGATTTTGGATAGCAATGGTAAGTTTGATATTGGCCTATAGTTGTTTTAAATCTGTAGGGTCACCACCTTTATGTATTGGTGTAACCCTTGCCGTCTTGAGTAGTTTCGGGAAGGTGCTAGCTTCTAGTGACTTGTTAAAAAGCAATGAGATAGTATGCGAGAGGACATGGGCCACTCTCTTGTACAATAATGGTGGGACATGAGACGGATTCCCTGAGTTATTTTTAAGTGACTTTATAATCTCGTGACTTCCGTGGGCTCAGTTGGAGCAAGATAGAAGGAATTTGGAAATTCCCATCTAGTAGTCCCCGGCATGGCATTGGTACGTGGATTTTATTGGCGAGATTAGAACCTATGGTTGAGAAGAAGTCGTTTATCTTGTTAGCTGTGTCGAGGAGCTTTATTGCTAGCTGTAAATAAAGCATTACCACATGTGTGCATGTGTGTGTGTGTGTGTGTGTGTGTGTGTGTGTGTGTGTGTGTGTGGTGTGTGTGTGTGTGTGTGTGTGTGTGAGTATGAGTGTGTGTGTGTATGAGTGTGAGTGTGTGTATGAGTGTGGTGAGTATGAGTGTGTGTGCGTGTGTGTATGAGTTTGTGTGTGTGTGTGGTGTGTGTGTGTTTATGTGTGTGGTGGTGTATGAATTTGTATGGTGTGTGTGTGTGTGTGTGTGTGTGTGTGAGAGAGAGAGAGACTCAGCAATCAACATTTGCACCAATAACTCACTACAGTTGTGACCGGGTGTGGAAGTGTGAATTGCTCATTACTCTAAAATTTTTTTCATGATTGCAGCCATGAAATAAACGTAAGTAACCATTCTTACAGTATTCATTACCTTTGTAACTTGTGAGTTCATTACCTTTGTAACTTTGTGATTCATTACCTTGTACCTAGTTCACCCCATCAAAACTTTGGAGCCCGGTCCCGGGACCCATTGTGTACCTCTGTAATCTGTAAATACCTTTGTAACTTGTAATGATTGTGACTAAAACCTACCTGGAGTTCATTACCTTTGTAAATTGTGAGTTCATTACCTTTGTAAATTGTGAGTTCATTGCCTCTGTAGCTTGCTCAGCTATAAAAACTTTGAGGCCCAGTCCCTGGACCCATTATGTACCTCTGTAATCTTTTAAACTACCGCCCACAGGATGGGAAATGGGTGCATAATAAAACATATTAAAAACTAACTAACTGTGTCGGTGGGTTGCAGTGGTGTTTCATTTAGGTTTAGTTAGGACAATATTCTTGTTTTTTTTTCAGTTTGTGGTCCCTAGAATCTGAGAGAGTGTTTTCCGGGTCTTTTTTATATCTCCTCTTGTGTCAGTGAATCTACTGGAGTAGTATAGTTGTTTGGCTTTCTTTATTACTTTGGTGAGAACTGATGATAGTGTTTAAGAATATCTTTGTGTATAAGCCCTGTCTATATTATTTTTCATATTGGTGTTTCTTACAATGGATTTCAGAAATGTGCTGGTTAGCCAGGGCAACCAAGCCGTTTGTTTGTGATCTGTTTCATTTTTATAGGAAAATGTTTTTGTATAGTCTAAGTAGTTTGTTAAGAAAAATGTCTGTCCAGTCGTCAATACTGAATGTACATGATATCAGCATACATATACTGAGAGATGTACATGCACTGTACTATTTTTGAGTGATGTACACTTCAATGTACATATACTGAGAGATGTGCAAGGTATCAGTGTAAATATACTGATAGATTTACATGTCAGTGTATGTATACTGAAGATGTGCATGTCAGTGTACATATACTGAGATGTACAAGTCAGTGCACATACACTGAGTGATATACATGTCAGAAATACATATGTTGAGAGACGTACATGTCAGTGTACATATACGATCGATGTACATGTCAGTGTACATATACTTAGAGATTAACATGTCAGTGTACATATACTGAGAGATGTACATGTCAGTGTACATATACGAGAGATGTACATGTTAGTGTACATATACCCTGCTCTTCCTCATATAAAATCAATGATCTTCCAAACGTACCCAACACCTGAAACCCATTCTCTTTGCTGACGACACGACTTATGTCATCTCTCACCCTAATCTTGCCACCCTAAACACCATTGTTAACGAGGAGCTGATCAAAATACGACTTGGTTTGACATCAATAAACTTACGCTTAACACTGACAAAACCTACAACATTATGTTTGGTAGCAGAGCAGGAGATGCACAAATTAACATTAAGATCGACAACACTCTAATTACCAGCATAATGAGGGCAAATTCCTAGGCCTATACCTTGACAACAACCTGAATTTCAGCACCCATATCCCAACACATAACCAAAAAAGTATCCAAAACAGTGGGATCCTCTCCAAGATACATACTACGTACCGCAAACTGCCCTTCCACACTAAAACCACTCACTTATTTTTTCCATACCTCACCTATGCTATTTGTGCTTGGGGATCAACTGCAGCAACACACCTAAAGCCAATAATAACCCAACAAAAAGCTGCAGTAAGAATAATCACTAAATCCCATCCCGGGCAACACCCACCCCTCTTCATAGATCTAAACTTACTCCCTGTTCATACAATCCACACTTACTATTTGTGCAATCTACATCTACAGGACCTTAAACTCCAATATCAACCTTGACCTAAAATGCTTTCTTGATAGTTGTGATAGAACCCACGGGCATAACACCAACACAAACATCTCTATGACATTCCCCGTGTCCGACTAAACCTTTACAAAAATTCAATGTAATGTCAAAGGCCCTAAAATCTGAAAAAACCCTCCCTGAGAACTCTAGAACTGCAGACACATTCATCACCTTCAAAACTACCATCAAAAACATCTTATTCCCGATACACCCCGTCAACTAACTACACGAAAACCACCTGGGGGTTCACACTTACACTCACTCACCCATTTGACCATAAACAGAAATATCAATCTCAATTCAAAATAATGAATCTTAACTATCAAAAAGTTGGCCTGTGATACTCCAAACTGAAACTATATATATTTGCCAAAACAAAAGCATTCACATTGCTAAACTCACAACTAGTATTTAGGTCACTTAGCCATAATACCAACTTATCTCATAATTCTGTAACATTTTAAACCTAAGATTTAATATAATCTGCCCGAAATGCCTAGCCATGCAGGTGTTCCAGTGTACACTCTGTAATGCCCAGGCCATGCTAGGTGTTCTAGTGGTACACTCTGTAATCCCCAGCCATGCTAGGTGTTCTAGGGGTACACCCTGTAATGCCTACCATGCTAGGTGTTCAAAAAGTGGTACTCCTGTAATGCCTAGCCTGCTAGGTGTTCTAGTGGTACACTCTGTAATGCCTAGCCATGCTAGGTGTTCCAGTGGTACACTCTGTAATGCCTAGCCATGCTAGGTGTTCAAAGTGTACACTGTAATGCCTACCCATGCTGGGTGTTCCAGTGGTACAACTGTAATCCTAGCATGCTGGGTGTTCTAGTGGTACACTCTGTAATGCCTAGCCATGCTAGGTGTTCCAGTGGTGCACTCTGAAAATGCCTAGCCATGCTAGGTGTTCTAGTGGTACACTCTGTAATGCCTAGCCATGCTAGGTGTTCCAGGGGTTTACACTCTGTAATGCCTACCCAAATGCTAGGTGTTCCAGTGGTACACTCTGTAATGCCTAGCCAGCTAGGTGTTCTAGTGGTACACTCTGTAATGCCTACCCAAATGCTAGGTGTTCAAAGTGGTACACTCTGTAATGCCTAGCCATGCTAGGTGTTCTAGTGGTACACTCTGTAATGCCTAGCCATGCTAGGTGTTCCAGTGGTACACTCTGTAATGCCTAGCCATGCTAGGTGTTCCAGTGGTACACTGTAATGCCCAGCCATGCTAGGTGTTCTAGTGGAAACACTCTGTAAATGCCTAGCCATGCTAGGTGTTCTAGTGGTACACTCTGTAATGCCTAGCCATGCTGGGTGTTCTAGTGGTACACTCTGTAATGCCTAGCCATGCAAGGTGTTCTAGTGGTACACTGTAATGTCCAGCCATGCTAGGTGTCTAGTGGTACACTCTGTAATGCCTAGCCATGCTAGTGTTCCAGTGGTACACTCCAGTAATGCCAAAGCCATGCTAGGTTTCCAGTGGTACACTGTAATGCCCACCATGCTAAGGTTTGTTCAGTGGTAAAACTCTGTAATGCCCAGCCATGCTAGGTGTTCTAGTGGTACACTCTGTAATGCCTAGCCATGCTAGGTGTTCCAGTGTACACTCTGTAATGCCTAGCCATGCTAGGTGTTCTAGTGGTACACTCTGTAATGCCCAGCCATGCTAGGTGTTCTATTTGGTACACTCTTAATGCCCACCATGCTAGGTGTTCCAGTGATACACTCTGTAAGCCCAGCCATGCTAGGTGTTTCTAATGGTACACTCTGTAATGCCTACCATGCTGGGTGTTCTAGTGGTACACTCTGTAATGCCTAGCCATGCTAGGTGTTCTAGTGGTACACTCTGTAATGCCTAGCCATGCTAGTGTTTCTAGTGGTACACTCTGTAATGCCCAGCCATGCTAGGTGTTCTAGGGGTACACTCTGTAATGCCTAGCCATGCTAGGTGTTCTAGTGGTACACTCTGTAATGCCTAGCCATGCTGGGTGTTCTATTGGAAACACTCTGTAATGCCTAGCCATGCTGGGTGTTCCAGTGGTACACTCTGTAATGCCTAGCCATGCTGGGTGTTCTAGTGTACACACTGTAATGTCTAGCCATGCTAGGTGTTCCAGTGGTACACTCTGTAATGCCTAGCCTTTGCTAGGTGTTCCAGTGGTACACTCTGTAATGCCTAGCCATGCTAGGTGTTCCAGTGGTACACTGTAATGCCTAGCCATGCTAGGGTTCCAGTGGTACACTCTGAAAATGCCTAGCCCATGCTAGGTGTTCCAGTGGTACAACTCTGTAATGCCTACCATGCTAGGTGTTCTAGGGGTACACTGTAATCCTAGCCATGCTGGGTGTTCTAGTGGTACACTCTGTAATGCCTAGCCATGCTAGGTGTTCCAGGGGGTACACTCTGTAATGCCAGCCATGCTAGGTGTTCCAGTGGTACACTCTGTAATGCCTAGCCATGCTAGGTGTTCTAGTGGTACACTCTGTAATGCCTAGACATGCTAGGTGTTCTAGTGGTACACTCTGTAATGCCCAGCCATGCTAGGTTTCTGGGTGGTACACTCTGTAATGCCTAGCCATGCTAGGTGTTCTAGTGGTACACTCTGTAATGCCCACCATGCTAGGTGTTCAGTGGTACACTCTGTAATGCCCAGCCATGCTAGGTGTTCCAGTGGTACACTCTGTAATGCCTAGCCATGCTAGGTGTTCTAGTGGTACACTGAAATGCCTAGCCATGCTAGGTGTTCTATTGGTACACTCTGTAATGCCTAGCCATGCTAGGTTTTCTAGGGGTACACTCTGTAATGCCCAGCCTGCTAGGTGTTCCAGTGGTACACTCTGTAATCCCTGGCCATGCTAGGTGTTCTAGTGGTACACTGTAATGCCCAGCCATGCTGGGTGTTCTAGGGGTACACCTGAAAATGCCTAGCCATGCTAGGTGTTCTAGTGGTACACTCTGTAATGCCTAGCCATGCTAGGTGTTCTAGTGGTACACTCTGTAATGCCTAGCCATGCTAGGTGTTCTAGTGGTAAAACTCTGTAATGCCTAGCCATGCTAGGTGTTCTAGTGGTACACTGTAATGCCTAGCCATGCTAGGTGTTCCAGTGGTACACTCTGTAATGCCTAGCCATGCTAGGTGTTCCAGTGGTACACTCTGTAATGCCTAGCCATGCTAGGTGTTCCAGTGGTACACTCTGTAATGCCCACCATGCTAGGTGTTCCAGTGGTACACTCTGTAATGCCTAGCCATGCTAGGTGTTCTAGTGGTACACTTAATGCCCAGCCATGCTAGGTGTTCTAGTGGTACACTCTGTAATGCCTAGCCATGCTAGGTGTTCTAGGGGGACACTCTGAAATCCCCTAGCCATGATAGGTGTTCTAGTGGTACACTCTGTAATGCCTAGCCATCTAGGTGTTCTGGGGTACACTCTGTAATGCCTAGCCATGCTAGGTGTTCTAGTGGTACACTGTAATGCCTAGCCATGCTAGGTGTTCCAGTGGTACACTCGTAATGCCTAGCCATGCTAGGTGTTCCAGTGGTACACTCTGTAATGCCTAGCCAGCTAGGGTTCCAGTGGTACACTCTGTAATGCCTAGCCATGCTGGGTGTTCCAGTGGTACACTCTGAATGCCTACCATGCTAGGTGTTCCAGTGGTACACTCTGTAATGCCTAGCCATGCTAGGTGTTCCAGTGGTACACTCTGTAAGGGCCTACCATGCAGGTGTTCCAGTGGTACACACTGTAATGCCTAGCCATGCTAGGTGTTCTAGTGGGACCCCTCTGTAATCCTAGCCATGCTAGGTGTTCTAGTGGTACACTCTGTAATGCCTAGCCATGCAAAGGTGTTCTAGTGGACACTCTGTAATGCCTACCATGCTAGGTGTTCTAGTGGTACACTCTGAAAATGCCTAGCCATGCTAGGTGTTCTAGTGGTACACTCTGTAATGCCTAGCCATGCTAGGTGTTCTAGGGGTACACTCTGTAATGCCTGGCCATGCTAGGTTTTTCTAGTGGTACACTCTGAAATCCTACCATGCTGGGTGTTCTAGGGGTTTACACTCTGTAATGCCTAGCCATGCTAGGTTTTTCTAGTGGTACACTCTGTAAATGCCTAGCCATGCTAGGTGTTCTAGTGGTACACTCTGTAATGCCTAGCCATGCTGGGTTGTTCTAGTGGTACACTCTGAAATGCCTGGCCATGCTAGGTTTTTCTAGGGGTACACTCTGTAATGCCTACCATGCTAGGTGTTCTTTTGGGTTTACACTCTGTAATGCCTAGCCATGCTAGGTGTTCAAAGTGGTAAAACCTGTAAATGCCTAGCCATGCTAGGTGTTCTAGGGGTACACCTGTAAATGCCCAGCCATGCTAGGTGTTCTAGGGGTACACTCTGTAATCCCTACCATGCTAGGTGTTCTAGTGGTACACTCTGTAATGCCCAGCCATGCTAGGTGTTCCAGTGGAACACTGTAATGCCTAGCCATGCTAGGTGTTCTAGTGGTACACTCTGTAAATGCCTAGCCATGCGGGTGTTCTAGTGGTACACTCTGTAATGCCTAGCCATGCTAGGTGTTCTAGTGGTACACTCTGTAAATGCCTACCCATGCTAGGTGTTCTAGGGGTACACTCTGTAATGCCTAGCCATGCTAGGTTTTTCTAGTGGTACACTCTGTAATGCCTAGCCATGCTAGGTTTTCTAGTGTACACTCTGTAATGCCTAGCCATGCTAGGTGTTCTAGTGGTACACTCTGAAAATGCCTAGCCATGCTAGTTTTTCTAGTGGTACACTCTGTAATGCCCACCATGCTGGGTGTTCCAGTGGTACACTCTGTAATGCCCAGCCATGCTAGGTTTTCTAGTGGTACACTCTGTAATGCCCAGCCATGCTAGGTGTTCCAGTGGTACACTCTGTAATGCCCAGCCATGCTAGTGTTCTAGTGGTACACTCTGTAATGCCCACCCCATGCTAGGTGTTCCAGGGGTACACTCTGTAAGCCCAGCCTGCTAGGTGTTCTAGTGGTACACTCTGTAATGCCTAGCCATGCGGGTGTTCTAGTGGTACACCCCTGTAATGCCTAGCCATGCTAGGTGTTCTAGTGGTACACTCTGTAATGCCTAGCCATGCTAGGTTTTCCAGTGGTACACTGTAATTATTATTTTACTACATGTAAACCACACAATAACCAAATTCTGTAAACTCAACATTGTAATACTTATAGAGAAATAAACTTGAATTTGAATTATACTGAGATGTACATAGAGTATATATTTTTTATTTAAAAATAGTGTTTGATATTGATAATTAGTTTAATATTACTAATGTAATAATTATATATTAGTTTTGTATTAAAAATATTGTTTTTCATCTATTATTAACTAAATTTTTTAAATATCTCATAGTAAACAATATGTCCGAAGGCTTACCTTAAAATAAAAATTTCTTTTAAAATATATATAATCATATGTTTTATTAATTATAAACAATAAATACATTATTTTTATTTATTAAGTAGTTGTATTTAATTATCATAACAAATAACTAATAATGCAAATTTAAAAGTTGAAGTGCGAGCCGAAGTCGTGGTCACGGAGGATGGACACCGGGTGTCATGGCCGTCTGCCACCATTAAAGTAAATTTCCACAAATAAATCTTATTTTACGAGGGAAGTTTTTTTGTGAGAGACGAAGAACCAAAGTGAACGTTGATGTAAGTGTTGTTATGAGTGTTTGTTTTTTAGTGAAGAGTGCTGTAGCTTGTAATTATGAAGTGTTGGGGGTATTGTAGGTTTTTCTGGTTATCCTTGGGTTTTCTGGTTATCATGGTTGTCTGGTTATCATGGGGTTTTCCGGTTATCCTGGTTGTTCCGGTTATCAGGGGTTTTCCGGTTGGGTTTTTCTGGTTATCATGGGTTGTCTGGTTACATGGTTGTCTGGTTATCATGGTTGTCTGGTTATCCTGGGTTGTCCGGTTTATCATTGGGTTTCCGGTTATCATGGTTTCTGGTTATCCTGGGTTGTCCGGTTATCATGGGTTTTCCGTTATCATGGTTGTCTGGTTATCCTGGGTTTCCGGTACAGGTTGTCTGGGTTTTTTTATGGGTTGTCCGGTTATCATGGGTTGTCTGGTTATCCTGGGTTGTCCGGTTATCATGGTTGTCTGGGTTTTCATGGTTGTCGGTTATCCTGGTTGTCCGGTTATCATGGGTTGTCCGGTTATCATGGTTGTCTGGTTATCATGGTTGTCTGGTTATCCTGGGTTGTCCGGTTATCATGGTTGTCCGGTTATCATGGGTTGTCTGGTTATCATGGTTGTCTGGTTACCTGGGTTGTCCGGTTATCATGGTTTGTCTGGTTATCAAAGGGTTGTCCGGTTATCATGGGTTTTTCTGGTTATCATGGGTTGTCCTGGTTATCCTGGTTTTCCGTTATCATGGTTGTCTGTTTATCATGGGTTGTCTGTTATCCTGGGTTGTCTGGTTTCCTGGGTTGTCTTGGTTTTCTGGTATCATGGTTTGTCTGGTTATCATGGTTTTTTTGGGTTATCCTGGTTGTCTGTTATCCTGGGTTGTCTTGGTTGTCCTTATCATGGTTGTCCGGGTTTTCATGGTTGTCTGGTTTATCCTGGTGTCCGGTTATCATGGGTTGTCTGGTTATCATGGGTTGTCTGGTTATCCTGGGTTGTCTGGGTTTTCCTGGGTTGTCTTGGTTGTCTGGTTATCAGGGTTTTTCTGGTTATCATGGGTTGTCTGGTTATCCTGGTTGTCCTGGTTATCCTGGGGTTTTCCTGGGGTTTTCAATGGGTTGTCTGGTTATCCTGGGTTGTCTGGTTATCATGGGTTGTCTGGTTATCATGGGTTGTCTGGGTTTTCATGGGTTGTCTGGTTATCCTGGGTTGTCTGGTTATCATGGGTTGTCTGGTTATCCTGGGTTGTCTGGTTATCATGGGTTGTCTGGTTATCCTGGGGTTGTCTTGTTATCATGGGGTTTTCTGGTTATCCTGGGTTGTCTGGTTATCCTGTTGTCTGGGTTTTCATGGGTTTTTCGGTTATCCTGGGTTTTCTGGTTATCCTGGGGTTTTCTGGTTATCTGGTTGTCTGGTTATCATGGGTTGTCTGGTTATCCTGGGTTGTCTGGTTATCATGGTTTTCTGGCTATTTCCTGGGTTGTCTGGTTTACCTGGGTTGTCTGGTTATCATGGGTTGTCTGGTTATCATGGGTTGTCTGGTTATCATGGGTTGTCCGTTTTTCCTGGGTTGTCCGTTACATGGGTTGTCTGGTTATCATGGGTTGTCTGGTTATCCTGGGTTGTCCTGGTTATCCTGGGTTGTCTTGGGTTGTCTGGTTATCATGGGTTGTCAGGTTATCCTGGGTTGTCCCGGTTATCAGGGTTGTCTGGTTATCATGGGTTGTCTGGTTATCATGGGTTTTTCCCGGTTATTTCCCGGGTTGTCTGGTAAACATGGGTTTTCTGGTTATCCTGGGTTGTCTGTTATCATGGGTGTCTGGTTATCAAAGGTTGTCTAGTTTTTCCTGGTTGTCTGGTTATCCTGGGTTGTCTGGTTATCCTGGGTTGTCTGGTTATCATGGGTTGTCTGGTTATCCTGGGTTGTCCCGGTTTCCTGGGTTGTCTGGTTATCATGGGTTGTCCCGGTTATCATGGGTTGTCCCGGTTATCATGGGTGTCTGGTTATCCTGGGTTGTCTGTTTTTCATGGGTTGTCCGGTTATCATGGGTTTTCTGGGTTTTCATGGGTTGTCCCGGTTTATCCTGGGTTGTCTGGTTATCATGGGTGTCAGGTTATCATGGGTTGGGCTGGTTAAACATGGGTTGTCAGGTTATCATGGGTTGTCTTTTTATCATGGGGTTTTCTGGTTATCATGGTTGTCCTGGTTATCATGGGTTTCCCGGTTTTTCATGGGTTGTCAGTTATCCTGGGTTGTCTGGTTATCATGGGTTGTCTGGTTATTATAGGTTGTCTGGTTATCATGGGATGTCTGTTATATGGGTTGTCTGTTATCATGGGGTGTCTGGTTATCATGGGGTTTTCAGGTTAACCTGGGTTGTCCTTGGGTTGTCAGGTATCATGGGTTGTCTGGTTATCATGGGTTGTCTGGTTATCATGGTTGTCCAGTTATCAGGGTTTTTTGGTTATCCTGGGTTGTCTTGGGTTTTGTCTCGTTATCATGGTTGTCCATTATCATGGGGTGTTCTGGTTATCATGGTTGTCCGGTTAAACAGGGTTTTTCCGGTTATCATGGGTTGTCAGGTTATCATGGATTGTCTGGTTTTCCCCCGGGTTGTCTGGTTATCATGGGTTTTTCCAGTTATCATGGTTTGTCAGTTATCATGGGTTGTCCGGTTATCATGGGTTGTCCTGGTTTTTCATGGTTGTCCGGGTTTTCATGGTGTGCCCGGTTATCATGGTTGTCAGGTTATCCTGGGTTGTCCTTGGGTTGTCCAGTTATCATGGATTGTCCGTTATCATAGGTTGTCCGGGTTTTCATGGTTATCCGGTTATCCTAAGTTATCATGGGTTGTCCGTTATCATGGATTGTCTGTTATCATGGGGGGTCCCGGTTACATGAGTTGTCCAATTATCCTAAGTTATCATGGGGTTTTCCGGTTATCTTGGTTGTCTGGTTATCGGGTTTTGTCCGGTTATCTTGGTTATCTGTTTCATGGGTTGTCCGTTATCTTGGGGTTTTCTGGGTTTTCATGGGTTGTCGTTATCTTGGTTGTCCAGTTATATGTAGGTTGTCCGTTATCTTGGTTTATGTTGGGTTTTTCTTGGGTTATTCTAAAGTTTTTCATGGGTTGTCTGGTTATCTTTGGTTATCCCAGGGTTTTCATGGTTTCAGTTATCTTGGATTATCATGGGTTGTCTGGTTATCCGGGGTTTTCCAGGGGAGTAAGTAGGTTATCAGTAAGTTTATTGAGGTACTGTACACACAATACAGTTATCATACGTAGTTTAACGCGTGTAAATTACCCAGCAGATAACCTTAAAGTCGATGTGACTTAATTCCATTGTGGACCTTGGGTTATCCTAGGTTATCTCGGTTATCTAAGGTTAAATCTCCATACTGCACACAGTATGAAGCCATAGTAATTGCCGCCTTAAAGTCCATCGACAAAATATTGTGTGTTATTTCCTAATGCCTAAATAAAACTTAGTGGGTGCTATGATGCTGGTGAAGGGCTCTTAAGCCGAGGAATTGGAGCTACCCCCCTCTTCCTCGGATCAAACCTGACTGCCTCTCAATCTGTATATGCTGTATGGACCTTACAGGTTTACCGCTTGGTGAGCATACCAGGGAAAAGGGTTGATTTTTGCTGTTCTAAACTGGTACAGCCGAGGGCCCCGATGGAAATGAGTCACTTTTACGGTTTTTTGGGTTATCCTGGTCAGGGAATTTACACTGTGTATGATAATTGTACTTATGCCCAGCAGTAACAGCCTGGTTGATCAGACCCCATCCACCACGAGGCCCGTCCCCAGACCAAGCCGTGGGGCGTTGACCCCCTGAAACCCTCTCCAGTATGCTCCAGGGATGTGCCTATTTTTTTTTTTATTTCAACGTCGGTCGTTTCACACCGAGGCAGGGCGACTGGAGAAAAAAAAGAACACTTTCATCATTTCTCTCCATCCAATACTAGAGTTCAAACACTGCAACATATCTCTACCCTTCCTTCAGAGTGCAGGTATTGTTCCTGTACCTAAACTTACTGACTTACAGCAGGCGAGGTCTGAAAATAAATTTATTATTATTAAAAGTTTTTTTGACAATACCTACATTGTTTATACAGGAACGGGTGACATTGAATAAATGTAAAAAGCCATGGGTTTGGCTTAAGCCTAACTTTAAAAACTACAAGGACAATAAACATAACATAAACAGTGACCCCCGTCCCAACAATATTATTTCAATCCAGAAGTCTGTTTGGGTGCCGGAATAGACCGAATTTGTTCCCATAAGAAATATTGTGAATTAGATTACGTAGTCCACTTCAGACCCCCAAAAATACACCTACAAAAAAAACACTTACATAATTGGTCGAGTTGGGAGCTGATCGTTAGGGGGGGGTCCACTGTAATTTTTTTTAGACATTAAATGTATACGGCACTCCTCACTTAACGACCGATTCCGTTTTCCCACAACCTACTAGGTCATTGTATGACCCTTATAGGGTTAGCACTTCTTTTTTATTAAAATAATAATACGACTAATCGTTAACCCTTTTTAGGTCCGTCCCGAGATCTACGGCTTTTACGTTCAGGGTCCAAACCGTAGATCTACGCCATGAGCTCAGCTCACTCTGAAAAACTGTGAGTGGTACATTTGGGCCTAGATATGAGAGAATACAATCTATGTGGTATTTTGCACCACATAAAACACATCCTGCAGCACACTGTGTATAATGAGAGTAAAAAAAATGAAATCATGATTTTTCGATTAAACAGCAACTTTGCAGTGTTTTTTCGTATGTTTTTTATAGTTGTATTTTGCGATTTCTTGGTCTCATTTGATAGAATGGAAGACATATTACAGAAATAGAGATGATTTTGATTGGTTTTAGCACAGGAAATGGCTTGAAACTGAGCTCAAAGTACGAAAAAGTTAAATTTTTGCCGATAAATTCAAGAGTAAACAAACGACCTCACACGTCTAATACACGTCAGCTGGTGGGTCTAATATATATTCACAAATATGGTGATGATATTTATACAATTATTACAGTATTGCATTTAAAAGTAAGTCTT
This sequence comes from Cherax quadricarinatus, assembly GCF_026875155.1. Classification (NCBI taxonomy): domain Eukaryota; kingdom Metazoa; phylum Arthropoda; class Malacostraca; order Decapoda; family Parastacidae; genus Cherax; species Cherax quadricarinatus. The sequence continues at coordinate 12,063,360 of NC_069452.1, forward strand.
CTATTTTTTGGTGTGAAATAAAATTCATTATGTGAATAAAAAATCAAAATGGAATTTATTTGTAAAGCCTCAAAAAATAACTAATGAACAGAGGGAAAAGTTAGTTTAGTGCCAGGAATGCCTACATTGTTCATTCTGAACCCTATTTTGAAATTGGAATATTTTGAACTTTGTGTTAAATTGGCCAAATTTAAAAAATTTCCGATCACTTTATTTTGTATTGAAACAGTTGACTTGGCGATTTCTTGTGCTCAATCGATAGAATTTTTGGGTTTATTGGAATAATGTAATTGGCCCAAAAATGGGAGTCAAAGTCGGCAAAATCGCCGATTCGTAAATATCGCTGACACATCAAAATTCGCGAGGCATAAATTTCGTCAATTTTCCACCAAAATTTTGTACTTTTTGTTTTATTTACCTTCAGAAAAAGATTTTCTAATAACGATTCATAAGAAAAAATAACAAATTTTTTTTTTTTAAATTCTTGGACCCCCTGGTGCGTGACTCCAGATTTGGGCCTTGGACCCTGAAAGGGTTAAGCGAATTGGTCGGTAAGCAAGGAGCGTACTCTACCGTGGGTGTGTGTCGACCATCTTTAGTTACTGTTTAATGTCACATTTGCACCATAATTATTTAAAATTTTAATAAAAATTTTTAAATACAGTGGACCCTCGAATTTAGTTCGTGGGCCCTTTTTTGTATGCAAAACTATTTTTATTATCTTTGAAATGTATTTTTTGTTAATATTTCCCATAGGAAATTAATGAAATCCAAATTTAAAACCCTTCCAACACCCAAAAATATTAACAAAAAATACATTTTATAGATAAAAATAGTTTTGCATACAGAAAAGGCAGGACTAAATTCGAGGGTCCACTGTATTATACAGTATATACTGTATACTGTACAAAATAAAGGAAATCACTGTAATATATTTGGCCTGTACAAATAAAATAAATTAGCGATATAATGAATATATAAATAAATTTTAAATATATTTTGACATGATTATGAGAAAAATTATTTGGGTTAAAGTTTAATAAGCTTATAGGTAAAGATTTTTACATTAGATGACATTCAATTCAAGAACTTGAATTCTCGAAGAGGCTATTTTTTGGGGGATAATTATAATTATCTTAAATAGTAACATGTGTAAATTATTTAGGATAATAATACTGGCAGAATTACTGACTGTATTAGGGACAACGTGTAACTAATTTTGGCATTAAGCTTATGTATATGGCTTACCTAAAATAAATATAACTATTCAATATGGGCTATTTACCTGAGGTTTAATAATTCAGAATAGCCCAAGATAATTCAGAAAAACCCAAGCAACATGGCTTATTTGTACCGAGATCTTACGAGTCTCTTCCCCAGGATGCCACCCACAACAGTTGACCAGCACTCACCCAGTTGAACAGGGACAGCAGGCGTATGGTTGCCAGTGTTTCTACTCATCCTGAATGTGAAAACATTATATTTGTGCATATTTTTTAGCTAAAACACATAAATTATCACACTTTTAATCGAAACTACAGCCTCTCCTCGCTTAGCGACACGCTCATTTACCTACCGCTCAGACTTACGACCAGCTCTCCATCCAGTATGCAAACCTAAATAATGTATATTAGAGCTGAATTCCACTATTCTGTTTATTACAGTATACAATGGACCCCCGCATAACGATTACCTCCGAATGCGACCAATTATGTAACTGTATTTATGTAAGTGCGTTTGTACGTGTATGTTTGGGGGTCTGAAATGGACTAATCTACTTCACAATATTCCTTATGGGAATAAATTCGGTCAGTACTGGCACCTGAACATACTTATGGAGTGAAAAAGTATCGTTAACCGGGGGTCCACTGTATAGTACATTACTGTATAAACATTTAAAATATTCCAGAAATGTTATAAATGGTGCAAAGATGATATTAAAAAAATATCTAAAGATGGTTGACACAAATCCACTACCAGTATAGTATGCTTCTGACTTAATGACCAATGGAACCCCATCATTAAAAGTAAGGAGAGGCTGTACTGTAATGCTGTGATCCAGACACACTACTATTTAAGCCACTTAATGAAACGTGATTACACTGACAGTTCACATTATTTACACAAAATACCCCAACAAACTCCAAAATATCAGGCAAGATACCACAAATAGCTTAACCAAACCCCTAAGCTAAGAAATATGATAGAATAAAAAGTCGCAATACCATGGCCAGGCTCCAGGAGTAGACTCTCGAAACTCGTCAGAGGTATGACCATCATCATGTCACAGACTACGAAATGTCATTTGATAAGACTAATATACTGTAAACATAGTGACATCACAAAGAAATACCCTGTAGTTTCAACTAGTTTTTATTGGTTTCCAAGCATTATAGGTTTGCCAGTGACACAAGACTGTGAATCCTTCAACATTAGCAGTGTGTACTGCTGTGTGAGTTCAGAGCTTAAAACTCGTCTCTAGAACCTACCACAAGATTGGCTGAAATATAATTGCTGGAACTAGTAGTACAGCCACACGGGAGGCTAAGGGGCATAAACACTCCCATGGTAATTTTCATTTTTTTTTTTTTCAAAATGTATTATAGCCACAAAGGAACTATAGTTAAAGAATTTTCACACATAGTAGCTCCCTCGTACCTGTGGGAGGGATACGTTCCAAGACCTACTATGGCTACCTGAAACTGTGGATAATAGCGAACCCTGTATGCAAGTCGTTATTCATTTAAAGTTTGATAAATTACAAACAATTATTAGAGAATTATCACTTTTTCACTGATGAGAAGTGCTTCACAGCTTCTCTTAGGCTTTGAAGAACTTCCATCACTACTTTTTGTGCTTTGGTATCCTTATTAAGCAAAATTTAAGGTTTGTTTCAGGCCACGGTAAACCATGGATAACCGAAACTGGAAACTAAATCCATGAATTGGAGGATTCTACTCTTCATTCTAAAAATGATCTTTTTAAAAATTATTTAAACTTTTAAAAAATCTCATCATTTTTAAGCCCCTTTAGCCGCCTCTCAGAATGAAATCCCGGCTGCCCTGCTGGCTGGCACTAGTTTTTTAGTGTTTCAAGAATTTTAAAAAATATTTATTAAATTCTCAAAATTTTTATTTATTTTTATCGAAGCTGCGCTGACCATCTTATATTGGTTCCAAACCCTTTATTTATTTTTCCATAACTCTGTTCCATTAAGCTTTCATTTTTAATATTTTTTCTTTTACCTCTTTTGCCTAAATATGACAGTCACAGAATTGGGAAATGTGAATGAAGACTTCATTGTTTTTCCTTAAATTTTAAATCATATTTACCATTTTCAGTTGCACAGTTGCCAGTGTATTGCTGGACTGGAGGACATCTTGATCGACACAGTTATCCACTAAGAAGAAATTCGTCAGTTTCATTCAACACCAAGATTGTTCCACACCCTAAACACCAGTCTCTAATTATCTGTGAGTTTTCTGCATCTTGGAAAACACAGTTCTCAGTTCTCCCCAAATTTGCAAGAACAATGGAAAATAATTTTGATTCAGAAAGAGAAAATGTCAGTGAAGAGAATGAAAATATTTTGGCTAGGAAGCAGAAAAGAGAGAGAGAGACTGACTCAGCAAGTGACAACCGGTATGACTCCCCCACCCAAGAAGTCTCTACAAGAGAGCAGTAATGTTTGCCAGCAGCCTGAAGAAGAAATGGCATCTCCATCAGTGTCATTAAACGCAAAACACGTCCAAGAAGATAGAATAGGCGGAAGTGCCAATGGTGATAATGACCTGGGTACGATGGGTCGCTCACAACACAAGGAGCTTGAGCCTTCAGAACTTGGCCATACAGTGTTAGAAGATAACGAACATATATCTAATAAAAATATATCTAAACAGGAATTGACAAATAAAAGCACATTAGATTCTTGTTCCCCTGCCAGTGTGCGTAAATATTTTAATAAGGGTGCTTTTGGAATGCAGGGATCAAATTTGTCACTAAACAAGAGTTTGTCACTAGATAGTCTTGACCAAGATGTGTCTTTGACGGAAAGTTTAGACCAGGATGTTTCCTTAGCAGAGAGTGGAAATTTTTCATCGGGCATCTTTGAAACTGAGTGCGAGTCACTAAGTAGCATCAGGTATTTCCTGATGATGATCTTGAGAAATTTGAAGAAAGTGCAACTCCTATTGATTCTGGAAAAGTCCTAGATAAAATTGAAGAATCTGTGCCCCCTTGTAAAAAAAGCAAAAATAAACAGTCCAAAGATGAGAAAAAGAAAAAGAAGAAACAGAAGAAAGCTGTAGAGAATGCAGATGGTGATGCTAACAAGACCCTCAGACCGAACTTTTTCTTAGGAATCCAGATAACTAATGCTGATGTAAGTACCATAGATCTGCTATTAATTTTTTTTCTAGTTTGAGACAGTTGAGGTATTCATGTGGTATCCTTATGTCGGGTCGAGAGCCCATGGCTTCTTGTTGAGCTTGAAGGGCCACTGATGGCTGATGTATTGAGCTCTGTTACCAGGTGTCTGAAGAGGAAATATTGGCCAAATCTTGGCAGCGAAAGGAAGGGGCACAAGTCCCTCCGGTCTGAAGTTATTAATTGCTGTGGATGCGGGTAAGCTAAGATTTTCTTGGGATTTTTAACCCAGGAGGGTTAGTAACCCCAGGATAACCCAAGGAAGTCAGTGTGTCATCAAGGACTGTCTGTCTTATTTCCATTGGGTCCTCAGTCTTGTCCCCCCAGGATGTGGCCCACACCAGTAAACTAACACCCAGATACCTAATTGCTAGGTGAACAGGGACAACAGGTGTAGGGAAGCACACCCAGTGTTTCCACCTAGCCAGGGATTGAACCATGGACACTCAGTGGGTGAGGCAAAAGCATTGACTACCAGGCCACGGAACACCCAAGTTGTATACATCTGTTGTATTAAAATAACTAAAAAAAATCTAAAGAACATTTGTCAATGCTCAATAATAATCATGTATATTATGATGAATAAGTCATTAATTGCAGCTTAATCTTTATTGGTACAATGCTTTGCCACAAATTGGCTTTATCACATACAGATAAATCTGATTTGTGTTGAAACGTACCAATAAAAACTCCTCTGCAATTACCATCTTGCTGTACAGCAAATCCTCCAAATAATGGACTGATGAAGCAGGTGACCAGTAATGGTAATTGTGGTGGAAAGAGACAAGATTGTTTTGTCATGATCGTAATAATAATGACAATTCTGCGACCAACAGACTCTGTCCTCTGTTTCCAGGTCTAGTGACCCAGCGGATTTTATTCAGTATTTCTGAAGGCCATTAAATGGAGGGTTTAGTGTCAATTTGGCTATTTTTCTAGAATCTCTTGTATCATATCAATGTTTGTGAATAAATAATGAACGTGAAGTTAATGTATAATGACTGTAGCAGTGCACCGATGTCATTGTAGTGTTTACACGATGATCTGGCATCATAGCTGAATGCTAATGTGTCTGTGGTGGTGTAAGTTTATGTAGGTACAGGTACACATAAAGACAATTATCATACATAGTTACATATGTCCTAGGAATAGGTTGGTAAACAGTAGCCACCCAGGGAGGTACTTCTGTCCTACCAGTAGAGTGTGAAATGGAAACCTGTACTTGTTTTACATGATGGTAGGATTGCTGGTGTCATTTTTTTGTCTCATAAACATGCAAGGATTCAGGTATGATGTCTTGCTGCTTCTATTTATACCAAGGTCACACTACACATGCATGTACATACCCCTCTGGGTTTTCTTCTATTTTCTCACTAGTTTCGTTCTTGTTAATTTCCTCTTATTTCAAATGAGAAGTGGAACAGAATTCTTCCTCCATAAGCCATAGGTGTCATAAGAAGTGACTAAAATGCCAGGAGCAAGAAGCTAGTAACCCCTTCTCCTGTATATGTTACTAAATTTTAAAACGAGAAACTTTTCTTTTTCTTTTTGGGCACCCTGTCTTGGGGATATGGCCATTCGTTGAGAGAAGTTACATGTGTGTAAATTACCTAGGATAACCCCAAAAAAGTTAAAATAACTTATTTCCGCTGAGGTTGTTTATTGTAGAGGCTAGAGAGGAGGTTTATTTTGGGAATGGTATCACCATAACTAAAGTGTAATGTATAGTGGTTCAGTAGTAAAAATGGTAGATGTTTATTTTTGAAAAGTAAAGCCCATAGCTGTGCAAGCTGGGTTGGTAGCACACTCGGCTCACACACCGAGGTCCGTGGTTTGATCCCCGGTACGAGTGAGAACATTGGGGTGTTTCCTCGATACACCTGCTGGCACTGTTCACTTAGCAGACAATACGTACCTGAGTGTTTACCCAACTGGGTAACACCCTGGTACCTATGTAACTTGACTCAAGAAATCGTAATGACAAGATTGCAAACAAACCATACCACAGGTGGGGATAGAATCCGCGATCAGAGTCTCAAAACTCCAGACCGTCGCATTAGCCACTGGACCAGCTAGCCACAATAAGATTCGTCCAACTAGGTATATTTCTACACCATAGGAAGGTTAGCATAGGCACCACTGTGACCACAAATGCAAGTTTTTACAGACGAATCTTCAGCTAGCGTGGCCATGACGAACTCTAGCTCAAGTCCCCTCAAAGGGATTCTATGCCGCCCATGTATAGTTTGTTTACCTATTGTTAAATTTGTAATTTAGGTTAATTTGTACCCAGGATGCAACCCCTGGGTACAAAATTAACCTAAATTGCCCAAAATGCGTGTGCATAACCAGAGGCTTTCTATAGAGTATGTCACTGATGTTGGCTCTGGTCTGTACAAGTTGTAACATGGACTTGTAGCAATAAATATTATTATAATTATTATTATTAATAATTTTCCATTTATCACACAAGCTTCTATTTACATTCAGTATACATTTCTTCTTCTTTCAACAAACCTGCCGTATCCCAACGAGGCAGAAAGAAAAACAAAAGTTTCTCTTTTTAACTTCAGTAATGTATACAGGAGAAAGGCTTACTACACCTTGCTCCTGGCATTTTAGTCACCTCTTATGACACGCATGGCTTACGGAGGAAGAATTCTGTTCCACTTCCCCATGGGAAGTGCTTCTTAATAGTTCTTATTGTTGTAATATATTTTTTTTTTTCAATTTATCAGACCAGTTAATGGGGACAGTGATCCCTAGAGCCATTAATAAACCTTGATTTAATGGACTAATGGGGGAGGTTTAACCTCAATGATTGTCTCCTACTAAGGCAGGTGACCAAAAAAAGAAAGCATATTTGCCATCTTTCATTTAGTTGCCATCTTTCCAGAAGTGTGCTGACCAGTACCCTTCCTACCTCCAGCACTCAAGTCCAGCTAACCAGTTTCCCTTAATCCCTTAATAAATGATACTTTGCTCTCACTCCTACAGCACATCAAGTCAAAAACTACTTGTCTCCACTCCTATCTAATGCCTCACACAAGCTTGCTGGATGTTCAATACCTTGGCACTCAAAACCTTCACCTCCTCCCTCCAACTCTCCTTGGGATGGCTCCCTACCCTTCCTTCATCCCTTAGAGTTAATACATATTCGTGTGGCCTGTTATTTAATTTCTGATAACTGTCCACAGATTCACCAGGCAATCGTCAAGGTCCAGGAAGAAATGTTAGCATACGACAAATCTCTGATGAGGTCATTTATTGATGCCGCTACATCTCACCTCACTCTGCTGGTAGCTTACATAGATACTGATGAGGCTCTCCAAATGTGAGTTTAATTCCCCATTTTTTTTTTTTTTACCTCTGTCTTCAGACTACCTTTTACTTTGATTCATTTTTCACTCGTTTAAAATATTTTTTATAAATGTCAATAATTCTTCCTTACTCCAATTTACTTCCTTGTCCCCACCTCTTTAACTGCAACAACTCCCTTTATAATTACTACTACTTAGCTTGTTTTGATATGGTAAATTTTTATGTAAAATATAACCGTAATTGTCCTACTATTTTTCTGTGCAAACAGCTCTTTGTGAATTAAAGAAAATCAGTACTGCAACTCGCTTGTTAGTTGAGAATCTGTATTGTCAGCCATACTCAATGATCAGTTTTAAGCCGAGGCTTTAAATCCTCTGCTAGAGTAAATGTTCTGTTTTCTCCATTTTAAAATAGTGCCCAGTCAGCACTGGATGAGTGTGGCACCAAATTAATGGATGTCATGACTGAGAAGCCAGTTAGATTGACATTCTCTGGAGTGAGTCATTTTTCTAACCAGGTGAGTTTGAGTGTTTGTTGAGTCTACCTTTCGTAAGTTTAGAGAGAAAAAACTATGCCTTAAAATTTATATTTAAATTTATTTTAAGAATAGTAACTGCATAATGTATTTTGTAGAACTTTGGGTCACAAGTGTTAAAAATTGTTGATAGATATACAGTGGTACCCCGAATTTCAGCCTTAATTTCTTTTCAGAATGCTGTTCGAATGCCGTTACTGAGCGAATTTGTTCCCATAAGGAATACTGTAAATTACATTAGTCCGTTTCAGACACCAAAAATACACTTACAAAAGCACTTACAAAAATACACTTAAATAATTGTTCGAATTGGGAGCTGTTCGAAATTCGAGGTACCACTGTATTTTTTTTTTCAATGCACCAGCTGCATCCCACCAAGGCAGGGTGACCTGAAAAGGAAAACAAAAGTTTCTCTTTTTTAAATTTAGTAATTTATACAAAAAGGGTAATTAGCCCCTTGCTCCTGGCATTTTAGTCGCCACTTACAATACGCATAGCTTACGGAGGAAGAATTCTGTTCCAACAGAATTCTTCCTCCGTAAGCCATGCGTGTTGTAAAAGCGATTAAAATGCCGGGACCAAGGGCCTAGTAACCCCTTCTCCTGTATAAATTACTAAATTTAAAAAGAGAAACTTTCGTTTTTCTTTTTGGGCCACCCTGCCTTGTTGGGATGCTGCCGGTTTGTTGAAAAAAAAAATATAGTGTATCTTTCTTCTTTCTTTCAACAAACTGGCCGTATCCCACCAAGGCAGGGGCCCAAAAAGAAAAACAAAAGTTTCTCTTTTAAATTTAGTAATTTATACAGAGAAGGGGTTATATATATATATATACATGTATATGTACACATATAACCTGCACATAGGAGAGAGAGAGAGAGAGAAAGAGAGAGAGAAAGAGAGAGAGAAAGAGAGAGAGAGAGAAAGAGAGAGAGATAGAGAAAGAGAGAGAGAGAGAGAGAGAGAGAGAGAGAGAGAAGAGAGAGAGAGAAGAGAGAAAGAGAGAAAGAGAGAAAGAGAGAAAGAGAGAAAGAGAGAAAGAGAGAGAGAGAGAGAGAGAACAGAGAGAGAGAGACAGAGAGAGAGAGAGAAAGAGAGAGAGAGAGACAGAGAGAGAGAGAGAAAGAGAGAAAGAGAGAAAGAGAGAGAGAGAGAGAGAGAGAGAGAGAGAGAGAGAGAGAGAGAGAGAGAGACAGAGAGAGAGAGAGAAAGAGAGAGAGAGAGACAGAGAGAGAGAGAGAAAGAGAGAGAGAGAGAGAAAGAGAGAAAGAGAGAGAAAGAGAGCTTAAGATGATGTTTTGGTCCAACTTGGACCATTTACAAGTCACATTAACACATGAAGGTGAGACAAGACGGCCCATGTGACCACTCGTGCAGTTATTGTAGGTACTGCTTGCCAGTGCTTAACCAGACAGAGAAGCTGATGTCATTGATGGTGCCACATCACTCTTAACCGGGCAGTGAAATTCACGTCATTGATGGTGCCATGTCACTGTCTCTTGTCGTTGATGCTCGTTATTATAACTTGATATGACAGTATTTAAGGAAGGCAGGGTAGGGGTCGGCCTAGGAAAGGTTGGAGAGAGGGGGTAAAGGAGGTTTTGTGTGCGAGGGGCTTGGACTTCCAACAGGTATGCATGAGCGTGGTTGATAGGAGTGAATGGAGACAAATGGTTTTTAATACTTGGCGTGCTGTTGGAGTGTGAGCAAAGTAACATTTATGAAGGGATTCAGGGAAACGGCAGGCCGGACTTGAGTCCTGGAGATGGGAAGTACAGTGCCTGCACTCTGAAGGAGGGGTGTTAATGTTGCAGTTTAAAAAACTGTAGTGTAAAGCACCCTTCTGGCAAGACAGTGATGGAGTGAATGATGTGAAAGTTTTTCTTTTTCGGGCCACCCTGCCTTGGTGGGAATCGGCCAGTGTGATAAAAAAAAAAAATAAATAAAATGACAGTATTTCTCTATGTTGAGCATTTTTGTTTATGGCTTTCATTGTTCGTTAATTTTATATCTTTTCTTATACAAACAAAGTTTATTTCTTTGCAAAGGTTGCAATGTATTTTTACATTTCATAATTTAATTGGTACGAAGAAAGCCACTATCATGCCAAGGCATTTCAGGCAGGCTTAACCTTTGTACATATGTGTTTGCACAACTGAACGTATTTTACAGTGGACCCCCGGTTAACGATATTTTTTTCACTCCAGAAGTATGTTCAGGTGCCAGTACTGACCGAATTTGTTCCCATAAGGAATATTGTGAAGTAGATTAGTCCATTTCAGACCCCCAAACATACACGTGCAAACGCACTTACATAAATACACTACATAATTGGTCGCACTCGAGGTAATCGTTATGCGGGGTCCACTGTACTTCTATGAGGACAGTGATCTACGTAAATCAGAGTGCGCTGGAAGTACCACCATGAGTACTACTTGTCTTGTGTCTTTGTTAACCAGTTTAGACGACAGGGGCTGTCTTTGACAACCGAGTGCTTGTAACTTGTGTTATCTTTAGAGTACGTTTCTTTAATATTATATATCATGGGAAATTGATAAACCCGCATGGTTAGCCAGACTTGAGTCCTGGAGGTGGGAAGTACAATGCCGCACTAAAGGAGGGGTGTGGGATATCTGCTGTTTAGAGTGACAGCTAAACTGTCATATCTCCATGCCTCTGACAAGACAGTGATAGTGTGGGTGATGGTGATGTTCTTTTGCGGTCACTGCCTCAGTGAGAGACGATCAGCGTGTTAAGATGAAAAAGTATGGTCATACAGCACCTGAGGACTGGAAGGTAATCAGGATTGACTCAATGAAGGAAGGGAGGTTAGCTCATACTCTTTGGATATCGGTGTATTAGAAGTGAAAATATAGAGTGAGTATTAGTAGTAATAATAGTCATAGTAATAGTAGTAGTTTGGTAGGGAAAGGAGTGAAGTACAGGGTGGCAAGTGGTGGAACTGCTACATGTAACACAGACTTAAGTGAAGGTTTCAATTGCAACATCTTGTGCATGTGTTATTACAGATTATTATTATTATAATCATGGGGGGAGTGCTAAACCCGTAGGATTATACAGATGTTATTACAGAGATAATGTTCTTTGATGTACCTTGTTAAATGTTTTGCACTTTGGCAGGACTACTGATCCTTGCTTTGTCTCTGGACTATATGTAAAATAAATAAATCTTGCCTCTATGGGGAAGCGGAGAAGAATCCTTCCTCCGTAAGCCATGTGTGCCATAAGAAGCGACTAAAATGCCAGAAGTAAGGTGCTAGAGACCCCTTCTCCTGTAGAAATTGCTAAATGTAAAAAGAAGAAAAACTCGTTATTTTCGGGTCACCTTGCCTTGGTGGGAGACAGCCAATCTTCTTTCAACCATCCGGCCATATCCCACAGAGGCAGGGTGGCCCAGAAGGAAAAAGGAAAGTTTCTTATTTAAATTTAGTAATATATACAGGAGGAGGAGTTACTAACCACTTGCTCCCAGCATTTTAGTCGCCTCTTACAACATGCATGGCCTATGGAGGAAGAATTGTTTCATTTCCCCATGGAGAAGAGACAGCTGATGTGTTAAGAAAAAAATTGTGAACTTCAAATTTCTATGTGTGATCCACATAGGTTTAACACTTTGATTAACCCGTAAACGTCCAAACGTATATATACTTTTTTTCAACATCTGAAAGTGGTGTAAAAAAATGTAGATCTTCTTTTTTGTTTTACATTTGAAAACGTGTAAAAAAAAACTTTTATCTACATTTTTGTTTTTGTTATATTTGAAAATATGTAAAAAAAAAAGTAGATCTGCTTTTGTAGCTACGAATTTGAACGTCGATTTGTTTGGACCGTTTAAGGGTTAAAGTTTATATAAAAACAATGGATATTGTTCAATATAGGTGTTATTACAAAAATGTAAGTATCACTATGAATACAGTGAACCCTTGCTATAATGGACTAATGAGGAGGGGGGATTGTTGAGTGACCTTTAGATCAGAATAATGTTATAAAATATATAAAAAAGACACTTAAGTACTCTGCTCTATACTAATATAGTACAGTAAACACAGTTTACAGTTGTTTAAAATGCTGATCGTTTCCAACCAAGGCTGGGTGACCTGAAAAAGAAACACTTTCATCATCGCTCACTCCATCACTGTCTTTGTCAGAGGTGTGCAATAAACATTGAAATTAAAGTACAGTGGGCCCCCCGGTTTACGATCAGCTCCCAATGCGACCAATTATGTAAGTGCGTTTGTATGTGTATGTTTGGGGGTCTGAAATGGACTAATCTAATTCACAATATTTCTTATGGGAACAAATTCGGTCAGTACTGGCACCTGAACATACTTCTGGAATGAAATAATATCGTAAACCGGGGGTCCACTGTAGTTGAAAATACAATTTACCCAGTAGACTTTTCCTATTGTTTTAAAAATCTGTCATATAGAGTTTCTACTTAATTTAGCCTGATGTTCCTGCCATTCTTTTCCATGATGATAAATGGTTTTCAGGTGGTTTTTGGACAGTTAGTGGAGGATGAGCAGTACCAGCGACTGATGGACGTAGCTGAACACACACTCGCACTGTGTTCTTGGAGAAGGGTGTGTGTATGCCAGACACTCGAGAGCTGCATCCTCACCTAACAATTGCAAATTATCCAAGGCACCCAGAATAAAAGGCAAGGTCAGTCACTTCTAAAGACTTTAAAAGAGAAAGAATGTATATGATGTGCAGGCAGGCCCCCACTTCACAGTGCTTTGCTTTCAGCGTTTCTCTGATACAGTGGTACCTCGATTTAGTACAGCTCCCAACTCTAACAATTATGTAAGTGTATTTTTTGGGGGTCTGAAATGGACTAATCTAATTTACATTATTCCTTATGGGAGCAAATTCATTCGGTAACGGCACTTGAACAGCCTTCTGGAACAAATTATGGCTGAAACTCTGGGTACCACTATACAGCGGTTTTCAGTTATATCCATTCTTCATTTATTCAGACTTCCTACAATAAATATTTTCACCACTCGCTGTTAACTAAGGATGAAAATATTTTAAGGTAATTAATGTGTGTAAGAGGCGACTAAAATGCCGGGAGCAAGGGGCTAGTAACCCCTTCTCCCGTATAAATTACTAAATTTAATAGAAACTTTCGTTTTTCTTTTTGGGCCGCCCTGCCTTGGTGGGAAACGGCCGGTGTGTTGAAAGAAAGAATTAATGTGTGTACTGTATATGCATTATTTAGGCCTAGCTGTATTGTTCACTTAATATTTCATAGTGTAAATATGTTATCAGGCTTTTATATGCATTTGAAATTGAAAAAGGGGTCTGATGCACTTTACAGCAGTAGTCTGGAAACTAACCTGCTGTATGAGTGGGACCTTACAGAAGCCCAGAACATAACCTGCTGTATAAGTGGGCCCCTACAGTAGGCTGGAAACTAACCTGCTGTATAAGTGGGATACTCCTGTACTTTAATCTGGTTATATTATTATTATTATAACAGTAGCTTGAAGGCTACTTAATTTCAGATGTTGTAATTCATCCTACAGAGGCAAATATAATACAGTACAGTATGTATTCCATAATAAATAAAAAATCTTATTCTATGCTGCATAGGTGCTGAGAAAAGAGAAAAATAAACATACGTAAGCATATTTGTTCATTTTTTTTTTTTAACACATCGGCCATTTTCCTAGGTGGTAGGTTGGTAGACAGCAACCGCCCAGGGAGGTACTACCGTCCTGCCAAGTGACTGTAAAACGAAAGCCTGTAATTGTTTTACATGATGGTAGGATTGCTGGTGTCTTTTTTCTGTCTCATAAACATGCAAGATTTCAGGTACATCTTGCTACTTCTACTTACACTTAGGTCACACTTAACATACATGTACAAGCATATGTATACACACCCCTCTGGGTTTTGTTCTTGTTTATTTCCTCTTACCTCCATGTGGAAGTGGAACAGAATTCTTCCTTCGTAAGCCATGCGTGTTGTAAGAGGCGACTAAAATGCCAGGAGCAAGGGGCTAGTAACCCCTTCTCCTGTATAATATTACTAAATTTAAAAGGAGAAACTTCTGTTTTTCCTTTTGGGCCACCTCACCTCACCTCGGTGGGATATGGCTGGTACGTTGAAAGAAAGAAGAAAAGAAAGATCGGCCGTTTCCCACCAAGGCAGAGTGACCAAAAAAAGAAGGAAAAACCCAGAAAGTAAGAAAACACATCATCATTCAACACTTTCACCATCACTCATGCATAATCACTCTTTGCAGAGGCGCTCGGATACGACAGCTTAGACGTCCCTCCAAATTGCCAGTATCTCAAACCCCTCCTTTAAAATTCAGGCATTGTACTTCCCATTTCCAGGACTCTAGTCCGGCTAACCAGTTTCCCTGAATCCCTTTACAAAATATTACCCTGCTCACACTCCAACAGCTTGCCAGGTCCCAAAAACCATTCGCCTCCATTCACTTCTATCTAACACGCGCACACACGCTTGTTGGAAGACAAAGCCCCTCGCCCACAAAACCTCCTTTACCCCCGCCTTCCTTCTCCTACAGATTTATACGCTCTCCAAGTCATTCTAAATGATCAGACCACCTCAACAGCCCCTCTTCAGCCCTCTGACTAATACTTTTAGTAACTCCACACCACCTAATTTCCACACTATGAATTCTCTGCATAATATTTACACCACACATTGCCCTTAGACATGACATCTCCACTGCCTCCAGCCACCTCCTTGCTGCAGCATTTACAACCCATGCTTCTCATCCACATAAGAGTGTTGGTACCACTATACAACATTCCCTTCTTTGCCTCCATGGATAACATTGTCTCCACAAATACCTCAACACCCCACTCGCCTTTTTTCCTTCATCAATTCTATGGCTAACCTCACCCTTCATAAACCCATCTGCTGAAAAGTCAATTTCCAATGTGATATCCAGTTTTTCTTTATCTAAATCGTTTGATACCCTCATCACTTTACTCTGATCTATGTTCACTTTCAACTCTTCCTAAGAGTAGGCTAGTAAGCAAAATGGGTCATCAACCCTTAAACTGTCCAAACATAGATCTACGTTCACGCGTGTAGTGTTCTGGATTTGACATCTGATTTGACGTGGTTTCTTTCGTGAAAAAAAACGTAGATCTACGATCGGAGTGCTACTCATGTGAACGTAGATCTACGTTTGGACAGTTTAAGGGTTAAGTGAGGAGCATACTGTGCTGGTAGTGGGTTTGTGTCTACCATCTTTAGATATATTTTTAAATGTCACCTTTGCACCATTTATAACATTTTTAGTATACATGTATTTTTAAATTATTATACAGTAGTGTACTGTATACTGAAATAAACAGAGGAAATCAGCTCTAATATACATAGGCTTTCATATTGTTCGGAGAGTTGGTTGTAACTCCGAGCGGTCAGTAAACAAGTACGTCGCTAAGTGAGGAGAGACCGTATTTTACTGAGTATGGTTAGATAGCATATGTGATAATTAGTTGACAGAGAATCAAGCCTTCATCTCTCACTGTTGTCAGTGAGCAATGCAGGTTTAGTGCTCATTGAAGTACAAGTATAGTACAGTACTACACAATACTGTACTTATTTTATTACTACACTCGTAATTCTTAGACATTCGTATTTTTCTGATCAAATGTAAAAAAAAAAAAAAAATTATTTTCAATTGGAAAAAAAAATCTTTAATTTGGAATTTTTTGAATAAAAGTCAGTGCTCTCCAGAAATTTAGTATTTTCAAAGATATTTGAAATTTCAGTTTGAAAAATCTCCTAATTCTGGTAAGACAGTGATAGTGTGAATGATGGTGAAAGTGTTTCTTTTTTGGGTCACCCTGCTGTGGTGGGAGATGGCCAGCGTGATAAAAAAAAAAATACCAAATGGAGGAAGGGTGTGGATGTAACAGTGTTGGGATCATCTAAACTGTAAGGTTGGCATCCTCTGATTGAACAAGTGACGCTGAAATGTTTCCCTTTTT
>NC_069452.1:12080140-12143085 GCF_026875155.1 Cherax quadricarinatus
CTTTCTTTCAACACACCGGCCGTTTCCCACCAAGGCAGGGCGGCCCAAAAAGAAAAACGAAAGTTTCTATTAAATTTAGTAATTTATACGGGAGAAGGGGTTACTAGCCCCTTGCTCCCGGCATTTTAGTCGCCTCTTACACACATTAATTACCTTAAAATATTTTCATCCTTAGTTAACAGCGAGTGGTGAAAATATTTATTGTAGGAAGTCTGAATAAATGAAGAATGGATATAACTGAAAACCGCTGTATAGTGGTACCCAGAGTTTCAGCCATAATTTGTTCCAGAAGGCTGTTCAAGTGCCGTTACCGAATGAATTTGCTCCCATAAGGAATAATGTAAATTAGATTAGTCCATTTCAGACCCCCAAAAATACACTTACATAATTGTTAGAGTTGGGAGCTGTACTAAATCGAGGTACCACTGTATCAGAGAAACGCTGAAAGCAAAGCACTGTGAAGTGGGGGCCTGCCTGCACATCATATACATTCTTTCTCTTTTAAAGTCTTTAGAAGTGACTGACCTTGCCTTTTATTCTGGGTGCCTTGGATAATTTTGCAATTGTTAGGTGAGGATGCAGCTCTCGAGTGTCTGGCATACACACACCCTTCTCCAAGAACACAGTGCGAGTGTGTTCAGCTACGTCCATCAGTCGCTGGTACTGCTCATCCTCCACTAACTGTCCAAAAACCACCTGAAAACCATTTATCATCATGGAAAAGAATGGCAGGAACATCAGGCTAAATTAAGTAGAAACTCTATATGACAGATTTTTAAAACAATAGGAAAAGTCTACTGGGTAAATTGTATTTTCAACTACAGTGGACCCCCGGTTTACGATATTATTTCATTCCAGAAGTATGTTCAGGTGCCAGTACTGACCGAATTTGTTCCCATAAGAAATATTGTGAATTAGATTAGTCCATTTCAGACCCCCAAACATACACATACAAACGCACTTACATAATTGGTCGCATTGGGAGCTGATCGTAAACCGGGGGTCCACTGTACTTTAATTTCAATGTTTATTGCACACCTCTGACAAGACAGTGATGGAGTGAGCGATGATGAAAGTGTTTCTTTTTCAGGTCACCCAGCCTTGGTTGGAAACGATCAGCATTTTAAACAACTGTAAACTGTGTTTACTGTACTATATTAGTATAGAGCAGAGTACTTAAGTGTCTTTTTTATATATTTTATAACATTATTCTGATCTAAAGGTCACTCAACAATCCCCCCTCCTCATTAGTCCATTATAGCAAGGGTTCACTGTATTCATAGTGATACTTACATTTTTGTAATAACACCTATATTGAACAATATCCATTGTTTTTATATAAACTTTAACCCTTAAACGGTCCAAACAAATCGACGTTCAAATTCGTAGCTACAAAAGCAGATCTACTTTTTTTTTTACATATTTTCAAATATAACAAAAACAAAAATGTAGATAAAAGTTTTTTTTTACACGTTTTCAAATGTAAAACAAAAAAGAAGATCTACATTTTTTTACACACTTTCAGATGTTGAAAAAAAGTATATATACGTTTGGACCGTTTACGGGTTAATCAAAGTGTTAAACCTATGTGGATCACACATAGAAATTTGAAGTTCACAATTTTTTTCTTAACACATCAGCTGTCTCTTCTCCATGGGGAAATGAAACAATTCTTCCTCCATAGGCCATGCATGTTGTAAGAGGCGACTAAAATGCTGGGAGCAAGTGGTTAGTAACTCCTCCTCCTGTATATATTACTAAATTTAAAATAAGAAACTTTCCTTTTTCCTTCTGGGCCACCCTGCCTCTGTGGGATATGGCCGGATGGTTGAAAGAAGATTGGCTGTCTCCCACCAAGGCAAGGTGACCCGAAAAATAACGAGTTTTTCTTCTTTTTACATTTAGCAATTTCTACAGGAGAAGGGGTCTCTAGCACCTTACTTCTGGCATTTTAGTCGCTTCTTATGGCACACATGGCTTACGGAGGAAGGATTCTTCTCCGCTTCCCCATAGAGGCAAGATTTATTTATTTTACATATAGTCCAGAGACAAAGCAAGGATCAGTAGTCCTGCCAAAGTGCAAAACATTTAACAAGGTACATCAAAGAACATTATCTCTGTAATAACATCTGTATAATCCTACGGGTTTAGCACTCCCCCCATGATTATAATAATAATAATCTGTAATAACACATGCACAAGATGTTGCAATTGAAACCTTCACTTAAGTCTGTGTTACATGTAGCAGTTCCACCACTTGCCACCCTGTACTTCACTCCTTTCCCTACCAAACTACTACTATTACTATGACTATTATTACTACTAATACTCACTCTATATTTTCACTTCTAATACACCGATATCCAAAGAGTATGAGCTAACCTCCCTTCCTTCATTGAGTCAATCCTGATTACCTTCCAGTCCTCAGGTGCTGTATGACCCATACTTTTTCATCTTAACACGCTGATCGTCTCTCACTGAGGCAGTGACCGCAAAAAGAAACACTCACCATCACCCACACTATCACTGTCTTGTCAGAGGCATGGAGATATGACAGTTTAGCTGTCACTCTAAACAGCAGATATCCCACACCCCTCCTTTAGTGCCGGCATTGTACTTCCCACCTCCAGGACTCAAGTCTGGCTAACCATGCGGGTTTATCAATTTCCCATGAATATAATATTAAAGAAACGTACTCTAAAGATAACACAAGTTACAAGCACTCGGTTGTCAAAGACAGCCCCTGTCGTCTAAACTGGTTAACAAAGACACAAGACAAGTAGTACTCATGGTGGTACTTCCAGCGCACTCTGATTACGTAGATCACTGTCCTCATAGAAGTACAGTGGACCCCGCATAACGATTACCTCCGAGTGCGACCAATTATGTAAGTGTATTTATGTAAGTGCGTTTGCACGTGTATGTTTGGGGGTCTGAAATGGACTAATCTACTTCACAATATTCCTTATGGGAACAAATTCGGTCAGTACTGGCACCTGAACATACTTCTGGAGTGAAAAAATATCGTTAACCGGGGGTCCACTGTAAAATACGTTCAGTGTGCAACACATATGTACAAAGGTTAAGCCTGCCTGAAATGCCTTGGCATGATAGTGGCTTTCTTCGTACCAATTAAATTATGAAATGTAAAAATACATTGCAACCTTTGCAAAGAAATAAACTTTGTTTGTATAAGAAAAGATATAAAATTAACGAACAATGAAAGCCATAAACAAAAATGCTCAACATAGAGAAATACTGTCATTTTATTTATTTTTTTTTTTATCACACTGGCCGATTCCCACCAAGGCAGGGTGGCCCGAAAAAGAAAAACTTTCACCATCATTCACTCCATCACTGTCTTGCCAGAAGGGTGCTTTACACTACAGTTTTTAAACTGCAACATTAACACCCCTCCTTCAGAGTGCAGGCACTGTACTTCCCATCTCCAGGACTCAAGTCCGGCCTGCCGGTTTCCCTGAATCCCTTCATAAATGTTACTTTGCTCACACTCCAACAGCACGCCAAGTATTAAAAACCATTTGTCTCCATTCACTCCTATCAACCACGCTCATGCATACCTGTTGGAAGTCCAAGCCCCTCGCACACAAAACCTCCTTTACCCCCTCTCTCCAACCTTTCCTAGGCCGACCCCTACCCTGCCTTCCTTAAATACTGTCATATCAAGTTATAATAACGAGCATCAACGACAAGAGACAGTGACATGGCACCATCAATGACGTGAATTTCACTGCCCGGTTAAGAGTGATGTGGCACCATCAATGACATCAGCTTCTCTGTCTGGTTAAGCACTGGCAAGCAGTACCTACAATAACTGCACGAGTGGTCACATGGGCACGTCTTGTCTCACCTTCATGTGTTAATGTGACTTGTAAATGGTCCAAGTTGGACCAAAACATCATCTTAAGCTCTCTTTCTCTCTCTTTCTCTCTTTCTCTCTCTCTCTCTCTTTCTCTCTCTCTCTCTTCTCTCCCTCTTTCTCTTCTCTCTGCTCTCCTCTCTCTCTCCTTCTCCTCTTCTCTCTCTCTCTCTCTTCTCTCTCTCTCTCTCTTTCTCTCTCTCTCTCTCTCTCTCTCTCTCTCTCTCTTTCTCTCTCTCTCTCTGTTCTCTCTCTCTCTGTCTCTCTCTCTCCTCTCTCTCTCTCTCTTCCTCTCCTTTCTCTCTTCTCCCCTCTCTTCTCTCTCTTTCTCTCTTTCTCTTCTCTCTTCTCTCTCTCTCTCTCTCTCTCTCTCTCTCTCTCTCTCTCTCTCTCTCTCTCTCTCTTTCTCTATCTCTCTCTCTTTCTCTTTCTCTCTCTTTCTCTCTCTCTTTCTCTCTCTCTTTCTCTCTCTCTCTCTCTCTCCTATGTGCAGGTTATATGTGTACATATACATGTATATATATATATATAACCCCTTCTCCTGTATAAATTACTAAATTTAAAAAGAGAAACTTTTGTTTTTCTTTTTGGGCCACCCTGCCTTGGTGGGATACGGCCAGTTTGTTGAAAGAAAGAAGAAAGATACACTATATTTTTTTTTTCAACAAACCGGCAGCATCCCAACAAGGCAGGGTGGCCCAAAAAAGAAAAACGAAAGTTTCTCTTTTTAAATTTAGTAATTTATACAGGAGAAGGGGTTACTAGGCCCTTGGTCCCGGCATTTTAATCGCCTTTTACAACACGCATGGCTTACGGAGGAAGAATTCTGTTGGAACAGAATTCTTCCTCCGTAAGCTATGCGTATTGTAAGTGGCGACTAAAATGCCAGGAGCAAGGGGCTAATTACCCTTTTTGTATAAATTACTAAATTTAAAAAGAGAAACTTTTGTTTTCCTTTTCAGGTCACCCTGCCTTGGTGGGATGCAGCTGGTGCATTGAAAAAAAAAATACAGTGGTACCTCGAATTTCGAACAGCTCCCAATTCGAACAATTATTTAAGTGTATTTTTGTAAGTGCTTTTGTAAGTGTATTTTTGCGTGTCTGAAACGGACTAATGTAATTTACAGTATTCCTTATGGGAACAAATTCGCTCAGTAACGGCATTCGAACAGCATTCTGAAAAGAATTAAGGCTGAAATTCGGGGTACCACTGTATATCTATCAACAATTTTTAACACTTGTGACCCAAAGTTCTACAAAATACATTATGCAGTTACTATTCTTAAAATAAATTTAAATATAAATTTTAAGGCATAGTTTTTTCTCTCTAAACTTACGAAAGGTAGACTCAACAAACACTCAAACTCACCTGGTTAGAAAAATGACTCACTCCAGAGAATGTCAATCTAACTGGCTTCTCAGT
Source organism: Cherax quadricarinatus (assembly GCF_026875155.1). Classification (NCBI taxonomy): domain Eukaryota; kingdom Metazoa; phylum Arthropoda; class Malacostraca; order Decapoda; family Parastacidae; genus Cherax; species Cherax quadricarinatus. The sequence goes on from NC_069452.1 coordinate 12,085,444, forward strand.
CATGACATCCATTAATTTGGTGCCACACTCATCCAGTGCTGACTGGGCACTATTTTAAAATGGAGAAAACAGAACATTTACTCTAGCAGAGGATTTAAAGCCTCGGCTAAAACTGATCATTGAGTATGGCTGACAATACAGATTCTCAACTAACAAGCGAGTTGCAGTACTGATTTTCTTTAATTCACAAAGAGCTGTTTGCACAGAAAAAATAGTAGGACAATTACGGTTATATTTTACATAAAAATTTACCATATCAAAACAAGCTAAGTAGTAGTAATTATAAAGGGAGTTGTTGCAGTTAAAGAGGTGGGGACAAGGAAGTAAATTGGAAGTAAGGAAGAATTATTGACATTTATAAAAAATATTTTAAACGAGTGAAAAATGAATCAAAGTAAAAGGTAGTCTGAAGACAGAGGTAAAAAAAAAAAAAATGGGGAATTAAACTCACATTTGGAGAGCCTCATCAGTATCTATGTAAGCTACCAGCAGAGTGAGGTGAGATGTAGCGGCATCAATAAATGACCTCATCAGAGATTTGTCGTATGCTAACATTTCTTCCTGGACCTTGACGATTGCCTGGTGAATCTGTGGACAGTTATCAGAAATTAAATAACAGGCCACACGAATATGTATTAACTCTAAGGGACTGAAGGAAGGGTAGGGAGCCATCCCAAGGAGAGTTGGAGGGAGGAGGTGAAGGTTTTGAGTGCCAAGGTATTGAACATCCAGCAAGCTTGTGTGAGTGCATTAGATAGGAGTGGAGACAAGTAGTTTTTGACTTGATGTGCTGTAGGAGTGAGAGCAAAGTATCATTTATTAAGGGATTAAGGGAAACTGGTTAGCTGGACTTGAGTGCTGGAGGTAGGAAGGGTACTGGTCAGCACACTTCTGGAAAGATGGCAACTAAATGAAAGATGGCAAATATGCTTTCTTTTTTTGGTCACCCTGCCTTAGTAGGAGACAATCATTGAGGTTAAACCTCCCCCCCATTAGTCCATTAAATCAAGGTTTATTAATGGCTCTAGGGATCACTGTCCCCATTAACTGGTCTGATAAATTGAAAAAAAAATATATTACAACAATAAGAACTATTAAGAAGCACTTCCCATGGGGAAGTGGAACAGAATTCTTCCTCCGTAAGCCATGCGTGTCATAAGAGGTGACTAAAATGCCAGGAGCAAGGTGCTAGTAAGCCTTTCTCCTGTATACATTACTGAAGTTAAAAAGAGAAACTTTTGTTTTTCTTTCTGCCTCGTTGGGATACGGCAGGTTTGTTGAAAGAAGAAGAAATGTATACTGAATGTAAATAGAAGCTTGTGTGATAAATGGAAAATTATTAATAATAATAATTATAATAATATTTATTGCTACAAGTCCATGTTACAACTTGTACAGACCAGAGCCAACATCAGTGACATACTCTATAGAAAGCCTCTGGTTATGCACAGCATTTTGGGCAATTTAGGTTAATTTTGTACCCAGGGGTTGCATCCTGGGTACAAAATTAACCTAAATTACAAATTTAACAATAGGTAAACAAACTATACCATGGGCGGCAATAGAATCCCCTTTGAGGGGACTTGAGCTAGAGTTCGTCATGGCCACGCTAGCTGAAGATTCGTCTGTAAAAACTTGCATTTGTGGTCACAGTGGTGCCTATGCTAACCTTCCTATGGTGTAGAAATATACCTAGTTGGACGAATCTTATTGTGGCTAGCTGGTCCAGTGGCTAATGCGACGGTCTGGAGTTTTGAGACTCTGATCGCGGATTCTATCCCCACCTGTGGTATGGTTTGTTTGCAATCTTGTCATTACGATTTCTTGAGTCAAGTTACAATAGGTACCAGGGTGTTACCCAGTTGGGTAACACTCAGGTACGTATTGTCTGCTAAGTGAACAGTGCCAGCAGGTGTATCGAGGAAACACCCCAATGTTCTCACTCGTACCGGGGATCAAACCACGGACCTCGGTGTGTGAGCCGAGTGTGCTACCAACCCAGCTTGCACAGCTATGGGCTTTAACTTTTCAAAATATAACATCTACCATTTTTACTACTGAACCACTATACATTACACTTTAGTTATGGTGATACCATTCCCAAAATAAACCTCCTCTCTAGCCTCTACAATAAACAACCTCAGCGGAAATAAGTTATTTTAACTTTTTTGGGGTTATCCTAGGTAATTTACACACATGTAACTTCTCTCAACGAACTGGCCATATCCCACCAAGACAGGGTGCCCCAAAAAGAAAAAGAAAAGTTTCTCGTTTTAAATTTAGTAACATATACAGGAGAAGGGGTTACTAGCTTCTTGCTCCTGGCATTTTAGTCACTTCTTATGACACCTATGGCTTATGGAGGAAGAATTCTGTTCCACTTCCTCATTGAAATAAGAGGAAATTAACAAGAACGAAAACTAGTGAGAAAATAGAAGAAAACCCAGAGGGGTATGTACATGCATGTGTAGTGTGACCTTGGTATAAATAGAAGCAGCAAGACATCATACCTGAATCCTTGCATGTTTATGAGACAAAAAAATGACACCAGCAATCCTACCATCATGTAAAACAAGTACAGGTTTCCATTTCACACTCTACTGGTAGGACAGAAGTACCTCCCTGGGTGGCTACTGTTTACCAACCTACTTCCTAGGACATATGTAACTATGTATGATAATTGTCTTTATGTGTACCTGTACCTACATAAACTTACACCACACAGACACATTAGCATTCAGCTATGATGCCAGATCATCGTGTAAACACTACAATGACATCGGTGCACTGCTACAGTCATTATACATTAACTTCACGTTCATTATTTATTCACAAACATTGATATGATACAAGAGATTCTAGAAAAATAGCCAAATTGACACTAAACCCTCCATTTAATGGCCTTCAGAAATACTGAATAAAATCCGCTGGGTCACTAGACCTGGAAACAGAGGACAGAGTCTGTTGGTCGCAGAATTGCTCATTATTATTACGATCATGACAAAACAATCTTGTCTCTTTCCACCACAATTACCATTACTGGTCACCTGCTTCCATCAGTCCATTATTTGGAGGATTTGCTGTACAGCAAGATGGTAATTGCAGAGGAGTTTTTATTGGTACGTTTCAACACAAATCAGATTTATCTGTATGTGATAAAGCCAATTTGTGGCAAAGCATTGTACCAATAAAGATTAAGCTGCAATTAATGACTTATTCATCATAATATACATGATTATTATTGAGCATTGACAAATGTTCTTTAGATTTTATTTAGTTATTCATAATACAACAGATGTATACAACTTGGGTGTTCCGTGGCCTGGTAGTCAATGCTTTTGCCTCACCCACTGAGTGTCCATGGTTCAATCCCTGGCTAGGTGGAAACACTGGGTGTGCTTCCCTACACCTGTTGTCCCTGTTCACCTAGCAATTAGGTATCTGGGTGTTAGTTTACTGGTGTGGGCCACATCCTGGGGGGACAAGACTGAGGACCCCAATGGAAATAAGACAGACAGTCCTTGATGACACACTGACTTCCTTGGGTTATCCTGGGGTTACTAACCCTCCTGGGTTAAAAATCCCAAGAAAATCTTAGCTTACCCGCATCCACAGCAATTAATAACTTCAGACCGGAGGGACTTGTGCCCCTTCCTTTCGCTGCCAAGATTTGGCCAATATTTCCTCTTCAGACACCTGGTAACAGAGCTCAATACATCAGCCATCAGTGGCCCTTCAAGCTCAACAAGAAGCCATGGGCCTCTCGACCCGACATAAGGATACCACATGAATACCTCAACTGTCTCAAACTAGAAAAAAAATTAATAGCAGATCTATGGTACTTACATCAGCATTAGTTATCTGGATTCCTAAGAAAAAGTTCGGTCTGAGGGTCTTGTTAGCATCACCATCTGCATTCTCTACAGCTTTCTTCTGTTTCTTCTTTTTCTTTTTCTCATCTTTGGACTGTTTATTTTTGCTTTTTTTACAAGGGGGCACAGATTCTTCAATTTTATCTAGGACTTTTCCAGAATCAATAGGAGTTGCACTTTCTTCAAATTTCTCAAGATCATCATCAGGAAATACCTGACTGCTACTTAGTGACTCGCACTCAGTTTCAAAGATGCCCGATGAAAAATTTCCACTCTCTGCTAAGGAAACATCCTGGTCTAAACTTTCCGTCAAAGACACATCTTGGTCAAGACTATCTAGTGACAAACTCTTGTTTAGTGACAAATTTGATCCCTGCATTCCAAAAGCACCCTTATTAAAATATTTACGCACACTGGCAGGGGAACAAGAATCTAATGTGCTTTTATTTGTCAATTCCTGTTTAGATATATTTTTATTAGATATATGTTCGTTATCTTCTAACACTGTATGGCCAAGTTCTGAAGGCTCAAGCTCCTTGTGTTGTGAGCGACCCATCGTACCCAGGTCATTATCACCATTGGCACTTCCGCCTATTCTATCTTCTTGGACGTGTTTTGCGTTTAATGACACTGATGGAGATGCCATTTCTTCTTCAGGCTGCTGGCAAACATTACTGCTCTCTTGTAGAGACTTCTTGGGTGGGGGAGTCATACCGGTGTCACTTGCTGAGTCAGTCTCTCTCTCTCTTTTCTGCTTCCTAGCCAAAATATTTTCATTCTCTTCACTGACATTTTCTCTTTCTGAATCAAAATTATTTTCCATTGTTCTTGCAAATTTGGGGAGAACTGAGAACTGTGTTTTCCAAGATGCAGAAAACTCACAGATAATTAGAGACTGGTGTTTAGGGTGTGGAACAATCTTGGTGTTGAATGAAACTGACGAATTTCTTCTTAGTGGATAACTGTGTCGATCAAGATGTCCTCCAGTCCAGCAATACACTGGCAACTGTGCAACTGAAAATGGTAAATATGATTTAAAATTTAAGAAAAACAATGAAGTCTTCATTCACATTTCCCAATTCTGTGACTGTCATATTTAGGCAAAAGAGGTAAAAGAAAAAATATTAAAAATGAAAAGCTTAATGGAACAGAGTTATGGAAAAATAAATAAAGGGTTTGGAACCAATATAAGATGGTCAGCGCAGCTTCGATAAAAATAAATAAAAATTTTGAGAATTTAATAAATATTTTTTAAAATTCTTGAAACACTAAAAAACTAGTGCCAGCCAGCAGGGCAGCCGGGATTTCATTCTGAGAGGCGGCTAAAGGGGCTTAAAAATGATGAGATTTTTTAAAAGTTTAAATAATTTTTAAAAAGATCATTTTTAGAATGAAGAGTAGAATCCTCCAATTCATGGATTTAGTTTCCAGTTTCGGTTATCCATGGTTTACCGTGGCCTGAAACAAACCTTAAATTTTGCTTAATAAGGATACCAAAGCACAAAAGTAGTGATGGAAGTTCTTCAAAGCCTAAGAGAAGCTGTGAAGCACTTCTCATCAGTGAAAAAGTGATAATTCTCTAATAATTGTTTGTAATTTATCAAACTTTAAATGAATAACGACTTGCATACAGGGTTCGCTATTATCCACAGTTTCAGGTAGCCATAGTAGGTCTTGGAACGTATCCCTCCCACAGGTACGAGGGAGCTACTATGTGTGAAAATTCTTTAACTATAGTTCCTTTGTGGCTATAATACATTTTGAAAAAAAAAAAAATGAAAATTACCATGGGAGTGTTTATGCCCCTTAGCCTCCCCGTGTGGCTGTACTACTAGTTCCAGCAATTATATTTCAGCCAATCTTGTGGTAGGTTCTAGAGACGAGTTTTAAGCTCTGAACTCACACAGCAGTACACACTGCTAATGTTGAAGGATTCACAGTCTTGTGTCACTGGCAAACCTATAATGCTTGGAAACCAATAAAAACTAGTTGAAACTACAGGGTATTTCTTTGTGATGTCACTATGTTTACAGTATATTAGTCTTATCAAATGACATTTCGTAGTCTGTGACATGATGATGGTCATACCTCTGACGAGTTTCGAGAGTCTACTCCTGGAGCCTGGCCATGGTATTGCGACTTTTTATTCTATCATATTTCTTAGCTTAGGGGTTTGGTTAAGCTATTTGTGGTATCTTGCCTGATATTTTGGAGTTTGTTGGGGTATTTTGTGTAAATAATGTGAACTGTCAGTGTAATCACGTTTCATTAAGTGGCTTAAATAGTAGTGTGTCTGGATCACAGCATTACAGTACAGCCTCTCCTTACTTTTAATGATGGGGTTCCATTGGTCATTAAGTCAGAAGCATACTATACTGGTAGTGGATTTGTGTCAACCATCTTTAGATATTTTTTTAATATCATCTTTGCACCATTTATAACATTTCTGGAATATTTTAAATGTTTATACAGTAATGTACTATACAGTGGACCCCCGGTTAACGATACTTTTTCACTCCATAAGTATGTTCAGGTGCCAGTACTGACCGAATTTATTCCCATAAGGAATATTGTGAAGTAGATTAGTCCATTTCAGACCCCCAAACATACACGTACAAACGCACTTACATAAATACAGTTACATAATTGGTCGCATTCGGAGGTAATCGTTATGCGGGGGTCCATTGTATACTGTAATAAACAGAATAGTGGAATTCAGCTCTAATATACATTATTTAGGTTTGCATACTGGATGGAGAGCTGGTCGTAAGTCTGAGCGGTAGGTAAATGAGCGTGTCGCTAAGCGAGGAGAGGCTGTAGTTTCGATTAAAAGTGTGATAATTTATGTGTTTTAGCTAAAAAATATGCACAAATATAATGTTTTCACATTCAGGATGAGTAGAAACACTGGCAACCATACGCCTGCTGTCCCTGTTCAACTGGGTGAGTGCTGGTCAACTGTTGTGGGTGGCATCCTGGGGAAGAGACTCGTAAGATCTCGGTACAAATAAGCCATGTTGCTTGGGTTTTTCTGAATTATCTTGGGCTATTCTGAATTATTAAACCTCAGGTAAATAGCCCATATTGAATAGTTATATTTATTTTAGGTAAGCCATATACATAAGCTTAATGCCAAAATTAGTTACACGTGTCCCTAATACAGTCAGTAATTCTGCCAGTATTATTATCCTAAATAATTTACACATGTTACTATTTAAGATAATTATAATTATCCCCCCAAAAAATAGCCTCTTCGAGAATTCAAGTTCTTGAATTGAATGTCATCTAATGTAAAAATCTTTACCTATAAGCTTATTAAACTTTAACCCAAATAATTTTTCCTCATAATCATGTCAAATATATTTAATTTATTTATATATTCATTATATACGCTAATTTAATTTTATTTGTACAGGCCAAATATATTACAGCTGATTTCCTTTATTTTGTACAGTATACAGTATACTACTGTATAAATACAGTGGACCCTCGAATTTAGTCCTGCCTTTTCTGTATGCAAAACTATTTTTATCTATAAAATGTATTTTTTGTTAATATTTTTGGGTGTCTGGAATGGTTTAATTGGATTTACATTATTTCCTATGGGAAATATTAACAAAAAATACATTTCAAAGATAATAAAAATAGTTTTGCATACAGAAAAGGCACGACTAAATTCGAGGGTCCACTGTATTTAAAAATATATTAAAAATGTTATAAATGGTGCAAATGTGACATTAAAACAGTAACTAAAGATGGTCGACACACACCCACGGTAGAGTACGCTCCTTGCTTACCGACCAATTCGCTTAACCCTTTCAGGGTCCAAGGCCCAAATCTGGAGTCACGCACCAGTGTCCAAGAATTTAAAAAAAAAAAATTTGTTATTTTTTCTTATGAAATCGTAGAGAATCTTTTTCTGAAGGTAATAAAACAAAAAGTACGAAATTTGGTGGAAAATTGACGAAATTATGCTCTCGCGAATTTTGATGTGTCAGCGATATTTACGAATCGGCGATTTTGCCGACTTTGACTCCCATTTTAGGCCAATTACATTATTCCAATCAACCAAATTCTATCGATTGAGCACAAGAAATCGCCAAGTCAACTGTTTCAACTACAAAATAAAGTGATCGGAAATTGTTAATTTGGCCAATTTAACACAAAGTTCAAAATATTCCAATTTCAAAATAGGGTTCAGAATGAACAATGTAGGCATTCCTGGCACTAAACTAACATTTCCTCTGTTCATTAGTTATGTTTTGAGGCTTTACAAATAAATTCCATTTTGATTTTTTATTCACATAATGAATTTTTATTCACACCAAAAAATAGAAGACTTACTGTTATGCAATACTGTAATAATTGTATAAATATCATCACCATATTTGTGAATATATATTAGACCCACCAGCTGACGTGTATTAGACGTGTGAGGTCGTTTGTTTACTCTTGAATATCGGCAAAAATTTAACATTTCTGCTACTTTGAGCTCAGTTTCAAGCCATTTCCTGTGCTAAAACCAATCAAAATCATCTCTATTTCTGTAATATGTCTTCCATTCTATCAAATGAGACCAAGAAATCGCAAATACAACTATAAAAAACATACGAAAAAACACTGCAAAGTTGCTGTTTTAATCGAAAAATCATGATTTCATTTTTTTACTCTCATTATACACAGTGTGCTGCAGGATGTGTTTTATGTGGTGCACACATACCACATAGATGTATTCTCTCATATCTAGGCCCAAATGTACCACTCACAGTTTATCAGAGTGAGCTGAGCTCATGGCGTAGATCTACGGTTTGGACCCTGAACGTAAAGCCGTAGATCTACGGGACGGACCCTGAAAGGGTTAACGATCTAGTCGTATTATTATTTTAATAAAAAAGAAGTGCTAACCCTATAAGGGTCATACAATGACCTAGTAGGTTGTAGGAACGGAACTCGGTCGTTAAGTGAGGAGTGCCCGTATACATTTAATGTCTGAAAAAACATACAGTGGACCCCCGCCTAACGATCAGCTCCCAACTCGACCAATTATGTAAGTGTATTTTTGTAGGTGTATTTTTGGGGGTCTGAAGTGGACTACGTAATCTAATTCACAATATTTCTTATGGGAACAAATTCGGTCTATTCCGGCACCCAAACAGACTTCTGGATTGAAATAATATTGTTAGACGGGGGTCCACTGTTTATGTTATGTTTATTGTCCTTGTAGTCTTAAGTTAGGCTTAAGCCTAACCATGAGCTTTTTACATTTATTCAACTGTCACCCGTTCCTGTATAAACAATGTAGGTATTGTCAAAATAAACTTTTAATAATAAATAAATTTATTTTCAGACCTCGCCTGCTGTAAGTCAGTAAGTTTAGGTACAGGAACAATACCTGCACTCTGAAGGAAGGGTAGAGATATGTTGCAGTGTTTGAACTCTAGTATTGGATGGAGAGTAATGATGAAAGTGTTCTTTCTTTCTCCAGTCGCCCTGCCTCGGTGTGAAACGACCGACGTGTTAATAAAAAAAAAAATAGGCACATACCTGGAGCATACCTGGAGAGGGTTTCAGGGGGTCAACGCCCCCACGGCTTGGTCTGAGACCGGGCCTCGTGGTGGATCAGGGTCTGATCAACCAGGCTGTTACTGCTGGGCATAAGTACAATTATCATACACAGTGTAAATTCCTGACCAGGATAACCCAAAAACCGTAAAAGTGACTCATTTCCATCGGGGTCCTCGGCTGTACCAGCTAGAACAGCAAAAATCAACCCTTTCCTGGTATGCTCACACAAGCGGTAAACCTGTAAGGTCCATACAGCATATACAGATTGAGAGGCAGTCAGGTTTGATCCGAGGAAGAGGGGGGTAGCTCCAATTCCTCGGCTTAAGAGACCTTCACCAGCATCATAGCACCCACTAAGTTTTATTTAGGCATTAGGAACATAACACACAATATTTTGTACGATGGACTTTAAGGCGGCAATTACTATGGCTTCATACTGTGTGCAGTATGGAGATTTAACCTTAGATAACCCGAGATAACCTAGGATAACCCAAGGTCCACAATGGAATTAAGTCACATCGACTTTAAGGTTATCCTGCTGGGTAATTTACACGCGTTAAACTACGTATGATAACTGTATTCGTGTGTACATGTACCTCAATAAACTTACTGATAACCTACTTACTCACCTAGGATAACCCAGGATAACCAGACAACCCATGATAATCCAAGATAACTGAACCCATGATAACCTAGGATAACCCAAGATAACCAGACAATCCATGATAACTTAGAATAACCCAAGATAACCAAACATAAACCAAGATAACTGGACAACCTACAATATAACTGGACAACCCAAGATAACCAGACAACCCATGATAACCAGACAACCCAAGATAACCGGACAACCCATGATAACCAGATAACCCAAGATAACCGGACAACCCACGATAACCAGACAACCCAAGATAACCGGACAACCCATGATAACTTAGGATAATTGGACAACTCATGATAACCAGACAACCCATGATAACCAGACAATCCATGATAACCGGACAACCCATGATAACTTAGGATAACCGGATAACCCATGATAACCGGACAACCTATGATAACTGGACAATCCATGATAACTGGACAACCCAAGACAACCCAGGATAACCTGACAACCCATGATAACCAGACAACCCATGATAACCGGACAACCCATGATAACCAGACAACCCATGATAACCGGACAACCCATGATAACTGGACAACCCATGATAACTGGACAACCCATGATAACCAGACAACCCAGGATAACCAGACAATCCATGATAACCTGACAACCCATGATAACCGGACAACCCATGATAACCGGACAACCCATGATAACCAGACAACCCATGATAACTGGACAACCCATGATAACGAGACAACCCAAGACAACCCAGGATAACCTGACAACCCATGATAACTGGACAACCCATGATAACCAGACAACCCATGATAACCAGACAACCCATGATAACCTGACAACCCAAGACAACCCAGGATAACCTGACAACCCATGATAACCAGACATCCCATGATAACCAGACAACCCATGATAATCAGACATCCCATGATAACCAGACAACCTATAATAACCAGACAACCCATGATAACCAGACAACCCAGGATAACCTGACAACCCATGATAACCAGACAACCCATGATAACCAGACAACCCATGATAACCAGACAACCCATGATAAAAAGACAACCCATGATAACCTGACAACCCATGATAACCAGACAACCCATGATAACCTGACAACCCATGATAACCAGACAACCCAGGATAACCAGACAACCCATGATAACCAGAAAACCCATGATAACCGGACAACCCATGATAAACAGACAACCCAGGATAACCAGACAACCCATGATAACCGGACAACCCATGATAACCAGACAACCCATGATAACCAGACAACCCAGGACAACCAGACAACCCAGGATAACCAGACAACCCATGATAACCAGACAACCCAGGATAACCAGACAACCCAGGATAACCAGACAACCCAGGATAACTAGACAACCCATGATAACCAGACAACCCATGATAACCAGACAACCCAGGATAACCAGACAACCCATGATAACCAGACAACCCAGGATAACCAGACAACCCATGATAACCAGACAACCCATGATAACCAGACAACCCATGATAACCAGACAACCCAGGATAACCTGACAACCCATGATAACCAGACAACCCAAGACAACCCAGGATAACCAGACAACCCAGGATAACCAGACAACCCATGATAACCAGACAACCCATGATAACCGGACAACCCAGGATAACCGGACAACCCATGATAACCAGACAACCCATGATAACCAGACAACCCATGATAACCAGACAACCCAGGATAACCAGACAACCCAGGATAGCCAGACAACCCATGATAACCAGACAACCCAGGATAACCAGACAACCCATGATAACCAGACAACCCATGATAACCAGACAACCCAGGATAACCAGACAACCCAGGATAACCAGACAACCCATGATAACCAGACAACCCAGGATAACCAGACAACCCAGGATAACCAGACAACCCATGATAACCAGACAACCCAGGATAACCAGACAACCCATGATAACCAGACAACCCAGGATAACCAGACAACCCATGATAACCAACAACCCAGATAACCAGACAACCCATGATAACCAGACAACCCATGATAACCAGACAACCCATGATAACCAGACAACCCAGGATAACCAGACAACCCATGATAACCAGACAACCCAGGATAACCAGACAACCCAGGATAACCAGACAACCCATGATAACCAGACAACCCATGATAACCAGACAACCCAAGACAACCCAGGATAACCAGACAACCCAGGATAACCAGACAACCCATGATAACCAGACAACCCATGATAACCGGACAACCCAGGATAACCAGACAACCCATGATAACCGGACAACCCATGATAACCGGACAACCCAAGACAACCCAGGATAACCAGACAACCCAGGATAACCAGACAACCCATGATAACCAGACAACCCATGATAACCAGACAACCCAAGACAACCCAGGATAACCAGACAACCCAGGATAACCAGACAACCCATGATAACCAGACAACCCATGATAACCGGACAACCCAGGATAACCAGACAACCCATGATAACCAGACAACCCATGATAACCGGACAACCCATGATAACCAGACAAACCATGATAACCGGACAACCCAGGATAACCAGACAACCATGATAACCAGACAACCCATGATAACCGGACAACCCATGATAACCGGACAACCCAGGATAACCAGACAACCCATGATAACCAGACAACCATGATAACCGGACAACCCATGATAACCGGACAACCCAGGATAACCAGACAACCCATGATAACCAGACAACCATGATAACCGGACAACCCAGGATAACCAGACAACCCATGATAACCGGACAACCCATGATAACCAGACAACCATGATAACCGGACAACCCAGGATAACCAGACAACCATGATAACCGGACAACCCATGATAACCGGACAACCCAGGATAACCAGACAACCATGATAACCGGACAACCCATGATAACCGGACAACCCAGGATAACCAGACAACCATGATAACCAGACAACCATGATAACCAGACAACCCATGATAACCAGACAACCCAACCGGACAACCCATGATAACCGGACAACCCAGGATAACCGGACAACCCATGATAACCAGACAACCCATGATAACCAGACAACCCAGGATAACCAGACAACCTACAATACCCTCTCACACTCTCATAATTACAAGCTACCAGCACTCGTCTCACTATAAAACAAACACTCATAACAACACTTACATCAACGTTCACTTGGTCTTCGTCTCTCACACAAAACTTACCTCGTAAAATAAGATTTATTTGTGGAAATTTACCATAATGGTGGCAGACGGCCATGACACCCGGTGTCCCATCCTCCGTGACCACGACTTCGGCTCGCACTTCAACTTTTAAATTTGCATTATTAGTATATTTGTATATGATAATTAAATACAACTACTTAATAAATAAAAATAATGTATTATTGATATAATTAATATAACATATGATTATATATATTTTAAAAGAAATTTTTATTTTAAGGTAAGCCTTCGGACATATTGTTTACTATGAGATATTTAAAAAAATTTAGTTAATAATAGATGTAAACAATATTTATAATACAAACTAATATATAAATTATTACATTAGTAATATATAAACTAAATTATCAATATCAAACACTATTTTTAAATAAAAAATATATACTCTATGTACATCTCAGTATAATTCAAATTCAAAGTTTATTCTCTATAAGTATTACAATGTTGAGTTTACAGAATTTGGTTATTGTGTGGTTTACATGTAGTAAAATAATAATTACAGTGTACCACTGGAACACCTAGCATGGCTAGGCATTACAGAGTGTACCACTAGAACACCTAGCATGGCTAGGCATTACAGAGTGTACCACTAGAACACCTAGCATGGCTAGGCATTACAGAGTGTACCACTAGAACACCTAGCATGGCTGGGCATTACAGAGTGTACCACTGGAACACCTAGCATGGCTGGGCATTACAGAGTGTACCACTAGAACACCTAGCATGGCTGGGCATTACAGAGTGTACCACTGGAACACCTAGCATGGCTGGGCATTACAGAGTGTACCACTAGAACACCTAGCATGGCTGGCATTACAGAGTGTACCACTGGAACACCTAGCATGGCTGGGCATTACAGAGTGTACCACTAGAACACCTAGCATGGCTAGGCATTACAGAGTGTACCACTAGAACACCTAGCATGGCTAGGCATTACAGAGTGTACCACTAGAACACCTAGCATGGCTAGGCATTACAGAGTGTACCACTAGAACACCTAGCATGGCTAGGCATTACAGAGTGTACCACTAGAACACCTAGCATGGCTAGCATTACAGAGTGTACCACTAGAACACCTAGCATGGCTAGGCATTACAGAGTGTACCACTAGAACACCTAGCATGGCTAGCATTACAGAGTGTACCACTAGAACACCTAGCATGGCTAGGCATTACAGTGTACCACTGGAACACCTAGCATGGCTGGGCATTACAGAGTGTAACCACTAAACACCTAGCATGGCTAGGCATTACAGAGTGTACCACTAGAACACCTAGCATGGCTGGGCATTACAGTGTACCACTAGAACACCTAGCATGGCTAGGCATTACAGTGTACCACTAGAACACCTAGCATGGCTAGGCATTACAGAGTGTACCAATAGAACACCTAGCATGGCTAGGCATTACAGAGTGTACCACTAGAACACCTAGCATGGCCAGGCATTACAGAGTGTACCACTAGAACACCTAGCATGGCTAGGCATTACAGAGTGTACCACTAGAACACCTAGCATGGCTAGGCATTACAGAGTGTACCACTAGAACACCTAGCATGGCTAGGCATTACAGAGTGTACCACTAGAACACCTAGCATGGCTAGGCATTACAGAGTGTACCACTAGAACACCTAGCATGGCCAGGCATTACAGAGTGTACCACTAGAACACCTAGCATGGCTAGGCATTACAGAGTGTACCACTAGAACACCTAGCATGGCTAGGCATTACAGAGTGTACCACTAGAACACCTAGCATGGCTAGGCATTACAGAGTGTCCCACTAGAACACCTAGCATGGCTAGGCATTACAGAGTGTACCACTAGAACACCTAGCATGGCTAGGCATTACAGAGTGTCCCACTAGAACACCTAGCATGGCTAGGCATTACAGTGTGTACCACTGGAACACCTAGCATGGCTAGGCATTACAGAGTGTACCACTGGAACACCTAGCATGGCTAGGCATTACAGAGTGTACCACTGGAACACCTAGCATGGCTAGGCATTACAGAGTGTACCACTGGAACACCTAGCATGGCTAGGCATTACAGAGTGTACCACTGGAACACCTAGCATGGCTAGGCATTACAGAGTGTACCACTGGAACACCTAGCATGGCTAGCATTACAGAGTGTACCACTGGAACACCTAGCATGGCTAGGCATTACAGTGTACCACTAGAACACCTAGCATGGCTAGGCATTACAGAGTGTACCACTAGAACACCTAGCATGGCTAGGCATTACAGAGTGTACCACTAGAACACCTATCATGGCTAGGCATTACAGAGTGTACCACTAGAACACCTAGCATGGCTAGGCATTACAGAGTGTACCACTAGAACACCTAGCATGGCTGGGCATTACAGTGTACCACTAGAACACCTAGCATGGCTAGGCATTACAGAGTGTACCACTGGAACACCTAGCATGGCTGGGCATTACAGAGTGTACCACTGGAACACCTAGCATGGCTAGGCATTACAGAGTGTACCACTGGAACACCTAGCATGGCTAGGCATTACAGAGTGTACCACTGGAACACCTAGCATGGCTAGGCATTACAGTGTACCACTAGAACACCTAGCATGGCTAGGCATTACAGAGTGTACCACTAGAACACCTAGCATGGCTAGGCATTACAGAGTGTACCACTAGAACACCTAGCATGGCTAGGCATTACAGAGTGTACCACTAGAACACCTAGCATGGCTAGGCATTACAGAGTGTACCACTAGAACACCTAGCATGGCTGGGCATTACAGTGTACCACTAGAACACCTAGCATGGCCAGGCATTACAGAGTGTACCACTGGAACACCTAGCATGGCTGGGCATTACAGAGTGTACCACTAGAACACCTAGCATGGCTAGGCATTACAGAGTGTACCACTAGAACACCTAGCATGGCTAGGCATTACAGTGTACCACTAGAACACCTAGCATGGCTAGGCATTACAGAGTGTACCACTGGAACACCTAGCATGGCTGGGCATTACAGAGTGTACCACTAGAACACCTAGCATGGCTGGGCATTACAGAGTGTACCACTAGAACACCTAGCATGGCTAGGCATTACAGAGTGTACCACTAGAACACCTAGCATGGCTGGGCATTACAGAGTGTACCACTAGAACACCTAGCATGTCTAGGCATTACAGAGTGTACCACTAGAACACCTAGCATGGCTAGGCATTACAGAGTGTACCACTGGAACACCTAGCATGGCTAGGCATTACAGAGTGTACCACTGGAACACCTAGCATGGCTAGGCATTACAGAGTGTACCACTAGAACACCTAGCATGGCTAGGCATTACAGTGTACCACTAGAACACCTAGCATGGCTAGGCATTACAGAGTGTACCACTGGAACACCTAGCATGGCTAGGCATTACAGAGTGTACCACTGGAACACCTAGCATGGCTAGGCATTACAGTGTACCACTGGAACACCTAGCATGGCTAGCATTACAGAGTGTACCACTGGAACACCTAGCATGGCTAGGCATTACAGAGTGTACCACTGGAACACCTAGCATGGCTAGACATTACAGTGTGTACCACTAGAACACCTAGCATGGCTAGGCATTACAGAGTGTACCACTGGAACACCTAGCATGGCTAGGCATTACAGAGTGTACCAATAGAACACCTAGCATGGCTAGGCATTACAGAGTGTACCACTAGAACACCTAGCATGGCTAGGCATTACAGAGTGTACCACTAGAACACCTAGCATGGCTGGGCATTACAGAGTGTACCACTAGAACACCTAGCATGGCTAGGCATTACAGAGTGTACCACTAGAACACCTAGCATGGCTAGGCATTACAGAGTGTACCACTAGAACACCTAGCATGGCTAGGCATTACAGAGTGTACCATTAGAACACCTAGCATGGCTGGGCATTACAGAGTGTATCACTGGAACACCTAGCATGGCTGGGCATTACAGAGTGTACCACTAGAACACCTAGCATGGCTGGGCATTACAGAGTGTACCACTAGAACACCTAGCATGGCTAGGCATTACAGAGTGTACCACTGGAACACCTAGCATGGCTAGGCATTACAGAGTGTACCACTAGAACACCTAGCATGGCTGGGCATTACAGAGTGTACCACTAGAACACCTAGCATGGCTGGGCATTACAGTGTACCACTGGAACACCTAGCATGGCTAGGCATTACTGAGTGTACCACTGGAACACCTAGCATGGCTAGGCATTACAGAGTGTACCACTAGAACACCTAGCATGGCTGGACATTACAGTGTACCACTAGAACACCTAGCATGGCTAGGCATTACAGAGTGTACCACTAGAACACCTAGCATGGCTAGGCATTACAGAGTGTACCACTAGAACACCTAGCATGGCTAGGCATTACAGAGTGTACCACTAGAACACCTAGCATGGCTGGGCATTACAGTGTACCACTGGAACACCTAGCATGGCTAGGCATTACAGAGTGTACCACTGGAACACCTAGCATGGCTAGGCATTACAGAGTGTACCACTAGAACACCTAGCATGGCTAGGCATTACAGAGTGTACCACTAGAACACCTAGCATGGCTAGGCATTACAGAGTGTACCACTAGAACACCTAGCATGGCTAGGCATTACAGAGTGTACCACTGGAACACCTAGCATGGCTAGCATTACAGAGTGTACCACTGGAACACCTAGCATGGCTAGGCATTACAGAGTGTACCACTAGAACACCTAGCATGGCTAGGCATTACAGAGTGCACCACTGGAACACCTAGCATGGCTAGGCATTACAGAGTGTACCACTAGAACACCTAGCATGGCTAGGCATTACAGTGTACCACTGGAACACCTAGCATGGGTAGGCATTACAGTGTACCACTAGAACACCTAGCATGGCTAGGCATTACAGAGTGTACCACTGGAACACCTAGCATGGCTAGGCATTACAGAGTGTACCACTAGAACACCTAGCATGGCTAGGCATTACAGAGTACCACTAGAACACCTAGCATGGCTAGGCATTACAGAGTGTACCACTAGAACACCTAGCATGGCTGGGCATTACAGAGTGTACCACTAGAACACCTAGCATGGCTGGGCATTACAGAGTGTACCACTGGAACACCTAGCATGGCTAGGCATTTCGGGCAGACTTATATTAAATCTTAGGTTTAAAATGTTACAGAATTATGAGATAAGTTGGTATTATGGCTAAGTGACTAAATACTAGTTGTGAGTTTAGCAATGTGAATGCTTTTGTTTTGGCACTATATATAGTTTCAGTATTGGAGTATCACAGGCCAACTTTTGACTAGTTAAGATTCATTATTTTGAAATTGAGATTGATATTTCTGTTTATGGTCAAATGGGTGAGTGAGTGTAAGTGTGAACCACCAGGTGGTATTCGTGTAGTTAGTTGACGGGGTGTATCAGGGAGATAAGATGTTTTCTGATGGTAGTTTTGAAGGTGATGAATGTGTCTGCAGTTCTAGAGTTCTCAGGGAGGGTGTTTCAGATTTTAGGGCCTTTGACATACATTGAATTTTTGTAAAGGTTTAGTCGGACACGGGGAATGTCATAGAGATGTTTGTGTCTGGTGTTATGCCTGTGGGTTCTATCACAACTATCAAGAAAGCATTTTAGGTCAAGGTTGATATTGGAGTTTAAGGTCCTGTAGATGTAGATTGCACAGTAGTAAGTGTGGATGTACTGAACAGGGAGTAAGTTTAGATCTATGAAGAGGGGTGGGTGTTGCCAGGGATGGGATTTAGTGATTATTCTTACTGCAGCTTTTTGTTGGGTTATTATTGGCTTTAGGTGTGTTGCTGCAGTTGATCCCCAAGCACAAATAGCATAGGTGAGGTATGGATAAATAAGTGAGTGGTATAGTGTGAGAAGGGCAGTTTGCGGTACGTAGTATAGTATCTTGGAGAGGATCCCAACTGTTTTGGATACTTTTTTGGTTATGTGTTGGATATGGGTGCTGAAATTCAGGTTGTTGTCAAGGTATAGGCCTAGGAATTTGCCCTCATTATGCCTGGTAATTAGAGTGTTGTCGATCTTAATGTTAATTTGTGCATCTCCTGCTCTGCTACCAAACATAATGTTGTAGGTTTTGTCAGTGTTAAGCGTAAGTTTATTGACTGTCATCCAAGTCGATATTTTGATCAGCTCCTCGTTAACAATGGTGTTGAGGGTGGCAAGATTAGGGTGAGAGATGACATAAGTCGTGTCGTCAGCAAAGAGAATGGGTTTCAGGTGTTGGGATACGTTTGGAAGATCATTGATGTATATGAGGAAGAGCAGGGGTATATGTACACTAACATGTACATCTCTCAGTATATGTACACTGACATGTACATCTCTCAGTATATGTACACTGACATGTACATCTCTAAGTATATGTACACTGACATGTACATCGATCAGTATATGTACACTGACATGTACGTCTCTCAACATATGTATACTGACATGTATATCACTCAGTGTATGTGCACTGACTTGTACATCTCAGTATATGTACACTGACATGCACATCTCTCAGTATACATACACTGACATGTACATCTATCAGTATATTTACACTGATACCTTGCACATCTCTCAGTATATGTACATTGAAGTGTACATCACTCAATATATGTACAGTGACATGTACATCTCTCAGTATATGTATGCTGATATCATGTACATCTCAGTATTGACGACTGGACAGACATTTTTCTTAACAAACTACTTAGACTATACAACAAACATTGTCCTATAAAAATGAAACAGATCACAAACAAACGGCTTGGTTGCCCATGGCTAACCAGCACCATTCTGAAATCCATTGATAAGAAACACCAATATGAAAAGTAATATAGACAGGGCTTAATACACAAAGATATTCTTAAACACTATTCATCAGTTCTCACCAAAGTAATAAAGAAAGCCAAACAACTATACTACTCCAGTAGATTCACTGACACAAGAGGAGATATAAAAAAGACCTGGAAAACACTCTCTCAGATTCTAGGGACCCACAAACTGAAAAAAAAAACAAGAATATTGTCCTAACTAAACCTAATGAAACACCACTGCAACCCACCGACACAGTTAGTTAGTTTAATATGTTTATTATGCACCCCATACCCATCCTGTGGGCGGTAGTCAAAAGATTACAGAGGTACATAATGGGTCCAGGGACTGGGCCTCAAAGTTTTGATAGCTGAGCAAGCTACAGAGGCAATGAACTCACAATTTACAAAGGTAATGAACTCACAATTTACAAAGGTAATGAACTCCAGGTAGGTCTAGTCACAATCATTACAAGTTACAAAGGTATTTACAGATTACAGAGGTACACAATGGGTCCAGGGACCGGGCTCCAAAGTTTTGATGGCTGAACTAGGTACAAGGTAATGAACTCACAAGTTACAAAGGTAATGAACTCACAAGTTACAAAGGTAATGAATACTGTAAGAATGGTTACTTACGTTTATACATGGCTGCAATCATGAACAAATTTTAGAGTAATGAGCAATTCACACTTCCACACCCGGTCACAACTGTAGTGAGTTATTGGTGCAAATGTTGATTGCTGAGTCTCTCTCTCTCTCACACACACACACACACACACACACACACATACAAATTCATACACACACACACATAAACACACACACACACACACACACACAAACTCATACACACACGCACACACACTCATACTCACACACACTCATACACACACTCACACTCATACACACACACACTCATACTCACACACACACACACACACACACACACACACACACACACACACACACACACACACACACACACACACACACACACATGCACACATGTGGTAATGCTTTATTTACAGCTAGCAATAAAGCTCCTCGACACAGCTAACAAGATAAACGACTTCTTCTCAACCATAGGTTCTAATCTCGCCAATAAAATCCCACGTACCAATGCCCATGCCGGGGACTACCTAGATGGGAATTTCCCAAATTCCTTCTATCTTGCTCCAACTGAGCCCACGGAAGTCACCGAGATTATAAAGTCACTTAAAAATAACTCAGGGAATCCGTCTCATGTCCCACCATTATTGTACAAGAGAGTGGCCCATGTCCTCTCGCATACTATCTCATTGCTTTTTAACAAGTCACTAGAAGCTAGCACCTTCCCGAAACTACTCAAGACGGCAAGGGTTACACCAATACATAAAGGTGGTGACCCTACAGATTTAAACAACTATAGGCCAATATCAAACTTACCATTGCTATCCAAAATCTTTGAGAAACTTGTGCACAGGAGACTATATTCATTTATAACGGCACAAAACATACTCAACCCCTGCCAATTTGGATTCAGGAAAAATAAAAGCACTAACGATGCAATTATAAAAATGCTAGATCTGCTTTACACAGCATTGGAAAATAAGGAATATCCACTAGGAATTTTTATTGACCTAAGAAAAGCTTTTGACACAGTAGACCACGACATCCTACTCCACAAACTTGACCATTACGGTATAAGAGGCCATGCGCTTGCATATTTCAAATCTTACCTTACTAATAGGTATCAGTATGTCACCATTAAAGACACAGCATCAATAACACAGCTACTTGATACTGTAGTTCCGCAGGGAAGTGTCCTTGGTCCCCTGCTCTTCCTCATATACATCAATGATCTTCCAAACGTATCTCGACACCTGAACCCCATTCTCTTTGCTGAAGACATGACTTATGTCATCTCTCACCCTAATCTTACAACCCTCAACACCATTGTTAATGAGGAGTTGATCAAAATATCGACTTGGATGACAGCCAATAAACTTACGCTTAACGTTGACAAAACCTACTACATTATGTTTGGTAGCAGAGCAGGAGATGCGCAAATTAACATTAAGATCGACAACACTCTAATTACCAGGCATAATGAGGGCAAATTCCTAGGCTTATACCTCGACAACAACCTGAACTTCAGCACCCATATCCAACACATAACCAAAAAAGTATCCAAAACGGTTGGGATCCTCTCCAAGATACGATACTACGTACCGCAAACTGCCCTTCTCACACTATACCACTCACTTATTTATCCATACCTCACCTATGCTATCTGTGCTTGGGGATCAACTGCAGCAACACACCTAAAGCCAATAATAACCCAACAAAAAGCCGCAGTAAGAATAATCACTAAATCCCATCCCTGGCAACACCCCCCCCCACTCTTCATAGAACTAAACTTACTCCCTGTTCAGTACATCCACACTTACTACTGTGCAATCTACATCTACAGGACCTTAAATTCCAATATTAACCTTGACCTAAAATGCTTTCTTGATAGTTGTGACAGAACCCACAGGCACAACACCAGACACAAACATCTCTATGACATTCCCCGTGTCCGACTAAACCTTTACAAAAAT
The DNA here is from genome assembly GCF_026875155.1 of Cherax quadricarinatus. Classification (NCBI taxonomy): domain Eukaryota; kingdom Metazoa; phylum Arthropoda; class Malacostraca; order Decapoda; family Parastacidae; genus Cherax; species Cherax quadricarinatus. The sequence goes on from NC_069452.1 coordinate 12,108,201, forward strand.
TCAATGTATGTCAAAGGCCCTAAAATCTGAAACACCCTCCCTGAGAACTCTAGAACTGCAGACACATTCATCACCTTCAAAACTACCATCAGAAAACATCTTATCTCCCTGATATACCCTGTCAACTAACTACATGAATACCACCTGGTGGTTCACACTTACACTCACTCACCCATTTGACCATAAACAGAAATATCAATCTCAATCTCAAAATAATGAATCTTAACTAGTCAAAAGTTGGCCTGTGATACTCCAATACTGAAACTATATATAGTGCCAAAACAAAAGCATTCACATTGCTAAACTCACAACTAGTATTTAGTCACTTAGCCATAATACCAACTTATCTCATAATTCTGTAACATTTTAAACCTAAGATTTAATATAATTAATAATTTAATTATTAATTTAATATGTTTATTATGCACCCCATACCCATCCTGTGGGCGGTAGTCAAAAGATTACAGAGGTACATAATGGGTCCAGGGACTGGGCCTCAAAGTTTTGATAGCTGAGCAAGCCACAGAGGCAATGAACTCACAATTTACAAAGGTAATGAACTCACAATTTACAAAGGTAATGAACTCCAGGTAGGTCTAGTCACAATCATTACAAGTTACAAAGGTATTTACAGATTACAGAGGTACACAATGGGTCCAGGCCCGGCCCAAAAGTTTTGATGGCTGAACTAGTACAAGGTAAGAACTCACAATTAAAAAGGGTAATGAACCCAATTAAAAGGGTAATGAATACGTAAAAGGGTTTACTTACTTTATCAGGGCAACTTAACAAAAATATAAGTCTGCCCAAATGCCTAGCCGTGGCGTTCTATGGTACCTTAATTTTATTTTACTACATTAAACCACCAAAAAAAATTTCTGTAAACTCAGCATTGAAATAAGAGAAAAATTTTAATTTGAATTTTGAAAAGTCGACCAAAAGTCGTCGTAAGTTTCTCCTTTTATTGGGGGTTTATTTGTTATTTTCCATTGGGGATTACACTATTTACACCTAAATATATTCACGACATGTACATCTCTCTATATTACACTGATATCATTACATCACGTTTTTGAAACTGAATCATGTACCCTCATAATGTAAACTGAAATCATGACATCCCCCAATATTGTTTCCCCGGAAAAGGTTCCGGGGCCAACGCCCCGCGGCCCGTCTGTGCCAGGCTTCAGGTGGATCAAGCCGAAAACCACTGTTACTGCGGGCGCACGCAATCCAACGTACGAGCCACACCCCGGTTGGTCAAAGTACCGACTTTAGGGCCTGTCCTGCCTTTTATTCATTACATCCTCATATATGACACGATACATTACACTGCCCAAATATCACACAGACTCAGTTTGTACACAGGAACCCTTTAAACCTAACCTGAAAAACACTTTTAGAAAAAGAGGGAGAGAAAGAGAGAAGGAGAAGAGAAGAGGAAGAGAGAGAGGAAGAAGAAAAAGAGAGAGAGAGAGAGAAAAAGAAGAGAAGAGATACCTTATTCAAAAGTTAGAATCCTAACCTAATTTTGTAAAACACTGAAAAAAAAAGAAACAAAAGATTAGAAAAAGAAAAAGGGAAGAGGAAAATGAAAAGAAATAAAAGTAGAAAAAAAGAAAACAGGAAAAAATAAAAAAGACAAAAGATGAAAAAAAAAAAGAGAAATAAAAAAAAAAAAAATGAGAAACAAAAAAAGAATGGAAGATCTGAACTATTATTAAAATTTTGCAAATTGAACCCTAAACCCTAAGGGGGGATACACTACCCTAGGGAGGGGAAAATTACCTTGAATCGAGAACCCTTCACTGGCGTCAATGTGTAATTACCTTGAAGAGAAGCTATAGTGTGTGATGTGGCTTTGAAACTGTCATACAATGTATGGTGTGGCTCTGAAACTGTCACACAATGTATGGTGTGGCTCTGAAACTGTCATACAATGTATGGTGTGGCTCTGAAACTGTCATACAATGTATGGTGTGGCTCTGAAACTGTCACACAATGTATGGTGTGGCTCTGAAACTGTCACACAATGTATGGTGTGGCTCTGAAACTGTCATACAATGTATGGTGGCTCTGAAACTGTCACACAATGTATGGTGTGGCTCTGAAACTGTCACACAATGTATGGTGTGGCTCTGAAACTGTCATACAATGTATGGTGGCTCTGAAACTGTCATACAATGTATGGTGTGGCTCTGAAACTGTCACACAATGTATGGTGTGGCTCTGAAACTGTCATACAATGTATGGTGGCTCTGAAACTGTCATACAATGTATGGTGTGGCTCTGAAACTCACACAATGTATGGTGTGGCTCTGAAAGTCAATGTATGGTGTGGCTCTGAAACTGTCATACAATGTATGGTGTGGCTCTGAAACAGTCATACAATGTATGGTGTGGCTCTCCTCTTCAAGGGGGGCTCCTTGGCATGGTGAAGAGGCTCTTGGTCTGAGGAATTAGCCCTGTTGGTCTTCTTCCTCAGACCGAACCTAATTACCCCCCATTCTCCCCTCCCCTATCCCATCCTCCCCTTTTTCCATTCCTCCTCCTCCTCCTCCTCACCCCTCCCTTTTGCCCTTCCTCTTTTTGGCCTTTGGGATTTCTCCCACAGGCGCGCTAGTTCCTAGGTAGGGGAAAGGACACTGGGGTCCATCCCATTCCGTTGAGGTTCTTGGCGGTGGCGTAGTTTGCCGTGGAATCTGGATTGCCTGGGGATGTCCCGATCCCTCTCCGGTATCCCGGAGTAGCTTTGGGTGTCTTTCGGGCGACTGGTGTATCTCTGGAAGCCACCTTTCAGATTCCGGGGGTGGTGGCCGAAGGAGGTATGCTTTGTGGCGGATATCCGGCCGCCCTCTCTTTTGTCCACCGAGGTAGCTCGGCAGATGTGAGGTTGCTATCCCGGATTGCTGGTTTACTGGCATGAAGGGTAGGGTATGGCACGGGTTCCATGCTGCATCTGCGCTACTAGCGGTGTTGAGGTCCTCTTGGGCGCGGAGGGAGATTTCCGGCCCTTTCATTCCTCCTGGGAACTATTCCTCCCCGCTCCCCCCTTTTTTTATTCTTTTTTTTTATTTTTATTTTCTTTTCTTCTTTCTTTTTTTTTTCTTAAAAACAAAAAGCAAAGGAGTAACCTAACCATGGCAGCCCAAGTCCATGAACCCACTACCCCCGGGCCCCTTCTTGATACCGCACCCCATTCTGACCCTGCCTTGTGTTTAGACCACTCTTCAGACACTCCTGATGCCCCTGTACCTCTTGCTGGTGCTGTTTCCTCACCCGCTTCAGGTACTGGGGCTTCGACTGACTCCTTCGATTTGTCTGAACTCCGCTCTCCTTTGACTATGCTTCCTGCTTCTCCCTCTACGGTACGGCAATTTTCGAATCGCCCGCCCATTTCACGCCGGACCAATCCGGTCCTACTCCTAAACGCCACGTCAATCTCCTGATGATGCTCCTTCGTTACCTTCCCATTCTACTCGGAAAAGACCGACACGTCAAGCACTCCCTCTCCACGCTCAGTTTCGGACCACACAATGGACTAAATTCTTTACTTTAAGACCGACTTCTTCTTCTGCCTACCTTTCTGACCATAGTATTGGCAAAGCGCTCCTGCGTCATGTTGGTAGAGATATTTCATTTCATGCTCTCAAGAGCGGTATGCTCATCGTCACTGTCCAGAATGCTACCCAAGCTCATGATCTTTCTCTCCTTTCGAATATCGATACTACTCCTATCACTATTGAGAAACATCTTTCTCTCAATTCTTGTAGTGGTACTGTCATTCTGCCCCATACCATAGTCCAACAGAATTTCCAGTCATGTGGCAATGGCATTTTTGAACAGCTGGAACTCCAGGATCTCCCAATCCTCAAAGTAGACACTTATGTCCTTCCTGCCCGGGGGCGGAGACGTTACCCTTGCAATGTGGCTCGTTTAACTTTTGACAGCCGAGAACTCCCGTCCTCTGTATATGTCGCGGGACATTGGTTACAAGTTCGAAAGGTGATACCTACACCGCAACAATGTAGAAATTGTTGGCGTTTTGGTCACCCAGCGAAATATTGCAGATCTATGGCCGAATGCCCAGTCTGTGGTGCCGATGACCATTCTAATACATCTTGCAGTCAACCTCCATCTTGCCTTAATTGTAATGAAGCTCACCCTTCGTACTCCCGCCGTTGCCAGGTCTACTTAAATGAACGTGAAATCCGTTGCCTCAAAGAGGCAGAACGTCTCCCTTATGCTATGGCAGTTACTCATCTCCGCCTCCAAGGGAGACTACCCCGTGTTTCTTATTCTCGTGTTTCCAAACATCCCCCCACTTGTGGGGTACCATCTTCTGCAGCCTCCTCTGTTGTTACCCCTCCCATAGCCACTACGGCATCTAATCCTTTTGCTGTCCTTGGCTCTGACATGCCGACTACAACTCAGTCTGTTCTCACATCTTCGCGTCCTTCCTCACAAGCCCCAGTATCGACAAGACCTCGTACGACACCTAATACCAATCACCCCTCTACTCAGAAGTCCAAAAAATCCACATTGCTCAAATCTCTTTGCCCTTCCTTCCCTTCTTCCACCTCCACACTTTACCTTTCCAGTCTCTGTACCTAGTTCTTCCCCTCTCTCTGGCTCTATTACAAGTGTGGAGATTCACCCTCCTCCTCGTACTATGCCTTCCACCCCTGTCCCCTCCCAAGTTTCTCCCTCTTCTGCCACCTCCCAGGTTTCTGCCTCTTCTGTCCCCCCCCACACTCATCTCCAGTCCTTACACTCTTTCCTCCCCCTCTACTTTGGTACAGTCCATTACTGTCCCAATCTTTACTCACCCTCCTCCTTCTATCTCCAATATGATCTCCCATACATCTTTGAATTCAGAAACACTTGAAGCCATTTCAGAATATATTGCAGAGACTAAACCTTCAATGGACACTGATTCACTTCCTGTTCCTTCTCTTCCCTCTCCTCCATCTTCACAACCCCATTCTTCGCAACGCTCCGTTCCTTCGCTACTTGAACGTCTTCCAATGCCACCACACGTTGACTTTTCTAACCCCTCTAGTCCGTAGGTGCCTTTACCTACAGATTCCTGATATTTTCTACATCGCCAATCATGGCCTATTTACAGTGGAATATCCGCGGCCTCAGGGGTAATCAGGGTGAGCTTCAGATGTTGCTTTCCAGGTTTTCCCCTGTTGGTGCCTGGTGCCTTGGTGGCCTGGTGGCTAACACTCTCGCTTCACACGGCGAGGGCCTGGGTTCGATTCCCAGCCAGAGTAGAAGCATTGGGCGTGTTTCTTTCCACCTGTTGTCTATGTTCCCCATCAGTAAAATGGGTACCTAGGTGTTAGTCGACTGGTGTGGGTCGCATCCTGGGACACTGACCTAATTTGCCCGAAATGCTGAGCATAACAAGGGGATTTCTATGCAGTAGTATGTCATTGTTGTCAGCTAGGCCTGTATACCATGTACATGTACTTGTAGTAAATAAAGATATTATTATTATTATTATTATTATTACAAGAACCAAAATTACACTCGGCTGTTTTCCAACCTATCTCAGGCTATAATTTATTGTATTCTTCGGATCCTTTCTCAGATGGGACCTTTAATGAAAGTGCCCTTCTTCTACGCAATGATATTCCGTACTGTCAACTATTTGTCCATACCTCGCTGCATTACACTGCAGCCCGTATCCACTTGAATAAGTGGTTTACAATATATTCTTTATATCTCTCTCCTTCTCGAGCATTTTCTATCCCAGACTTTGCCTTTCTTGTTTCATCCTTACCACCACCACTTCTGTTACTTGGTGATTTTAATGCCCACCATTTCCTCTGGGGGGGTCTCATTGTGACTCACGTGGCATTTAGTTGGAGGCTTTTCTCGCCTCTCACCCCCTCCATGTTTTAAATACGGGTACTCCCACCCATTTTGATCCTCGTACTCATACTCTCTCTTTGCATCGATCTATCAGTCTGCTCTTCTCCACTGCACTAGACTTCACCTGGTCTGTTCTACCAGACTTACATGACAGCGATCATTTTCCGATCATTCTTACTTCTCCTTCCTATTCACCACCTTTCCGTAGCCCTCGCTGGCAATTTGATCGGGCAAATTGGGATTTTACTCACACCTCACTGCTTTTAGTGAGGTTCCTTCTTCATCCTCCATCGATGAGCTCCTACACGTCTTCTCGACGTCAGTTTATACCGCAGCTTTTCATTCTATACCCCAAACCTCAGGCAGGCATTCTCAGAAGTGCGTGCCTTGGTGGTCTCCTGCTTGTGCTCGTGCAGTACGTTTGAAACGTGCTGCATGGGGCAGGTACCGGTACAATAGAACCGCTGAGAGACTTCTTGATTTTAAGCAGAAGCGTGCGATCGCTCGCCGTGTCATCCATGAAGCTAAACGCACTTGTTGGCGAGACTATGTTTCCACCATCACCTCTGCTTCTTCTATGAGTGCAGTCTGGAAAAAAGTGAGGAAATTGAGTGGTAAATACTCTCCTGACCCAGCTCCTGTTCTATGGGTCGCTGGTGTTGATGTAGCAAACCCTCTCGACGTTGCCATTGAACTTGGCACACATCTGGTCCGTATTTCCCGAGGGCTTCCATCTATTGCCCCTCGTTTCTTTCCTCAAAGTCTGCCAGAGAGTTAGTACCCTTGGACTTTTCTTCTCTCAGAGAAGAACAGTATAATGTGCCTTTTACACTTCAAGAACTGGAGGCAACACTCTCAGCTTGCCGATCATCGGCAGCTGGGCCTGACGACATTCATATTCGTATGTTACAACATTTACATCGGTCAGCCCTTGTAGTCCTCTTACACCTCTTCAATCTTATTTGGGCACAAGGAGTTCTTCCCCAGCTGTGGAAATCTGCCATTGTTCTCCCTTTCCGCAAACCGGGTACTACAGGACATGATGCCTCCCACTATCGCCCCATCGCTCTTACTAGTGCAGTTTGCAAAGTGATGGAACGTCTCGTAAATCGACGTTAATGTGGTATTTAGAGACACACAACAGTCTCTCCGCTAGTCAATATGGCTTTCGTATGGGTCGTTCTACCATAGACCCCTTACTACGCTTGGATACGTATGTTCGTAATGCCTTCGCGAATAATCACTCAGTTATTGCCATATTTTTTGACCTTGAGAAGGCATATGACAACTTGGAGGTATAATATTTTGGCCCAGGCCCATTCCTTAGGCCTCCGAGGCAATCTACCATCCTTCCTTAAGAACTTTTTAACTGACAGACATTTCCATGTTCGAGTCAATAATGTTCTTTCCCCGGACTTCGCCCAAGCTGAAGGTGTCCCTCAGGGATGTGTTCTAAGCACAACACTTTTTCTCCTTGCTATAAATGATTTGGCCTCTGTTCTTCCACCCAATATTGGTCATCACTCTATGTTGATGACTTCGCTATTGCTTGTGCAGGCGCTGACTGTCATCTTATTGCAGTTTCTCTCCAGCATGCGGTCGACCGTGTTTTCCACTTGGGCCACCACACATGGTTTAAATTTTCAAGTACCAAAACTCACCAAATTACTTTCACTAGACGCTCTGTTATCTCCGATCATCCTTTGTATCTCTATGGCTCCCGTATCCCCGAACGTGATACAGTCAGGTTTCTAGGCCTTCTCTTTGACCGTCGGTTATCCTGAAAACCTCACATAACCTCTCTGAAGGCAACTTGTCACAGCCGGCTAAACCTTCTTAAAACCCTTGCTCATCTTTCCTGGGGAGCTGATCGTCGAACTCTGCTTCGCCTACATTCAGCCCTCGTTTTATCGAAACTCGATTATGGTGACCAGATTTATTCCGCGGCCTCTCCTGCTACTCTCTCTAGCCTTAACTCTATCCATCACCAAGGATTACGTTTGTGCCTTGGTGCTTTTCGCTCTTCCCCTGTTGAGATTATTATTATAATTAAGGGGGAAGTGCTAAACCCGGAGGATTATACAGCACCTGGGGGGGGGATGTGGAAGGCATTCAGGCTTAATTCGGGGAACTGGAGCACAGTTCCAATTCCCTAAATCAAGAGCCCCTCACCAACATCAAGGAACCTTCCTTGAGGGGTCCCCTGTTGAGAGCCTCTATACAGAAGCGAATGTTCCATCCTTGTCTGATCGCCGTGATGCCCATTGCCCTCGCTACTATGTACGCTCTCACGATCTACACAATCCTTCCATTTATAGAATGGTTACCGATATTAGTAGACATTCTTTATTCGTTCGCCGCCCGTTTGCCCCGTCCCTTTTCTCTTCGCCTACATTCACTCTTGTCTTCCCTTCAGTTACCACCTTTATATGTTCATGTAGCATCTCACTTTTCCCTACCCCCCTGGGAAGTTCCAGCTGTTCGGGTCTGTTCTTTCTCACTCCCTTGCTCGAAAGCTCAACTGCCTACGGTGGCTTCCCGCTCTCTTTTTCTTCATCACTTCCACTCCCATTCTCATGCCACCGCTGTGTACACAGATGGCTCTAAGTCTTCAGACGGCGTCGGATTTGCAGCAGTGTTTCCGGACAGCGTCGTGCAGGGACATTTACTATCTTCAGCTAGCATTTTTACTGCTGAACTGTATGCCATTCTTGCAGCACTTATTCGTATCGCATCTATGCCTGTGTCATCATTTGTAGTAGTCTCAGACTCCCTTAGTGCTCTACAGGCTATACGAAAATTTGATACATCTCATCCCCTAGTTCTCCGTATCCAACTTTGGCTACGCCGTATCTCTACCAAACATAAAGATGTTGTTTTTTGTTGGGTCCCTGGCCATGTCGACGTACAGGGCAATGAACAGGCAGACACTGCTGCGCGGTCAGCAGTACATGACCTACCAATTTCCTATCGAGGTGTTCCATTTCTGGACTATTTTGCTGCAATAGCTACCCACCTTCGCACTCCGTTGGCAACAACGTTGGTCAACTCTGCTCGGTAACAAACTTCATTCTATTAAACCGAGCATAGGTTACTGGCCGTCTTCTTGTCATCAGTGCCGAGGTTGGAGACCACTCTCTCCGCCTTCGCATTGGTCACTCTCTAGTCTTACTCATGGGTATCTCATGGAGAGGCACCCTGTTCTCTCTGTGAGCAGTGTCAAGTTCAGTATCGATTAGCCACATTCTGTTAGACTGCCCTCTCTATCAACGAGCACGCAAAATTTACCTCCAACGTCGTCTTCGTTCTACTACTCTCTCTTTACCTTACCTTCTTGCTGATGGACCCTCCTTTAATCCTGACTCTCTCATTGACTTCTTGACAACGACTGATTTACTTCACAAACTCTGATGATACTTTTCGCACTCCCCTCAGCCCTTTCTAGTTCAGTCTCTTGCTGCCCTTTACCCTTTCACCATCCACTGCCCCGCTGTTATCCGTAACCTATTACTCATCCATCTCCCTTTTGCCACCTGATGCCCTCGCTTCCTTCCTGCCCTGCAGCGCTGTATAGTCCTTGTGGCTTAGCGCTTCTTTTTGATTATAATAATAATGATAATGGTGTGGCTCTGAAAGTCATACAATGTATGGTGTGGTTCTGCATCATACAGTTTATGACAGGGCTCTGAAACAGTCATACAAGGGATGCTGAACCATCCAGACATATTATGGATGTTGGCAAACAAGTTTCTGATATACAGTGGACCCCCGCTTCACGATCATCTCCCAATGCGACCAATTATGTAAGTGGGTTTGTACGTGTATGTTTGGGGGTCTGAAATGGACTAATCTAATTCACAATACTCCTTATGGGAACAAATTCGTTCAGTACTGGCACCTGAACATACTTCTGGAGTGAAATAATATCGTAAACCGGGGGTCCACTGTACTGATACACCTTACTACATTCTCACTGACTGATTAAGCAGGTTATATTGATTATGAATCTATGATAAGGACTCCTAGCTCACCAGTCTAGTTATAATAATATAGTTCCAATTAACAAAAAAAGGCACAATATTGTGACTGGAATACACATAGAAGAAAGAAGCTTACAATACTGTTTTGGTCCAACTTCCACAAATTAACGGTCCAAGTCCGATTATTTTTTTTTTTCAACAAACCGGCCGTATCCCACCAAGGTTATTTGTGCATTTATCTACAATTTTCCTGACAAAAGCAAGGTGGGTGTGGAGATTAACCTTAATAAGAACATAAGAACATAAGAACGAAGGAACACTGCAGAAGGCCTACTGGCCCATGCGAGGCAGGTCCAAGTCTCCTACCGGCTTAAGCCAATGCACCCAACCTAGTCAGGTCAGGTCACATTGACTTAAGGGAGGAACACGGCAACCGACCTGGTAGCACAAGCTATCAAGTCTAACTCACACCCACCCACATCCACTCATGTATTTATCCAACCTATTTTTAAAGCTACACAACGTTCTGGCCTCTATAACAGTACTTGGGAGTTTGTTCCACTCATCCACAACTCTATTACCAAACCAGTACTTTCCTATATCCTTCCTGAATCTGAATTTTTTTCAACTTAAACCATTGCTGCGAGTCCTGTCTAGGCTAGATATTTTCAGCACACTATTTACATCCCCTTTATTTATTCCTGTCTTCCATTTATACACCTCAATCATATCCCCCCTAATTCTACGTCTTTCTAGAGAGTGCAGATTCAGGGCCCTTAGTCTATCCTCATAGGGAAGGTTTCTGATACATGGGATCAACTTTGTCATCCTCCTTGTACATTTTCCAGAGAATTTATATCCATTCTGTAATAAAGTGACCAAAACTGTGCAGCATAATCTAAATGAGGCCTAACCAAGGATGTATAGAGTTGAAGAACAACCTGAGGACTCCTATTATTTATGCTTCTTGATATGAAGCCAAGGATTCTTTAGCTTTATTGCGAACACTTATGCACTGTTGTCTTTGGTTTTCAGATTACTGCAACCAGAACTCCTAAATCTTTTTCCAATCCCTAATATTAAGAACTCATTATTTAGTTTTATGTGGCATGGTTATTGTCCGTCCCAAATTTAGCTTTGCATTTTCTTATTAAAATGCATCGCCACTTCTCCACCACTTCATCGTCTATTCAAATCTTCCGAGTGCTCGAATGTCCTCGTCAGAATGAATTTGACGGCCTAAAATTTTGGGGTCACGGGAAACTTGCCGATGTCGCCTTTATGTAATTGTGAACAGCAGGGGGCCCAACATGACCCCTGGGGAAACCGCTGTGACACTTCCCCCACCTGATTTCTCCCTTTTATGCAAACTCTTGCCCCTATTTGTCAACCTGCCTTTATCCAAAAAAAATTTTTCCTCCTATTCCATGTGCTTTAATTTCCTAAAATAGCTCTGTTTGGGGGACCTGAAAAACCTTACTGAAGTCCAAATACCAATACAAATTCATTCCCATGATCTACCTCCTCAAATCCCTTTAGTAAAAAAATTTTAAAAAATTGAAAGGCAGGAACGCCCTTTGTAAAACCATGCGAGATTCGTGAAAATTTTGCTTTTAAAGGTGGTACGAACTGCCCGAATTATTGTTTCCCATAAATTTTCCATATGGAGGTTGGGCTTATTGGTCAAATTTCGAAGCAAAGGACCTGTCACCTGTTTTGAAAATGGGTATCACATTTCCATTTCCACTTTTCTGGCACCATCCCATTTTGTATGAATGTTAAAAATTTACCCAAAAGGGTGTGCTGCCCCTTTACATTCCTTTGAACCCTTGCATACATTCACAGGGCCTGGGGATTTGTTAGGTTTTAATTTTATTATTTGCCTAAGGCCCTGCACTTGGCCCCTAATAGTACACATTTTTATTATCGTCCTGTTCTACATAATTTATCATTACTGGAATATCGCTGGTATCCCCTGTGTAAAAACTGAGGGGAAAAGTAGGGGTTTAAAAAATTTACCTTTTTCCTTATCACTGTCATGAGCTACCCAGGAACATTTGAGGGGGCCAAAATTTTTGTCCCTGTCTTATTGTATACCTAAAAAAAAACCCTTTTGGGGTTATTTTTTCGTTTCCTGCAATTTTAACCCCTCATAACTTTTTTGCTTTTCAAATTTCCCCTTTTTTTTATTTCTCTCTTTAAATGAATATATCGATTTTTTTTCCCTTCCCCCTCCCTCTTTTTGATTTCCCTATATATGCCTCTCTTTTGCCCCAATCAGATTTTTTAATTATTTTTCATCCATTTGGATCATTTTTTTTTGATCTGATTTCCCTTTTGGAAATAATTTGCTGAGCGCTGAACTATGCCCTGGAAAGCACCCATATCGCAACCATCACCACCTACCTGACCCTTAGCGGTCATTCCAGTTCAGCCCCCCTAAGAAATTTTTCGCCTATAAATCAGCCAAGCAAAAAGCGGGGACGGAGACTTGATTGCCATTTTTAGGGAAATTTCCCAGAAATTTAAAAGATGATTTTGATCACTTTCCCCAAGCCATCTTTAAACCCCAAAGTTTTTAATTATTTTTCCCCTACTGGCAAAAACCAAGTCAAGGAGGTTTTTTTCCCCTATTGGCTCTGTCACAAACGTTTTAAAAAAAAATCCGGATGTATCAAAAAAGCACCTGATTTAAAATTTTCCTGTCAAATTGCTCCAGTCAATCTGTCTTAGTTGAAATCTCCCCATTAGCACAACATTTTCGTATTAGACCCTTTTAAACGAATTTCTTTCCCAAAAGTTTACGCACTCCCTATCAAATTTTGGGGCCCTGTAAATCACACCCAAAATTTTTTTTTCTGGGGCCCTCGAAAGCTGAAAACCAAACAGTTTCATGGCTGAGCTTCTAATTTAATTCTTGTCAAACACAACAATTTAAATTTGTCTCTGACTACATCGTTTTCTCCCCCCCTTTCCCTTTGACCCTGCATGGGGGAATAATTTTAGCCTTGAGTGAATTAAGGGGGCATTCTCTATCTTTCAGATTGAGCCGGGCTCTGTTATGCAATAATTCTATTCTCCTGCATGAAATTAATTTTAGCTCATCTATCTTTTTTTTTTAACCCTGCTATTATATAAAAAACCCTTGGGAGCTAGCCCCTTGCTCCCCTTTGGCTGTCCCCCTTTTTTTGCTGCCCTGATCTTTGTTTTTTTTTTATAATTTCATGCTGAATCCCTTTTTAAAAATTTTTACTGTTTCAACCCCAAAGTTTGAAACCCTGCTTTTTTCCCCCAACACACCCCATCCTCTATCTTCCATCTTTTTTAAAATCATGGCATTTCACCAATGGCCTTCTCAATCGGTCTGCAAGTGCTCCCCCCCACCCCAGAGAGATGTACCCCACCCCTTGCAACATATCATGTTTCCCATAAAAGTTGTTCCAGTTGCATGAAGGGGATTGCAATTCCTTGCAGTATCTGTCTAGCCAGAAAATTTTACCCAAGCTGCTGTGATGTAAATTTCCCAAGGGGGAAAATCCCCTGACTTAAGTTTAAAAAATTCTAGAGCCCCCAAAATTTGGAGGGGAAAGAGGCTTTATGTGAAAGGGGGCTTGAACATCCATCAGGATGGTGGGGTTTTGGATAGATGGAACAAGGGGTTTTTTTGGGCCCCGCGACTATTGGAGTCGAGTAGAGTAATATTTTGTAAAGGGATTAAAGGAAACTGGTTATCTGGACTTGAGTCTTTTAGGGGGAAATACATACCTGCACTTAGAGGGGGGGGGATTTTTTTTGTTTTTTGGACAAATGACTGAAATACTATGTACCTCTGGCAAATAGTAATGTTGGAATGAGGGTGAAAGCGTTTTTTTTTTCGGGTCACCCTGCCTGTGGGCACAGCAAATTAAAAAAAAAATTTATATTCAAAAGGAAGTGCTAAATCCGAATGGGCTCTTCGGGGTAATACAGGGACCCCCCCCTTAACGATGCCCCCCAAGCGACCAATTATGTAAGTGTATTTATGTAAGTGCGTTTGTTTCTGATGTTTGGGGGTCTAAATGGCTAACTACTTCACAAATTCCATGGGGAAAAAATTTCGGTCAGTACGGGACCTGAACATACTTCGGAATGAAAAAATAAAGTAAACCGGGGGGGCCCCCGTACTGTGTGCGGGGATTCAAAATGGTTCCCGTGTAAACAAAACACCATCCCCGCTGGGAAAGGGAAATTGTGCACTTCATTACTGAACCTTACAATCTGTCCCAGTTCAAACAAGTTATTACCAAAAGGGGAAATTTCATCACGCATGAAGAAAATAACAAGAAACCCAATTTTGTGTTGGTGTATGACAAAAACCCATCCCCGTTGTTGGAATAAAGCAAGAAACCCCCCCTAATGACACAGTACAACAGGGTTTTGTCATACGGGCAACAATTTTTGAACAAACTGTTCAATCTTTTAGTTTGCTATTTTTTTTCACAGCGCATAATAGGAAAATTCAATTCATTTTAAACAACACATATGCTTTTAACAAAAACAATAATAATACTGCCTTTATTTAAAAAAAAAAACTACAAAAATTTACAATTTGGGGAAATCCATAGCATTTTGACAGCCTTTAAAATAAGACTAAAAATAATTAACCAAAAAATTTCGTAATGGGCAGTGTTATCAATGGTTTAGCAAAAGAATTGACACAATAATAAATATAAATTCTGGCACTAGTTTTACTAGAAACATTTGGAAACCTGGAATAAACGTAAGGTAATAAGTTTAGTTTATGAATTTTTATTTTACCAGACTATTTGGGTTGGCGGCAGAACCAAACCTAAGTGGCCCCAAGAGATCAATCCTGACCATTTTCGAGGGTGAGAAACCCAAATGCTGTTTATACGGCAGCAGCTCAAAAGAAAAAAAATTCCCGCATAATGGGAAAATACAAAAAATCATCTTTTTGTGGAAATGACAAAAAATTTTTCTTGTTTGATGGAGCATGACAAGGGAAAACACTTTTTTATGGGGAATGACAAGATAATTATCTTGAGAATAAGATTATTTGTTTGAGGAGAAAAGAAAATCTCTTGCTGATGGAGAATACAAGATAATTATCTCTGATGGAAAAATGAAACAAATAATTATCTTGCTGATGGAGAAGACAAGATAACCATCTTGTCTGTGGAGAATGACAGGAAAACCTTTTTTCATAATGGAGTGAAAGAAAACCTTCCCGCATAATGATATATTCAATATACATCATTCTTACTTTTAAAATTTTAAAAAACCCCAAGTAAATTTCAGGATGCACAATGGGGATATTCCAAATTTTCTTAAAAAAAAATCCAGCTCCACAAAAAACCCAAAATAAACAGCTTCATAAAATTAAGACAAAAACTTGGAACAAATAAAAGAATTAATACTTAAAAAAATCAATATTTAGCTTTAAATAAACCGCATTTTATTATTACATGCAATATAAAATTAAATTTTTACTAACGGCCACCCTACCTTGGGGGGAAAGGCCAATCTTTAAAAAATGAAGCTTTTAACATATAAAATATAAATTAGATGGCAAAAAAATAAAAAATAATTCTGGGTACTGGTAGTTCATAGTGTCCTGGAGAATTGAGAAATAATCACTACAAGGACAAGGAGTTTTTGTTGCATTTGTGGATTTAGAAAAGGCATATGATAGGGTTTACTGGGAGGCAACGTGACTATTTTCAAATTTTTTGGAAAAGGGGTAGGTTTTTAAAAAGCATAAAGAATTTTTATGTAGAGGCGGAGATAAATCAGGGAGGGGATGTAGGAAGGAGGATTTTTTTCAAGAAAACAGGACTTAGATAGGGTGTCTGAAATATCTTGGTTGTTTTACACAAGAAGTGAATGCTAGGGTGTTAGGAAAAGGGGCAGGATTAAAAGATGATGAATTTGAACAAATTGGGAGTTTTCACAGTTATTTTCTGAGAAATTAAAGAAAATTAAACATGAATATACTGAAGACCAACTTGAGAGTAACAAAATTTTAGACAAGAAAGACTGGAAATCAGATTGGAAGGGGAGAGTATGGATTAAGTGGATGTATTTAGTTATTTGGGAGAGGACATGTTGGCAGAAGGATCTGTGAAAAATGTGGGTGTGTGTTGAGGCATCAGTGGGAAGCAAGAAGTTTTTCTATGAAGGCAAAAAAGGGAATGAACCAGAGTATAGTTGTACCAAAACTTTTATAAGGGTGTTTAGGTCTGGGCTTTGAACACTGCAGCAAGGAGGTTGGAAGCACTAGAGACGTCATATTTGTGAGCAATGTGTGGTATAATTATTATGCAGAGAATTGGGGTAGAAATTAGATCATTTTAGGTCACAAAGGGTATAAATCTGAAAGCTAAAGAGAGTTGCTGCATTTAGAGGATGGAAAGGGATGGTATGATGAACAGTCTGTGTAAATCTGGAGAGGGGAGGTAGAAGTGGTAGGGGTTGTCTCAGGAATGGTTGACAGGAGGGGGGGTAAAGGAGGTTCTGAAAGATGGGGGTAAAGGTTCTGAGGGGGGTTAAAGGAGGTTCTGAAAGGTGGGGGGTAAAGGTTCTGAAAGGAGAGGGGTAAAGAAGGTTCTGAGTGCTAGGGGCCTGAGCATTCAGCAAGCTTGTGTGCGTGTGTTAGATCAGAGTAAGTGAAGTAGTCGTCAATGCTTTAACTGCTGCTGGAGTGTGAGCAAGGCAACATCTATGATGGAATTCAGGGAAACCAGTTAGCCAGACTGAACTACTGGAAGTGGGAAGGGCAGTGCCAGAAGGTCATTTGAATTGTGATATAATCAGTTAAATGAATGATGGTGTGTTTTTTTTTTTTTGATGGAAAACACTAAAGTAAAATAAAAAAAAGTAAAGTATGAGATTAAGGTAAATTCTGATACATGTGACTGTGTGAACAGGAAATAATTCATGAGATCAAAATGAACAGTTAAATTAGAAACTTAATGAGAAAACAGATTTTCCTCAGAATCTTTAACAACTAATGATACAATTATTTTCCAAATTTAAATAATTCTTAATGAAACCAACACATAAAATTGTTAGAATTTATGCAATACAACAGTTTAAACATTCCAATGTGAATGTCGAGAGGCAGCACTGAATGTGCTCACTGACACTGGTCTCCAGACACATCCGGATGATACATTGTGTTTGTGTAGGAAGTGAATGTGCTGGAGTTAGGCAGCCGTTGTCGACGAAGGGGTGCCTGGTACACACCCCTGGCTATCCTCACTGCTCTGAGGACAAAATGTTGAAAAATCAACCAAATATACTAAAACATATAATTTAGGTACAGTGGACCCCCGGTTAACGATATTTTTTCACTCCATAAGTATGTTCAGGTGCCAGTACTGACTGAATTTATTCCCATAATGGAATGATTGTGAAGTAGTTTTGTCCATTTCAGACCCCAAAACATTACACTACAAAACCACTTACATATACTGGTCGCATTCGGAGGGTAATCATTTATGCGGGGGTCCACTGTAATTTAAATACTGATGACTGCAATTTTAATCTATTTTGGTGGGGGGGGGGACTTATCTAACAAGACCCTTTCCTTCTTTTGAGGACTGATATTAAAACATATAACTTAAGGTAATTAAATACTGAAGACTGCATTATACATCTAATGACTTAATCTCACAAGACCCTTCCTTCTATGAGGACAGTATTAAAACATATAACTTAAGGTAATTAAATACTGAAGACTGCATTATACATCTGACGACTTACTCTCACAAGACCCTTCCTTCTTTGAGGACAGTATTAAAACATATAACTTAAGGTAATTAAATACTGAAGACTGCATTATACATCTGATGACTTACTCTCACAAGAACTTTCTCTTGCGGAAGGTTGCCACATAAAAATTGTAACACAGAATTTTATAAAACAATAAAAAAAATTGTAAATATGCAAATTCATACATAGTCCCACTCAAATATTATTTCCCAATAAAACAACTATCATCCATATTTACTCACACACCTAACTTCCCTCTACAAAATATGCTTAACCTTAATGCCAAATACAGTGGACCCCCGGTTAACGAACTTTTTTCATTCCAGTAGTATGTTCAGGTGCCAGTACTGACCGAATTTGTTCCCATAAGGAATATTGTGAAGTAGATTAGTCCATTTCAGACCCCCAAACATACACGTACAAACGCACTTACATAAATACACTTACATAATTGGTCGCATTTGGAGGTGATCGTTAAGCGGGGGTCCACTGTATAACCCCCATGATCATTTTTTTTAACACACTGGCCATCTCCCACCAAGGCAGTGTGTCCCAAAAAAGAAGCACTTTCACCATCATTACTGTCTTGCCAGAGGCACATACATACTCCAGTTCATATGCCGCTACAAACTACAAATATCCTCATCCCTCCTTCAGAGTGCAGGCATCCCCGGGTGTAGCACTGCCCCCATAATGATGATAATTATCCTAGACATTTCAAATATCCAAGTATTGATAACCTGACTCATGAAATCGTAATGACACGATAGAAAACAAACCATACCCCGGCCGGGATTGAAACCCGCGGTCACGAGTCACAAAACTCCAGACCGTCGCGTTAGCCACTAGACCAGCTGGTCTAGTGGCTAACGCGACAGTCTGGAGTTTTGGGACTCTCTGACCGTGGGTTCAATCCCGGCCGGGGTATGGATTGAAAACCTATGACGGAACATCCACATCAGGGCTGATCAAATTTTCATGAATTATGATAAGAATCACACAATTTTCAGATAACTGAGGACCAATAGATAACTTTTTCTTATAACCTTAGGCCTACATTCACATGACTACTGGCAAGTCAGAGTTGATTCCTGGAGGTGGGAAGTACAGTGCCTGCACTCTGAAGGAGGGGTGGAGGTGGGAAGTACAGTGCCTGCACTCTGAAGGAGGGGTGGTGGTGGGAAGTACAGTGCCTGCACTCTGAAGGAGGGGGAGTGGAGGGTGGGAAGTACCAGTTGCCTGCATCTGAAGGAGGGGTGGAGGTGGTAAGTTACTGTGCCTGCACTATGAGGAGAGGTGGGGTGGGGAAGTACAGGGCCTGCACTCTGAAGGAGGGTGGGGAGGTGGGAAGTACAGTGCTGCACTCTGAAGGAGGGGTGGCTGGTGGGAAGTTACAGGGCTGCACTCTGAAGGGAGGGGTGGAGATGGAAAGTACAGTGCTGCACTTGAAGGAGGGGTGGAGGTGGAAGTACAGTGCTGCACTTGAAGGAGAGGTGGGGTGGGAAGAACAGTGGCCTGCACTCTGAATGGAGGGGTGAAGAGTGGGGAGTACAGTGCCTGCACTCTGAAGGAGGGGGTGGTGGTGGGAAGGACAGTGCTGCACTCTGATGAGGGGGTGGAGGTGGATGTACGAGGCTGCACTCAGAAGGAGGGGTGGAGGTGGTAAGTACTGTGCTGCACTCTGTAGGAGAGGTGGAGGTTGGGAATTACAGTGTGCACTCTGAAGGAGGGTGGAGGTGGGACGTAAGTGCCTGCACTTGAAGAGGGGTGGATGGTGGGAAGTACAGTGCCTTGCACTCTGAAGGAGGGGTGGAGGTGGGAAGACAGTGCCTGCACTCTGTTAGGAGGGGTGGAAGGTGGGAAGGTACAGTGCCTGCACTCTGAAGGAAGGGAGGAGGTGGGAGACGTGCTGCACTCTGAAGGAGGGGTGGCGGTGGGGAAGTACAGTGCCTGCACTCTGAAGGAGGGTGGAGGTGGTAAGTTACTGTGCCTGCATTGAAGGAGAGGTGGAGGTGGAAGTACGTGCCTGACTCCTGAAGGAGGGGTGGAGGTGGAAGTACCAGTGCCTGCACTCTGAAAGGAGGAGGTGGAGGTGGGAAGTACAGTGCCTGCACTTGATGGAGGGTGGAGGTGGGAAGTACAGTGCCTGCACTCTGAAGGAGAGGTGGAGGTGGGAAGTACAGTGCTGCACTTGAGTAGAGGTGGGAGGTGGGAAGTCCAGTGCTGCACTCTGAAGGAGAGGTGGGAGGATGGAAGTACAGTGCCTGCATCTGTGAAGGAGAGGTGGAGGTGGGATGTACAGTGCCTGCCCTCTGAAGGAGAGGTGGGAGGTGGGAGTACAGTGCCTGGCAGCTGAAGGAGGGGTTGAGGTTGGGAAGTTACAGTGCCTGCACTCTGATGGAGGGGTGGAGGTGGGAAGTACAGTGCCTGCACTCTGAAGGAGGGGTGGAGGTGGGAAGTACAGTGCCTGCACTCTGAAGGAGGGGTGGAGGTGGGAAGTACAGTGCCTGCACTCTGAAGGAGAGGTGGAGGTGGGGAAGTACAGTGGCCTGCACTATGAGGAGGGGTGGAGGTGGGAAGTCCAGTGCAAGCATCTGAAGGAGAGGTGGAGGTGGGAGTAAGTGCTGCACTCGAGGAGAGGTGAAAAGTACAGTGCCTGATCTGAAGGAGAGGTGTAGGTGGATAGTACAGTGCCTGCACTCTGAAGGAGGGGTGGCGGTGGGGAGTACAGTGGCTGCACTCTGAAGGAGGGTGTCGTGGTGGGAAGTAACAGTGGCTGCACTCTGAGGAGGGGTCGTGGTGGGGAAGTACAGTGCCTGCCTCTGAAAGAGGGGTGGAGGTGGGTAGTACAGTGCTGCAATCTGAAGGAGGGGTTGGTGGTGGGACGTACAGTGCTACATCTGAAGGAGAGTGGAGGTGGAAGTACAGTGCCTGCACTTGAAGGAGGGGTGGAGGGGGTGGAGGTTGGAAAGTACAGTGCCTGCATTGGAAGGAGGGGTGGAGGTGGGGAAGTACAGTGCCTGCACTCTAAGGAGGGTGTGGAGGGGGGGAAGTACGTTGCCTGCACTCTGAAGGAGGGGTGGAGGTGGGAAGTACAGTGCCTGCACTCTTGAAGGAGGGGTGGAGGTGGGGATTGTACAGTGCCCTGCACTCTGACAGAGGGGTGGAGGTGGGAAGTACAGTGCCTGCACTTGAAGGAGGGGGTGGTGGTGGGAAGAGTACAGTCCTGCACTCTGAAGGAGGGGTGGAGGTGGGAAGTCAAGGGCTGCACTCTGAAGGAGGGGTGGAGGTGGGAAGTACTGGGCCTGTACTCTCTGAAAGGAGGGTGGAGGTGGAAGTACAGTGCTGCTTTGAAGGAGGGTTGGAGGTGGGACGTAAAGTGCTGCACTCTAAGGGGGGTGGAGCTGGTTAATTCTGTGCCTGCACTTGAAGGAGGGGTGGAGGTAGAATGTTAGTGCCTGCATCTGAAGGGGGTGGAGGTGGGGACGTCAGTGCTGCACTCTGAGGATTTGTGCGAGGTGGGAAGTACAGTGCCTGCACTCTGAAGGAGGGGTGGAGGTGGGAAGACGTGCCTGCACTATGAAGGAGGGGTGGAGGTGGAAAGTACGTGCCTGCATCTGAAGGAGAGGTGGAGGTGGGAAGTACAGTGCCTGCATCTGAAGGAGATGAGTGGAGGTGGGAAAGTACAGTGCCTGCACTCTGAAGGAGAGGTGACGGGGGAAGTACAGTGCCTTCACTTGAAGGGAGGGTGGAGGTGGGGAGTACGTGCCTGCACTCTGAAGGAGGGGGTAGAGGGGAAGTACTGTGCCTGCACTTGAAGGAGGGGTGGAGGTGGTAAAGTACTGTGCCTGCACTCTGAAGGAGGGGTGGGAGGTGGGAACTACTGTGCCTGCACCTTGAAGGAGGGGTCGAGGTGGAAGTACAGTAGCTGCACTTGAAACGAGGGTGGGAGGTGGGTATGTTACAGTGCTGCATTGAAGGAGGGGTGGTGGTGGGAAGTACAGTGCCTTACATCTGAAGGAGAGGTGGAGGTGGGAAGTACAGTGTGCACTCTGAAGGAGCGGGGTGGAGGTGGGAAGTACAGGGCTGCACTCTGAAGGAGGGGTGGAGGTGGAAGTTACAGTGCCTGCACTCTAAAGGGGGTTGGAGGTGGGAAGTACAGTGCTGCACTCTGAGGAGGGGTGGAGGTGGAAGTTTGTGCCTGCACTCTGAAAGAGGGGTGGGAGGTGGGAAGTACAGTGCCTGCAGTTGAAGGAGGGGTGGTGGGTTGGGAGTACAGTACCTGCACTCTGAAGGAGGGGTGGAGGTGGGCAGTACAGTTGGCCTGCACTTGAAGGAGGGGTGTGGAGGTGGGAAGTACTGTGCCTGCACTCTGAAGGAGGGTGGAGGTGGGAAGTTCAGTGCCTGCATTGAAGAGGGGTGGAGGGGGAAGTACAGTGCCTGCATCTGAAGGGGGGTGGGAGCTGGTAGTACTGTGCCTGCACTCTGAAGGAGGGGGTGGGCTGGAGTGGAGGTTGACGTTTGTGCCTGCATCTGCGGTAAGGATGGGAGGGAGGGTGGAGGTGGGAGTACGGTTTGTGCATCTGAAGGAGTGGGTGAGGTGGGAAGTACGTGCCTGACTCTGAAGGCGGGGTGAGGTGGAAGTACAGTGCCTGCATCTGAGGAGGGGTGGAGGTGAAAGTACAGTGCCTGCACTCTGACGGAGGTGGAGGTGGGAAGTTACAGTGCCTGGCTCTTGAGGAGGTGTGGAGGTGGGAAGTACAGTGCTGCACTCTGAAGGGGGGGTGGAGGTTGGGAAGTACAGTGCCTGCCTCTGAAGGAGGAGGAGGTGGGAAGTACAGTGCCTGCACTCCTGGGGGGGGAAGGAGGGGTGGAGGTGGGGAAGTACAGTGCCTGCATTGAAGGTGGGGTGTCGTGGTGGTAAGTACTGTGCCTGAACTCTGAAGGAGGGGGGAGGTGGGGGGAAAGTACTGTTCCTGCACTCTGAAGGAGGGGGAGGTGGGAGTACGTGCTGCACTCTGAAGAAGGGGTGGAGGTGGGAAGTACAGAGCTGCACTCTGAAGGAGGGGTGGGAGGTGGGTAGAACAGTGCCTGCACTTGGAGGAGGGGTGGTGGTGGGAGTTACAGTGCTGCATCTGAAGGAGAGGTGGAGGTGGGCAGTACAGTGCCTGCACCCCTCTGAAGGAGGGGTGGAGGTGGGAAAGTACAGTGCCGCACTCTGATGGAGGGGTGGTGGTGGGATGTACAGTGCCTGCATCTGAAGGAGAGGTGGACAGTGGGGAAGTTACAGTGCCTGCACTCTGAAGAGAGGTGGATGGTGGGAAGTAAGTTCAGAGCCTGCACTATGAGGGAGGGGTGGAGGTGGAAGTACAGTGCCTGCACTCTTGAAGGAGAGGTGGAGGTGGGATCGTACTGTGCCTTTGCAACTTGAAGGAGGGGTGGAGGTGGAAAGTACAGTGCCTGCACTCTGAAGCTTGAGGGGTGGTGGTGGGAAGTAAGTGCCTGCATCTGAAGGAGGGGTGGGAGGGGGGAAGTTACAGTGCCTGCACTCTGAAGGAGGGGTGGAGGTGGGAAAGTACAGTGCCTGCACTCTGAAGGTGAGGTGGAGGTGGGAAGTACAGTGCCTGCACTCTGTAGGTGGGTGGGGTTGGGAAGTAAGTGCCGCACTCTGAAGGAGGGGTGGAGGTGGGAAGTTACATGCCTGCCACTCTGAGAGGGTGGAGGTGGGAAGTACAGTGCTGCTTGAAGGAAGGGGAGGAGGTGGGAAGTCCAGTGCCTGCACTTGAAGGAGGGGTGGTGGTGGAAGTACAGAGCTGCACTCTGAGGAGGGGTGGAGGTGGGAAAGTACAGTGCTTGCACTCTGTAGGAGGGGGGGGTGGAGGGGGGATAGTACAGTGCTGACTTTGAAAGAGGGGTGGAGATGGGAGTACAGTGCCTGCACTTGAAGGAGGGGTGGTGGTGGGAAGTACAGTGCTGCAATAGAAGGAGGGGTGGAGGTGGGGAAAGTACAGTGCCTGCACTCTGAAGGAGGGGTGGAGGTGGGAAGTACTGTGCCTGCACTCTGAAGGAGGGGTGGAGGTGGGAAGTACTGTGCCTGCACTCTGAAGGAGGGGTGGAGGTGGGAAGTACAGTGCCTGTACTTCTGAGGAGGGGTGGAGGTGGGAAGTACAGTGCCTGCACTCTGAAGGGGGGTGGAGCTGGTAAGTACTGTGCCTGCACTCTGAAGGAGGGGTGGAGGTAGAAAGTAGTGTGCACTTCTGGACGGAGGGGTGGGAAGTGGGAAGTCCAGTGCTGCACTGCTGAAGGAGTGGTGGAGGTGGTAAGTACAGTGCCTGCACTCGAAGTATGGGGTGGAGGTGGGAAGTACAGTGCTGCAACTTGAAGGAGGGGGTGGAGGAGGAAAGTACAGGTGCCTTGCACTCTGAAGAGAGGTGGGGTGGGAAGTACAGTGCCAGCACTCTGATGAGGGGTGGAGGTGGGGAGTACATTGCCTGCACTCTGAAAGGAGGGGTGGAGGTGGGAAGTACAGTGCTGCACTCTGAGGGGGAAGGGGTGGAGGTGGGAAGTTACAGTGCCTGCACTCTGAAGGAGAGGAGGAGGTGGGAAGTACAGTGGCCTGCCTTGAAGGAGGGGTGGAGGTGGGATGTACGTGCCTGCACTCTGAAGGAGGGGTGGAGGTTGGGAAGTACAGTGCTGCACTCTGACGGAGGGTGTGGAGGTGGGAAGTACAAGTTTGCCTGCCACTCTAAAGGAGGGGCTGGAGGTGGGAAGTACAGTGCCTGCACTCTGAAAGGAGAGGTGGGGTGGGAAGTACATTGCTGCACTCTGAAGGAGGGGGGTGGAGGTGGGAAGTCAGTGCCTGCAATTGAAGGAGGGGTGGGAGGTGGGAAGAAAGTGCCTGCACTCTGAAGGAGGGGTGGAGGTGAGGAAGTCAGTGCCTGCACTCTGAAGGAGGGGTGGAGGTGGGATAGTACGTGGCCTGCACTCTGAAGAGGTGGTGGAGGTGGGAAGTACAGTGCCTGCACTCTGAAGGAGGTGTGGAGGTTGGGAAGTACAGTGCTGCACTCTGAAGGAGGGGTGGAGGTGGGAATGGGAAGTACGGGCTGTCACTCTGAAGGAGGGGTGGAGTGGGAAGTACAGTGCCTGCACTATGAAAGAGGGGGTGGAGATGGAAGTACAGGCCTAGCACTCAGAGGTGGGGTGGTGAGTGGGAAGTTCAGTGCTGGACACTCTGAAGGAGGGGTGGATGGTGGGAAGTCAGTGCCTGCATGGAAGAGGGGTGGAGGTGGGAAGAACTGTGCCTGCATCTGAAGGAGGGGTGGGAGGTGGGAGTACTGTGCTGCACTTGAAGGAGGGGTGGAGGTGGGAAGTTACAGTGCTGTCCTCTGAACGAGGGGTGGAGGTGGGGAAGTACAGGCCTGCCACTCGAAGGGGGGTGGAGCTGGTAAGTACTGTGCCTGCACTCTGAAGGAGGGGTGGAGGTAGAAAAGTTGTGCTGCACTAGAAGGTGGGGTGGAAGGTGGAAGTAAGTGCCTGCACTCTGAAGGAGTGGTGGGGTGGGATAAGTAGTGCCTGCCACTCTGAAGGAGGGGTGGAGGTGGGAGTACAGAGCCTGCACTCTGAAGGGGGGGTGGAGGTGGGAAAGTACTGTGCCTGCATCTGAAGGAGGGGGGGTGGGGTGGAAGTACTGGTGCCTGCACTCTGAAGGAGGGGTGGAGGTGGGAAGACAGTGCCTGTACTCTGAAGGAGGGGTGGAGTGTGGGGGAAGTACAGTGCCTGCACTCTGAAGGGGGGTGGAGCTGGTAAGTACTGTGCCTGCACTCTGAAGGAGGGGTGGAGGTAGAAAGTAGTGCCTGCACTCTGAAGGAGGGGTGGAGGTGGGAAGTACAGTGCCTGCACTCTGAAGGAGTGGTGGAGGTGGAAAGTACAGTGCCTGCACTCTGAAGGAGGGGTGGAGGTGGGAAGTACAGTGCCTGCACTCTGAAGGAGGGGTGGAGGTGGAAAGTACAGTGCCTGCACTCTGAAGGAGAGGTGTGGAGGTGGGAGTACAGTGCCTGCACTTGAAGGAGGGGTGGAGGTGGGGAAAGTACAGTGTGCACTTCTGAAGGAAGGGTGGAGGCTGGGAGTACAGTGCTGCACTTGAAGGGGGGTGGGAGGTGGGAAGACAGTGCTCATTGAAGGAGGGATGGAGGTGGGAAGTTACAGTGCCTGCACTCTGACGGAGGGGTGGAGGTGGGTAGTACATGCCTGCACTCTGAAGGAGGCGGTGGAGGAGGAAGTACGTGCCTGACACTCTGAAGGAGGGGATGGAGGAGGAAAGTACAGTTGCCTTCCTACACTCTGAAGAGGGGTGGGGTGGGAAGTACAGTGCTGCACTAGGAAGGAGGGGTGGAGGTTTAGAAAGTATAGTGACTGCACTCTGAAGGAGGGTGGAGTGGGAAGTACAGTGCCTGCAACTCTGTAGGAGTGGTGGAGGTGGGTTGAGTTGGATTACAGTGCCTGCACTGAAGGAGGGGTGGAGGTGGGGAAGTACAGTGCCTTGTGCACTCTGAAGGGGGGAGGAGGTGGAAAGTTACAGTGCCTGCACTCTGAAGGAGAGGTGGAGGTGGGAAGTACAGTTGCCTGCCTCTGAAGGAGGGGTTGGAAGGGAGGGAAGTACAGTGCCTGCACTCTGAAGGAGGGGTGGAGGTGGGAAGTTACAGTGCCTGACTCTAGAAGGGGGGTGGGGCGTGGGAAAGTACAAGTGCCTGCACTCTGAAGGAGATGGCGGGGGGAAATAGTACAGTGCTGCAACTGAAGGAGGGTGGAGGAGGGTTGGTAGTACAGAAACCCCCCCCCCCCCCCCCCCCCCCCCCCCCCCCCTCAAAAAACTGCCTGCCTATGAAGTAGGGGTGGAGGTGGGAAGTACAGGCCTGCACTCTGAAGGAGGGGAGGAGGTGGTAAGTTACAGCGAGACCTAACTCTGAAGGAGGGGTGGAGGTGGGAAGTACAGTGCCTGCACTCTGAAGGAGGGGTGGAGGTAGAAAGTATAGTGACTGCACTCTGAAGGAGGGGTGGAGGTGGGAAGTACAGTGCCTGCACTCTGAAGGAGGGGTGGAGATAGAAAGTACAGTGCCTGCACTCTGATAGTTGGGTGGAGATATGCCGCAGTTTTTTAACTGTAGTGTCAGCGCATCTCTGGCAAGAGAGTAATGGAGTGAATAATGATGAAAGCGTTTCTTCTTTTTCGGGTCATCCTGCCTTGGTAGGAAAACAGTTGATTTGCTCATAACAAAATCTGTAAAATTAATTTTTTTCTACACTTTTCTTAATGGGGGTATCTGGTGTAATTTGTGGGACCCCATAGCTGGAGAAGTGGATAAAAGGCTCAAGAAGAATATTTAGATATTTTTTCTGGATGCATTTGAATATTCCACTGATATATCTCTGAAAATAAGTTTCAAGAGTCTTTCCCCTCTTGAGCCCAGCCAAGGTCCAGGATAATCTGGTACTAGTCATCAACCAGGTTGTTGCTGCTGGAGGCCCACTATCCCACTATCCACCACCGCCATTGATCTGCACCCAGTGGAATGATGCTTTGACACAGTTTTCTCTGGAAATGAAGTTGTGCTTTTGTTTTTAGTCTTAAGGTGACTGTACTGGGAAGGAGGCTCACTTCACCTTTGGTTTCTTGCTCACGTATTTCTTAAGTCCACAGTATTCTGGCTATCACACGTCACCAAGCTACGGGAACAGTTTTCTTGTTTAGTTTACAATGCTCCATAAATGAGAAAGTACATAAACTTCCTCTCATAATAAGGACCATTTGCTAAAAATTGCGAGTAATAAAATATATTTCTTCGTTAAAAGATGGAGGGGTGTTACTGTTGCAGTTGTATAACTGTGTGCAAGTGACCTTGGGGCAAGTCCAGTGATGGAAGTGAGTGATGGTGAATGTTTTTTTTTTCTTTTTGGTCACCCTGCTTGGTGGGAAATGGCCAATATGTTAATAAAATAATAATATGCAAAAATGTGCACATGAACTTCAAAATGACAAAGCCAAAACAAATGCTAGGATTATAGCATTGTATTCCCTTATTTTGTTGCAATTTGGGAATAAGTGATGAATCAACAAGGAAATTTACCATTTTAGTAAAATTTAATGCGTGTCTGGGTCATAAAAGTGAACCTTGTAGAAGCTTTGAACAAACCCAACAATGGTAGAGCATGTAAGTTTACTAACTGTGGGGAGTGTTTTATATTACAACGAACACAGGGTGGATTTAAAATGAACAACAGGGTGACCTAAAATGAACCGCAGGGTTTCTAAAATGAACCGCCATGGTGACCTAAAATGAAAGCAGGGTGATCTAAAAATTGAAACCGCAGGGTGAGGGTGATCTAAATGAACCACAGGGTGATTTAAAATGAACCGCAGGGTGATCTAATGAACCGCAGGGTGATTTAATGAACCACAGGGTATCTAAAAGGAACTGCAGGTGACTAAAAGACGCAGGGTGATCTAAAATGAACCGCAGGGTGATCTAAAATGAACGCAGGGTGTGATCTAAATTTGAACCGCGGCGGGACCTTAAAATGAAACCGCAGGGTGACCTAAATGAACCGCAGGGGTTCTAAAATGAACGCAGGGTGATTAAATGACCGCAGGGTTGAATCTAAAATGAACCACAGAGTTGATCTAAAATGATAACCGAGGGTGATCTAAAAATGAACAGCAGGGTGATCTAATTGAACAGCAGGGTGATCTAAAAGGAACCGCAGGGTGAATCTAAAATGGACCGCTGGGTGATCTAAAATGAATCAGGGTGAGCTAAAATGAACCGCAGGGTGATCTTAAAACTGAAACCACAGGGTGATCTAAAATGACCGCAGGGTGATCTAAAATGACCGCAGAGTGATCTAAAAATGAAGCAGGGTGATCTAAATGAACCACAGGGTGATCTAAAAATGAACCGCAGGTTGATCTAAATGAACCACAGGGTGACCTAAAATGAATCGCGGGCGATCTAAAATGAACCGCAGGAGCGATCTAAAATGTACGCAGGGTGATCTAAAATGACGCAAGGTGATCTAAATGAAATGGCAGGGTGATCTAAATGAACCACAGAGTGATCTAAATGAACGCAGAGTGATCTTATATTGAAACCGCCAGGAGTGATCTAAAATGAACGCGACAGAGTGATCTAAAATGAACCTCAGGGGATCTAAAATGAACCACAGGGTGATCTAAAATGACCGCAGGGTATCTAAAAGGAACCGCAGGGTGATCTAAAAACCACAGGGTGACCCTAAAATGAACACAGGGTGACTAAACTGAACCACAGGGCTGTCCTAAAATGAATCGCGGGTGATCTAAAAGGCACCGCAGACGTGATCTAAAATGAACCGCAGGGTGATCTTAAAATGAACACAGGGTGACTAAAAATGAATCACAGGGTGATTCCAAAATGAAACGCAGGGGTGATCTAAATGGAACGCAGAGTGATCTAAAATGACGCCGGGTGATCTAAAATGAACAGCAGGGTAATCTAAAAATGAACCGCAGGGTATCTAAAATGTACCACAGGGTGATTAAAATGAACCGGGGCCAGGGTGATCTTAATGAACGAGAGTGATCTAAAATGAACGAGGGTGATCTAAAATGAACCACCGGGTGATCTAAATGAATCAGCAGGGTGATCTAAAAATGAACACAGGGTGACTAACATGTATGCAGGTCGATCTAATATGAAAACCGCAGGGCGATCTAAAATGTACGCAGGTGATCTAAATGAACGCAAGGTGATCTAAAAGATGGCAGGGTGATCTAAAATGAACAAAGTACGTGATCTAAAATGAACGCAGGTGATCTAAAATGAACGCAGAGTGAATCTAAAATGAACCGCAGAGTGATCTAAAATGAACTCAGGGTGATCTAAATGAACCACAGGGTGATCTAAAATGAACGCAGGGGTAATCTAAAATGAAGCGCTGGGTGGGTTGATCTTAAAACATCCACAGGGTGACTAAAAATGAACCACAGGGTGACCCTAAAATGAACCAAGGGTGTGACCTAAATGAATGCAGGGTGAATCTAAAATAACGCAGAGTGATCTAAAATGAACCGGCAGGGTGATTACAATGAACCACAGGGTGCCCTAAAATGAATCACAGGGTGATTAAAAGAACGCAGGGTTGATCTAAAATTGAAGCAGAGTGATCTAAAATGAACCGCAGGGTTGATCTAAAATGAACAGCAGGGTATCTAAAATTGAACGAAGGGTAATCTAAAATGAACCGCAGGGTGATCTAAATTGAACTGCAGGGTGATCTAACATGAACGGCAGGGGTGAATCTAAAATGAACGGCAGGGAGATCTAAAATGAACGCAGGTTGATTCTAAATGAACGCAGGGTGATCTAAAATGAACCGCAGGGTGATCTAAATGAACGCTGGGGTGATCGTAAAATGAACTCTGGGGATCTAAATTGAACCGCAGGGTGATCTAAATTGAACCGCAGGGTGATCTAAAATGATCGGCAGGGTGATCTAAAATTAAGGCAGTGGTGATCTAAATGAACTGCAGGGTGATCTAAAATGAACCGCAGGGTTGATCTTAAATGAACAGCAGGGTGATCTAAAATGAAACTGCAGGGTGATCTAAAATGAACTGAGGGTGATCGAAAATGAACCAAAGGGTGACCTAAAATGAACGCAGGGTGGTGATCTAAAATGAACAGCAGGGATGACCTAAAATAAACCGTAGGGTGACCTAAAATGAACAGCAGGGTGATCTAAAATGAACAGCAGGGTGATCTAAAATGAACCGCAGGGTGATCTAAAATGAACAGGCAGGGTGATCTAAAATGACGACAGGTTGATCTAAATGAACTGCAGGGTGATCTAAATGAACACAGGGTTGACCTAAAGTGAATGGCAGGGTGATCTAAATGAACCGCAGGAGTGATTCTAAAATGAACGGCAGGGGTGATCTAAAATGAACAGCAGGGTGATCTAAAATGACGGAGGGTGACTAAAGGAACTGATGGTGATCTAAATGAACCACAGGGTGATAAAATGAACGGCAGGGTGATCTATAATGAAACGCAGGGGTGATTAAAATGAACCGCAGGGTCAGGGTGATCTATAATGATAACGGGGGGTGTTCTAAAATTGAAAACTGCAGGTGATCTAAAATGAACCACAGTAGTGACTAAAATGAACGCAGGGTGTCTAACATGAACCGCAGGCAGGGTGATCTAAAATGAACGCAGGGTATCTAAATGAACGCTAGGGTGATCTAAGTGAACTGCAGGGTGATCTAAATGAAGCAGGGGTGATCTAATATGAACAGCAGGGTGACTAAAATGAACCGCAGGGGTGACCTAAATGAAACCGCAGGGTGATCTAAAATGAATGGCAGGGTGATCTAAAATGACCGCCAGGGTGATCTAAAATGCAACCCCCCGCAAAGGGTGATCTAAAATGAACCGCAGGGTGATTATAAAATGAACCACAGGGTGACCTAAAACTGAATGAGGGTGATCTAAAAAGGAACCGCAGGTTGATCTACATGTAACGCAGGGTGATCTAAAATGAACCGCAGGGTGATCTAAAATGAACGCTGGGTGACTAAAATGAACCGCGGAGTGCAGGGTGATCTAAAATGAACCAAAGGGTTGTACCTTAAAAAATGAAACCGCAGGGTGACTAAAAACAAAACATGAAAGTTTTTCTTTTTAAATTTAGCAATTTATACAGGAGAAGGTTTGTTAATGGCCCCTTGCTCCTGGCATTTCATTTAGTCGGCATGCTTACAAACAGCATGGTTACGGAGGAAGGATTCTGTTCCAATTCCATGGGAGATAAGAGGAAAAACAAGAATAAGAACTAGAAAGAATATAGAAGAATATTCAGAGGGGTGTGGATATATATGCTTGTACATGTATGTTAAGTGTGACCTAAGTGTAAGTAGAAGTAGCAAGACGTACTGAAATCTTGCATGGTCATGAGACAGAAAAAAAGACACCAGCAATCCTACCATCATGTAAAACAATTACAGGCTTTCATTTTACACTCACTGGCAGGATGGTAGTACCTCACTGGGTGGTTGCTGTCTACCAACTACTACCTAGAAGGTAAAGGATAACTGTACAGTGGACCCCGCATAACGATTACCTCCGAGTGCGACAATTATGTAAGTGTATTTATGTAAGTTCGTTTGTATGTGTATGTTTGGGGTCTGAAATGGACTAATCTACTTCACAATATTTTTATGGGAACCTGAACATACTTCTGGAGTGAAAAAATATTCGTTAACCGGGGGTCCACTGTACTAATGTGACATTTTATTGTGTCATCATTCGCTCTCCAGGAGCTTGTCACGCTGGCTTAACAAAGCTCTGGAGAGCAAAACCTTGCCATAATAAAATGTCACATTAGTTACATGTGTGTCCACAATGCAACCTACTATTAATCATTTTTAAACTTGAAAAAATAACAAATACCCACCAAAATGAATAAAATATATTTTACACAACATTGCATTTACTTAGGATTTTGACAATGCAGGAGGTTCACTACCTATAAACAAACTGTATTCCTGGTGTTATAAATTACAAGCAAATTGTTTATATACAAAGCAACAGTACAGAGGATGCCTGTTTTATACATGCTTATCATGACTCTCACAATCGATAATAACACAATTGTGAAAAAACCACAGTATAAGTGGGGTTTGAATTCATAGTAAGCGAGTGGTAAAACTCAAGGCCAGTGTGTAAGCCACTGGGCCAGCTGGTTACAATAAGTTCATCCAACTAGGTATATTTTATACACCACAGGGAGGTTAGCATGGGCCACCCTGTGACCACAAATGCAAGTTTTTACAGATGAATTTCCAGCCAGGGGCAGTGGCAAACTGTTGCTCAAGTCCCCTCAAAGCCATTATCATGACTCATGTACGTGGTTTTTTACACATGCTTATGTTGAAGCAAAGCTGTAAAGCTTCTTATTTCATTCTAAAATGAGACTCTCTGACTGCGGGTTCTATCCCGCCCGTAGTATGGTTTGTTTGCAATGTGTCATTACTTTTTGTGATTTGGTGGGCAAGATTGTAAGTGTAATATTTTTCTTAACCTTTCGGGGTCCTCCCGTAATTTTCGGCTCACATTGAGGCCCAAACCCCGGAAGCGCCATGGCCTAATGTAAAGGGAAGGGGCCCCTGCGTGGTGGGGTGCGCCAAAAACAAAAAATCTAGGCCCCGCATAGCTTTATGGGAAAAACCGGCTGTTACCCTTGTTCACCTCCCAGCCAAGTCACTCTCACCCCACGGAAAAAATTGGGACTCCCCCTTTTTTTATATTTCTGACACTGATGGAAGTGGAAATGAAATAAATTCAAAGGGCTCGATCAGTTAGAAACCGAAAGGAATAACCAGGATATCAAAAAAGTGCAAAAAACCCTGCGATCCTCAACCTTTACCCCTGGTGTGGGGACTCGTCACCCCGGCTTTTTTACCTCATCGCAAGAAAACTTAAAATTTTGCGGGCCCGGCCTTGACTTCATAAAAGATGATTAAAATGTGTGGATTTGATTTTATTGCACCTTGACGATCATTGAGTAGTGATAGTGGGAATCATATTCACCAGTGAACCGGTATGTCGCCCCCGCATGCGCTCGGGTAGGGACCCCATGCTGTGCCCATGGGGCGGGGACCCCGGAAATACCCCGTGGGCCTACACCCGGGTTTGATAGTATAGTAGGGGTGAGTGGGACACTTGGCAGGAAGCCCCAAAGGCATCAGAGATGGTGGTAGTGGTGAGTATGGCACCGCCATGCGTGACCACCCCCCAGGGGGGACCCACGTGCGACTCCCAGTTCAAGGACAAAACGGACTCAGCCCAGCCCCCCACAACCACAACCACCCCCCCACAACCACCTAAGATGTCCATAAACCCGCAAACCCTACTGGGTTGGCAAAAAACCCAATTTGTTCCCAACCCACCACTTTGATGACTTCAAGTGGGAAATTTTACCATTGTCCCCCTTTTAACCACGGCCAATAAAATGGAAATTTTTTGAATTTTTCTTTGACCGCCCTTGATGGAAATTTTCAGGGAAAAAAAAGTATTTTGAGTACCCTGGGAAATCATTTATCACCCATCGACTAACAGGTGGAAAAAGACGATGTTTTTCAGAAATGTATTTGCTTTTTCAACAATAAAGCTTTTGCCTCAGTCTATAAGCATATTAAAAGATATGGCCCCAGATTGGTTTTCTACCCCGGTCTTCAGTAAATCCCAGTGAACGGGTTTAAATTTTTGTTTTGTATGTTGACTTCTCTGACAAAAAAACCCGGCCTGACGAATGACAGGTTACGATTAAAATGTTTTTTTTTATTCAAACAAAAGTTCCATATACTTTTATCCCTTAAAAATCTTGTAAATTGGGGGGGGGGGGGGTCTTTATTTTTTTTCAAGGAGACTGTCATTCACAGTATATACCGAGCAAGAGGAAACGCTTTGGTATAAAATGTTTGTCTCTGGACTGGCAGTGTCTGTTGTTGGGTATTGTTGTATACCGGGAAGAAAACATTGAAAAAAACCAAAAGTTATTGGGGAACTCAGGTGCGTATGAGAAAAAATGATGGGACCTTTTCTTGGTAAGGGAAATTATATACCAATAAGGGTTTTACAAGCCCTTAAATCAGGAATTTTTGTGATGGAAAGACAATGTTGTGGACGTGCGTTCTAATCGTAAAATATGCCCCGGGTCAACGGGTGCCTGGGGATGACGGCAGGGGTTTCTGCCATGAAAAAAATCATGGATTAGGTGGCGCAAAAAGAGATGTCCATTGTTGACAACCATTTACCGTAAATGAAAAGCAAGCAGTGGGGAAAGTTGATCGAGTGACTAAAGAAAGATTCGAAAACCAGTGAGTGATTATCACAAAACATGCGCTTTTTTGACAAATGTGACATGCGTTGGTTTTGTTGATTGGGTTCGTAAGGTTACAAGTGGTACATGAAACTTTTCTTCCCCCCCCATGGACATTTTAATGTCAAGCATATAAAGTACCAAAAAAAGATGGCACAGACCCCCCGAAGGGGAAATTTTTTTTGTCTGTTTCAACAATTTATAATAAGTACCGGTGAACACCCCTATACAAAAAGGTCCTCGAATCCCCAGGATATACCCAAGCGTTTGAGGGGGAAGGGGATCATTTCATATTTTGCTTCCCGCAACCCCAAAGAAATTTGTCAGAAAGT
>NC_069452.1:12143585-12206085 GCF_026875155.1 Cherax quadricarinatus
ATGATTCACCTCATCTTTCAAAACCCCCCGCTGACCGCCCACCCCAAAATTTTCTGAATACGTTCACCTCCTCCATACTCCTCCCTCCAATCTGATTTTCAATTTTCATCCCCTAACTTTTGTTACCCAAAACCCTACTTTTTCCCTGTATTCACCTTTAATTTTCTTCTTTTGCCACCCTACCAAATTCTCCCCCAATTCTGCAACTTCTCTTCAAAATCTCCCAAGGCACAGTGTCATCACAAAGAGCAGCTGTGACAACTCCATTTTGGTGTGATTCTTTATCTTTAACCCTCCACCGCCTCTTGCCAAGACCCTCGCATTTACTTCTCTTACAACCCCATCTATAAATATATTAAACAACCACGTGACATCACACATCCTTGTCTAAGGCCTACTTTTACTGGAAAAAATTTCCCTCTTTCCTACATACTCTAACTTGAGCCTCACTATCCTCGTAAAAACTCTTCACTGCTTTCAGTAACCTACCTCCTACACCATACACTTGCAACATCTGCCACATTGCCCCCCTATCCACCCTGTCATACGCCTTTCCAAATCCATAAATGCCACAAAGACCTCTTTAGCCTTATCTAAATACTGTTCACTTATATGTTTCACTGTAAACACCTGGTCCACACACCCCCTACCTTTCCTAAAGCCTCCTTGTTCATCTGCTATCCTATTCTCCGTCTTACTCTTAATTCTTTCAATTATAACTCTACCATACACTTTACCAGGTACACTCAACAGACTTATCCCCCTATAATTTTTGCACTCTCTTTTATCCCCTTTGCCTTTATACAAAGGAACTATGCATGCTCTCTGCCAATCCCTAGGTACCTTACCCTCTTTCCATACATTTATTAAATAATTGCACCAACCACTCCAAAACTACATCCCCCCCTGCTTTTAAAAATTTCTATCTTTATCCCATCAATCCCGGCTGCCTTACCCCCTTTCATTTTACCTACTGCCTCACGAACTTCCCCCACACTCACAACTGGCTCTTCCTCACTCCTACAAGATGTTATTCCTCCTTGCCCTATACACGAAATCACAGCTTCCCTATCTTCATCAACATTTAACAATTCCTCAAAATATTCCTTCCATCTTCCCAATACCTCTAACTCTCCATTTAATAACTCTCCTCCCCTATTTTTAACAGACAAAACCATTTGTTCTCTAGGCTTTCTTAACTTGTTAATCTCACTCCAAAACTTTTTCTTATTTTCAAAAAAATTTGTTGATAACATCTCACCCACTCTCTCATTTGCTCTTTTTTTTAAAATTGCTTCACCACTCTCTTAACTTCTCTCTTTTTCTCCATATACTCTTCCCTCCTTGCATCACTTCTACTTTGTAAAAACTTCTCATATGCTAACTTTTTCTCCCTTACTACTCTCTTTACATCATCATTCCACCAATCGCTCCTCTTCCCTCCTGCACCCACTTTCCTGTAACCACAAACTTCTGCTGAACACTCTAACACTACATTTTTAAACCTACCCCATATATCGTGTCGAATAGGTAAAACTTGCGATTTTGGCTTAAACAGCAACGCTCTTCTTGCCGAATAAGATAAGCTAAAATTTGTGTATGCAATAATTTCTCAAAAATCATTCTGAACTTAACGAACAAAATATATTTCATTGTGTTTGTTTATTATTAAATTATTGTAAACTTGTCTAAAATATATTTAGTTGCATTAAGCTAAATTAAATTGTACTGGTTATAATAAGGTCAGGTAAGTTTTCTAAGGTTCTTTGGGTACAAAATTATTAATTTTTACATTAACATTAATGAAAAAATATATCTTTAAACGTATAAGATAAAATTTTAGGACTTAATTTTAAATGAGTTCTTGCTAATTGACTAATTTTACCTATTCTGCACGACATACACATGCATACACCGAGGGATGTATATCTCATACACAGGTATTAGTGTATAATCTAGTGTTGTTATACCTGTGAAACAGCCTTAATGACCCTCGTATGGTGTATACTACCACCATGACATACCATACCTGTCTACTAGACGCTACCACCATACCTGTCTACTAGACGCTACCACCATACCTGTCTACTAGATGCTATCACCATACCTGTCTACTAGATGCTACCACCATACCTGTCTACTAGATGCTACCACCATACTTGTCTACTAGACGCTACCACCATACCTGTCTACCTAGATGCTACCACCATAAACCCGTCACTAGATGCTACCACCCAAAACCTGTCTACTAGATGCTACCACCATACTTGTCTACTAGACGCTACCACCATACTTGTCTACTAGACGCTACCACCATACCTGTCTACTAGATGCTACCACCATACTTGTCTACTAGACGCTACCACCATACCTGTCTACTAGACGCTACCACCATACCTGTCTACTAGACGCACCCCATACCTGTCTACTAGATGCTACCACCATACCTGTCTACTAGACCTACCACCATACTTGTCTACTAAACGCTACCACCATACTTGTCTACTAGACGCTACCCACCATACTTTTCTACTGCCGCTACCACCATACCTGTCTACTAGACGCTACCACCATACCTGTCTACTAGACGCTACCACCATACCTGTCTACTAGACGCTACCACCATACCTGTCTACTAGACGGTACCACCATACCTGTCTACTAGATGCTACCACCATACCTGTCTACTAGACGCTACCACCATACT
Organism: Cherax quadricarinatus; assembly: GCF_026875155.1. Lineage (NCBI taxonomy): Eukaryota > Metazoa > Arthropoda > Malacostraca > Decapoda > Parastacidae > Cherax > Cherax quadricarinatus. Next base: position 12,146,293 of record NC_069452.1, read on the forward strand.
TGTCTACTAGACGCTACCACCATACCTGTCTACTAGATGCTACCACCATACCTGTCTACTAGACGCTACCACCATACCTGTCTACTAGACGCTATCACCATACCTGTCTACTAGATGCTACCTCTTCAAGGGGGGCTCCTTGGCGTGGTGAAGAGGCTCTTGGTCTGAGGAATTAGCCCTGTCGGTCTTCTTCCTCAGACCGAACCTAATTACCCCCCATTCTCCCCTCCCCTATCCCATCCTCCCCATCCTCCCCTTTTTCCATTCCTCCTCCTCCTCCTCACCCCTCCCTTTTGCCCTTCCTCTTTTTAGCCTTCGTGATTTCTCCCACAGGCGCACTAGTTCCTAGGTAGGGGAAAGGACACCGGGGTCCATCCCATTCCGTTGAGGTTTCTTGGCGGTGGCGTAGTTTGCCGTGGAATCTGGATTGCCTAGGATGTCCCAATCCCTCTCCGGTATCCCGGAGTAGCTTTGGGTGGTCTTTTGGGCGACGGTGTATCTCTGGAAGCCACCTTTCGGATTCCGGGGGTGGTGGCTGAAGGAGGTATGCTTTGTGGCGGATATCCGGCCGCCCTCTCTTTTGTCCACCGAGGTAGCTCGGCAGATGTGAGGTTGCATCCCAGATTGCTGGTTTTACTGGCATAAAGGTAGGGTATGGCACGGGTTCCATGCTGCATCTGCGCTACTAGCGGTGTCGAGTCCTCTTGGGCGCGGAGGGAGATTTCTGGCCCTTTCATTCCTCCTAGGAACTATCCCTCCCCGGTCCCCCTCTTTTTTTTTCTTTTTTTATTTTTATTTTCTTTTCTTCTTTCTTTTTTTTCTTAAAAACAAAAAGAAAGAAGTAACCTAACCATGGCAGCCCTAGTCCCATGAACCTGGTACCCCCGGTGCCCCTTCTTGATACCGCACCCCGTTCTGACCCCGCCTCGTCTTTGGACCACTCTTCAGACATTCCTCATGCCTCTGTACCTATTGCCGGTGCTGTTTTCCTCACCCGCTTCAGGTACTGAGGCCTCAACTGACTCCTTCGATTTATCAGACCTTCGCTCTCCTCTGACTATGCTTCCGGCCTCTCCTCTACGGTGCGGCAATTTTCAAATCGCCGACCCGTTCCACGTCGGACCAACTCTGGTCCCACGCCTAAACGTCAACGACAATTACCTGCTGATGATACTTCTCCACCTTCACCTTCTCGTTCTTCTCAGAAACGATTGACACGTCCTTCACTACCTTTCCACGCTCAGTTTCAGACTGAACAGTGGACTAAATTCTTCACTTTACGACCAACTTCCTCTACTGCCTATCTTTCTGACCATAGTATTGGCAAGGCACTCCTACGCCATGTTGGTAAAGATATTTCTTTTCATGCTCTTAAGAGCGTACGCGCATCATTACCGTACAGAATGCTACCCAGGCTCGTGAGCTCTCTCGTCTTTCCCATATAGATACTGTTCCTGTCACCCTTGAAAAACATCATTCCCTCAATTCTTGTAGTGGTACCGTTATTCTGCCCCATACCATAGTTCAACAAAATTTCCAGACATGTGGCACCGACATTCTAGAACAGCTGGAACTCCAAGATCTCCCAATCCTCAAGGTAGACACTTACGTTCTTCCTGCCCGTGGGCGGAGACGAACCCTAGCAATGTGGCTCGTTTAACTTTTGACAGCCGAGAACTCCCATCCTCCGTTTATATAGCAGGACATCGTTACAAGTTCGAAAGTGATCCCTACACCACAACAGTGTAGAAATTGCTGGCGATTTGGCCATCCAGCGAAATATTGCAGATCTATCGCCGAATGCCCAGTCTGTGGTGCCGATGACCATTCTAATACGTCTTGCAATCGATCTCCCTCTTGCCTTAACTGTCATGAGGCTCACCCTTCGTACTCTCGCCGTTGTCAGGTCTATTTAAACAAGCGGGAAATCCGTTACCTCAAAGAGACAGAGGTCTCCCTTATGCCATGGCAGTTTCTCATCTCCGCCTCCAAGGGAGACTCCCACGTGTTTCTTATTCCCGTGTTTCAAAACGTCCCCCCACTTCTGGTATCCCATCTTCTACACCCACCTCTGTGGTTACCTCTCCCATAATCACTCCTGTATCTAATCCTTTTGCTGTCCTCGGCTCAGACGTCCCTACTTCAACGCCTCAGTCTAATCTCGCTTCTTCGAGTTCTCTCTTACAAGCCTCAGTATCGACAAGACCTCGTACGACACCTCTTCCCAATCGTCCCTCTACTTCTCAAAAGTCAAAAAAAGGTCCGGTAACACCTCCTACCCATCTTCCACCTCCTCATTTTACCCTCCCTGTCTCTGTCCCTAGTTCTTCCCCTCTCACTGGCTCAGTTACAAGTGCAGAGGTTCACCCCTCCTCCTCGTAATGTACCTTCCTCCCCTGTTCCCTCCAAAGTTTCTTCCTCTTCTGCCACCTCCCAGGTTCCTGTCTCTTCTGTCCCCTGCCACGCTTCTCCAGTTCCCTCCACCCTTTCGCCCCCCCCTACCTTGGTACAGTCCAATACAGTTCCAATCTTTACTCATCCTCCCCCTACCATTCCCAATATTGTCTCCCATACGACATCTCTGAATTCCGAAACACTTGAAGCAATCTCTGAATATATTGCAGAGACCAAACCATCAATGGACACTGATCCACCTTCCGCTCTTTCTCTCTCCTCTGCTCCATCTGCGCAACTCCTTTCTTCACAGCGCACTGTTCCTTCGCTGCTTGAACATTTTCCACTGCCTCCGCATGTGGACTTTTCTAACCCTTCTAGTCCGTAGGAACCCTTACCTGCGGATTTCAAGTATCTTTATCATTGCCAATCATGGCCTTTTTACAGTGGAATATACGCGGCCTCAGGGGTAATCGGGGTGAGCTTCAGATGTTACTCTCCCAGTTTGCCCCTGTTGGTGTTTGCTTACAGGAACCCAAAATTACACTCTGCTGTTATTTCTCACATCTCAGGCTATAATTTATTGTATTCTTCAGATCCTTTTCCTGATGGGACCTTTAATGAAAGTGCCCTTCTTCTCTCCGCACTGATATTCCGTACCATCAGCTATTTATTCATTACTTCGCTGCATTACACAGCAGCCCGTATCCACTTACATAGGTGGTATACGCTCTGTTCTTTATATCTCTCTCCTTCTCGGGCATTATCTATTCGGATTTTGCCTTCCTTGTTTCGTCATTACCGCCACCGATTCTGTTACTTGGTGATTTTAATGCCCACCATTTCCTCTGGGGAGGGTCTCACTGTGATTCCCGTGGAATTCAGTTAGAGGCTTTCTCTTGCCACCCACCCCCTCCATGTTTTAAATACAGGTACATCACACCCATTTTGATCCTCGGACTCATACTCTCTCTGCATCGATCTCTCAGTTTGCTCTTCCTCCGCCGCATTAGACTTTACTTGGTCTGTTCTCCCGGACCTTACATGACAGTGATCATTTCCCAATCATTCTTACTTCCCCTTCATATTCGCCACCTCTTCGCACCCCACGCTGGCAATTTAATCGGGCAAATTGGAACCTTTACTCACACCTGACTGTTTTTTAAAGAGTGCTTCCTTCTTCGTCCTCCATCGATGAGCTTTTACACCTCTTCTCGTCCTCCGTTTTCACCGCAGCTTCTCATTCTATACCCCAAACTTCGGGCAGGCATTCTCAGAAATGCGTGCCTTGGTGGTCTCCTGCTTGTGCTCGTGCAGTACGTTTGAAACGCGCTGCATGGGGCAGGTACCGGTACATAGAACCACAGAGCGACTCCTTGATTTAAACAGAAGCGTGCGATCGCTCGCCGTGTCATCCGTGACGCTAAACGCACTTGCTGGCGAGATTATGTCTCCACCATCACCTCTGCTTCCTCTATGAGTGCAGTCTGGAAAAAAGTACGAAACTGAGTGGTAAATATTCTCCTGACCCGGCTCCTGTTCTGCGGGTTGCCGGTGTTGATATAGCAAACCCACTAGATGTTGCCAATGAAATTGGCAATCATCTGGTCCGTATTTCTCATGGGACTCCATCTATGCCCCTCATTTCTTTCCTCAAAGTCTGCCAGAGAGTTAGCACCCTTGGACTTTTCTTCTCTCAGAGAAGAACAGTATAATGTGCTTTTACACTTCAAGAACTGGAGGCAACACTCTCAGCTTGTCGATCATCGGCAGTTGGGCCCGACGACATTCATATTCGTATGCTACAACATTTACATCAGTCAGCCCTTGCAGTCCTATTACGCCTTTACAATCTTATTTGGTCACAAGGAGTTCTTCCACAGCTGTGGAAATCCGCCATTGTTCTCCCTTTCCGCAAACCAGGCACTACGGGACATGAAACCTCCCACTATCGTCCCATTGCTCTTACCAGTGCAGTTTGCAAAGTAATGGAACGCTAGTAAATAGACGTTTAGTGTGGTATTTAGAGACACACAACAGTCTCTCCACTCGTCAATATGGCTTTCGTAAGGACGTTCTACATAGACCCCTTACTGCGCTTGGATACGTATGTTCGTAATGCCTTTGCAAATAAACCACTCAGTTATTGCCATATTTTTTGACCTTGAGAAGGCATATGACACAACTTGGAGGTATAATATTTTAGCCAAGCCCACTCCTTAGGCCTTTCGAGGCAATCTACCATCCTTCCTTAAGAACTTTTTTAACTGACAGGCATTTCCGTGTTCGGGTTAATAATGTGCTCTCCCCGGACTTTGTCCAAGCTGAAGGTGTCCCCCAGGGATGTGTTCTGAGCACAACACTTTTTCTCCTTGCTATTAATGATTTGGCCTCTAGTCTTCCATCAAATATTTGGTCATCACTCTATGTTGATGACTTCGCTATTGCCTGTGCAGGCGCTGACTGTCACCTCCTTACAGTTTCTCTCCAGCATGCAGTCGACCGTGTTTCCAATTGGGCCACCACACATGGTTTAAATTTTCCAGCACTAAAACCCACCAAATCACTTTCACTAGACGCTCTGTCATCTCTGATCATCCTTTGTACCTCTATGGCTCACGTATCCCTGAACGTGATACAGTCAAGTTTCTGGGCCTCTCCTTTGATCGTAGGTTATCCTGGAAACCTCACATTACCTCTCTGAAGGCAACTTGTCACAGCCGGCTGAACCTTCTTAAAACCCTTGCTCATCTTTCGTGGGGAGCTGATCGTCGAACCCTCCTTCACTCTACATTCCACCTTATTTTATCGAAACTTGATTATGGTGACCAGATCTATTCAGCGGCATCTCCTGCTACTCTCTCTAGCCTTAACCCATTCATCACCAAGGATTACGTTTATGCCTTGGTGCTTTTCGCTCTTCCCCTGTCGAAAGCCTCTATGCAGAAGCGAACGTTCCATCCTTATCCGATCGCCGTGATACCCATTGCCTGCGCTACTATGTACGCTCTCATGATCTCCGCAATCCTTCCATTTATAGAATGGTCACTGATATTAGTAGACATTCTTTATTTGTTCGCCGCCCTTGCTTACTCCGTCCCTTCTCTCTTCGCCTTCATTCGCTCTTGTCTTCTCTTCAACTACCACCTTTCTATGTACATGTAGCATCTCACTTTTCCCTACCCCCCTGGGAAGTTCCAGCTGTTCGAGTCTGTTCTTTCTCCCTCCCTTGCTCGAAAGCCCAACTGTCTACGGTCGCTTCCCGCTCTCTTTTTTCTTGACCACTTTCACTCTCATTCTCATGCCATTGCTGTGTACACAGATGGCTCTAAGTTTCTGACGGCGTAGATTCGCAGCAGTGTTTCCGGACAGCGTCGTACAAGGGCATTTACTATCTTCAGCTAGTATTTTTACTGCTGAATTATATGCCATCCTTACAGCACTTATCCGTATTGCATCTATGCCTGTGTCATCATTTGTGGTTTTTCTCAGACTCCCTTAGTGCTTTACAGGCTATACAAAATTTGATACACCTCACCCCTTAGTCCTCCGTATCCAACTTTGGCTACGCCGCATCTTTACTAAGCATAAAGATATTGTTTTTTGTTGGGTCCCTGGTCATGTTGACGTACAGGGCAATGAACAGCAGACACTGCTGCGCGGTCAGCAGTACATGACCTACCAGTTTCTTATAGAGGTATTCCATGTACGGACTATTTTGCTGTAATACTTCCCACCTTCACACCCGTTGGCAACAACGTTGGTTCTACTATGCTCGGCAACAAACTTCAGTCTATTAAACCGAGTATAGGTTACTGGCCGTCTTCTTATCACCAGTGTCGAGGTTGGGAGATTTACTCTCTCCCGTCTTCGCATTGGCCATACTCGTCTTACTCATGGATATCTCATGGAGAGGCGTCTTGCTCCTCTCTGTGAGAATTGCCAAGCTCCATTATCAGTCAGCCACATTCTGTTGGACTGCCCACTTTATCAACGAGCACGCAGAATTTACCTCTGTCGTCGTCTTCGCCCCGTGCTCTCTCTTTACCTTCCCTTCTCGCTGATGGACCCACCTTTCATCCGGACTCTCTCATTGACTTTTTGACAACGACTGACTTACTTCACAAATTCTGATACTTTCAGCCCTTTCTACTTGTATCTCTTGCTACCCTCTACCCCCGTACTATCCCCTGCCCCGCTGTTTTCTGTAACCTGCTGATCATCCCCCCTCCCTTCTGCCATCCAATTCCCTTGCTTCCTTCCCTACCCTGCAGCGCTGTATAGCCCTTGTGGCTTAGCGCTTCTTTTTGATTATAATAATAATAATACTAGACGCTACCACCATACTTGTCTACTAGACGCTACCACCATACCTGTCTAATAGACGCTACCACCATACCTGTGTACTAGACGCTACCTCCATACTTGTCTACTAGACGCTACCACCATACTTGTCTACTAGATGCTACCACCATACTTGTCTACTAGACGCTACCACCATACCTGTCTACTAGACGCTACCACCATACCTGTCTACTAGATGCTACCACCATACCTGTTTACTAGACGCTACCACCATACTTGTCTACTAGACGCTACCACCATACTTGTCTACTAGACGCTACCACCATACCTGTCTACTAGATGCTACCACCATACTTGTCTACTAGACGCTACCACAACACCTGTCTACTAGACGCTACCACCATACCTGTCTACTAGACGCTACCACCATACTTGTCTACTAGACGCTACCACAATACCTGTCTACTAGACGCTACCACAACACCTGTCTACTAGACGCTACCACCATACCTGTCTACTAGACGCTACCACCATACTTGTCTACTAGACGCTACCACAACACCTGTCTACTAGACGCTACCACAACACCTGTCTACTAGACGCTACCACCATACCTGTCTACTAGACGCTACCACAACACCTGTCTACTAGACGCTACCACCATACCTGTCTACTAGACGCTACCACCATACTTGTCTACTAGACGCTACCACAACACCTGTCTACTAGACGCTACCACAACACCTGTTTACTAGACGCTACCACCATACCTGTCTACTAGACGCTACCACCATACTTGTCTACTAGATGCTACCACAATACCTGTCTACTAGACGCTACCACGACACCTGTCTACTAGACGCTACCACAATACCTGTCTACAAGACGCTACCACAATACCTGTCTACTAGACGCTACCACAATACCTGCCTACTAGATGCTACCACAATACCTGTCTACTTGACGCTACCACAACACCTGTCTACTAGACGCTACCACAATACCTGTCTACAAGACGCTACCACCATACCTGTCTACTACACGCTACCACAATACCTGTCTACTAGACGCTACCACAATACCTGTCTACAAGACGCTACCACCATACCTGTCTATTAGACGGTACCACCATACCTGTCTACTAGACGCTACCACAATACCTGTCTTCAGGACGCTACCACAATACCTGTCTTCAGGACGCTACCACAATACCTGTCCTCAAGACGCTACCACAATACCTGTCTACTAGATGCTACCACAATACCTGTCTACTAGACGCTACCACAATACCTGTCTACTAGACGCTACCACAATACCTGTCTACTAGACGCTACCACCATACTTGTCTACTAGACGCTACCACAACTGTCTACTAGACGCTACCACAATACCTGTCTACTAGACGCTACCACAATACCTGTCTACTAGACGCTACCACAATACCTGTCTACTAGACGCTACCACAATACCTGTCCTCAAGACGCTACCACAATACATGTCTACTAGACGCTACCACAATACCTGTCCTCAAGACGCTACCACAATACCTGTCTACTAGACGCTACCACAATACCTGTCTACTAGACGCTACCACAATACCTGTCTACTAGACGCTACCACAACACCTGTCTACTAGACGCTACCACAATACCTGTCTACTAGACGCTACCACAATACCTGTCTACTAGACGCTACACAACACCTGTCTACTAGACGCTACCACAATACCTGTCTTCAAGACGCTACGACAATACCTGTCTTCAAGACGCTACGACAATACCTGTCTACTAGACGCTACCACAATACCTGTCTACTAGACGTTACCACAATACCTGTCTTCAAGACGTTACCACAATACCTGTCTTCAGGACGTTACCACAATACCTACTAGACGTTACCACAACACCTGTCTACTAGACGCCACGACAATACCTGTCTACTAGACGTTACCACAATACCTGTCTTCAAGACGTTACCACAATACCTGTCTTCAGGACGTTACCACAATACCTGTCTTCAGGACACTACCACAATACCTGTCTTCAAGACGTTACCACAATACCTGTCTTCAGGACACTACCACAATACCTGTCTTCAGGACACTACCACAATACCTGTCTTCAAGACGTTACCACAATACCTGTCTTCAGGACACTACCACAATACCTGTCTTCAGGACACTACCACAATACCTGTCTTCAGGACACTACCACAATACCTGTCTTCTAGACGTTACCACAACACCTACTAGACGTTACCACAACACCTGTCTACTAGACGCTACCACAATACCTGTCTTCAGGACGCTACCACAATACCTGTCTTCAGGACGCTACCACAATACCTGTCTTCAGGACGCTACCACAATACCTGTCTTCAGGACGCTACCACAATACCTGTCTTCAGGACGCTACCACAATACTTGTCTTCAGGACGCTACCACAATGCCTGTCTTCAGGATCACAATACCTGTCTTCAGGACGCTACCACAATACCTGTCTTCAGGACGCTACCACAATACCTGTCTTCAGGACGCTACCCTGGGTGATGCTGCCAGCGACCTGCTCCCCCACCAGACCGCACTTCACAGTATTCTAGCCCCTTTACTAGGCCTAGAGCTGGAGTTTAACATCACATACCTGGGGAGAAAAGGAATATGTGTTAGTATACTGTATAATGTAGTGGATCTACAGTGTGTTGCTATTATTACAGCAAGGATAATAATAGTCTGGATAACTGGGATGATAGGCTGGATAACTGGAATGATAGGCTGGATAACTGGGATGATAGGCTGGATAACTGGGATGATAGGCTGGATAACTGGGATGATAGGCTGGATAACTGGATGATAGGCTGGATAACTGGATGATAGCTGGATAACTGGAATGATAGGCTGGATAACTGGGATGATAGCGGATAACTGGGATGATAGGCTGGATAACTGGGATGATAGGCTGGATAACTGGAATGATAGGCTGGATAACTGGGATGATAGGCTGGATAACTGGGATGATAGGCTGGATAACTGGATAAATAGGCTGGATAACTGGGATGATAGGCTGGATAACTGGGATGATAGGCTGGATAACTGGAATGATAGGCTGGATAACTGGGATGATAGGCTGGATAACTGGAATGATAGGCTGGATAACTGGGATGATAGGCTGGATAACTGGGATGATAGGCTGGATAACTGGGATGATAGGCTGGATAACTGGAATGATAGGCTGGATAACTGGGATGATAGGCTGGATAACGGGGATGATGGGCTGGATAACTGGGATGATAGGCTGGATAACTGGGATGATAGGCTGGATAACTGGGATGATAGGCTGGATAACTGGAATGATAGGCTGGATAACTGGGATGATAGGCTGGATAACTGGGATGATAGGCTGGATAACTGGAACGATAGGCTGGATAACTGGGATGATAGGCTGGATAACTGGAATGATAGGCTGGATAACTGGAATGATAGGCTGGATAACTGGGATGATAGGCTGGATAACTGGAATGATAGGCTGGATAACTGGGATCATAGGCTGGATAACTGGAATGATAGGCTGGATAACTGGGATGATAGGCTGGATAACTGGGATATAGGCTGATAACTGGAATGATAGGCTGGATAACTGGAATGATAGGCTGGATAACTGGGATGATAGGCTGGATAACTGGGATGATAGGCTGGATAACTGGGATGATAGGCTGGAATGATAGGCTGGATAACTGGGATGATAGGCTGGATAACTGGGATGATAGGCTGGATAACTGGTAGATAGGCTGGATAACTGGGATGATAGGCTGGATAACTGGGATGATAGGCTGGATAACTGGAATGATAGGCTGGATAACTGGGATGATAGGCTGGATAACTGGGATGATATGCTGGATAACTGGGATGATAGGCTGGATAACTGGGATGATAGGCTGGATAACTGGGATGATAGGCTGGATATATAGACTGATAGGCCTCAGATGACCAAAAGCTCCAGCTGTGGATCATATAACTAAGACCAGCGTCAGGAAGCACTTGTTCTGTTTGCTGACAAACATTACCTGACCTAACCTGACCTAACCTAACCTGACCTGACCTGACCTAACCTAACATGACCTGACCTAACCTAACCTGACCTAACCTAACATGACCTGACCTAACCTAACCTGACCTAACCTGACCTGACCTCACCTCACCTAACCTAACCTGACCTGACCTGACCTAACCTGACCTGACCTGACCTAACCTAACCTAACCTAACCTGACCTGACTCATTTGCATTGGTGGGACTTTCCATATAGTCCAAGTGGACCAAAACGTCATCGTAACACAGGATAACACAGGACAACAGGATAACACAGTATAACATAGGATAACACAGGATAACACAGGATAACATAGGATAACACAGGATAACACAGGATAACATAGGATAACACAGGATAACACAGGATAACATAGGATAACGCATGATAACACAGGATAACATAGAATAACACATGATAACATAGGATAACACATGATAACATAGGGTAACACAGGATAACACAGGATAACACAGGATAACACATGATAACATAGGATAACACAGGATAACACAGGATAACACAGGATAACATAGGATAACACATAACATAGGATAACACAGGATAACACAGGATAACACATGATAACATAGGATAACACATGATACCATAGGATAACACAGGATAACACATGATAACATAGGATAACACAGAATAACACAGGATAACATAGGATAACACATGATAACATAGGATAACACAGGATAACACAGGATAACACATGATAACATAGGATAACACAGGATAACACATGATAACACAGGATAACACATAACACATGATAACACAGGATAACACATGATAACACAGGATAACACATAACACAGGATAACACATGTTAACACAGGATAACACAGGATAACACAGGATAACACATGATAACATAGGATAACACAGGATAACACAGGATAACACATGATAACATAGGATAACACAGGATAACACAGGATAACACATGATAACACATGATAACACATGATAACACAGGATAACACATAACACAGGATAACACATGATAACACAGGATAACACAGGATAACACAGGATTACACATATAATATGAAACACACTAGATAACACAGGATAACACCTTGATAACGACAGATAACCAGGATAACACAGCTGATGGTTTATATCTTAGAAGCAACACATAGGCTAACAATACATCTGTGGGTTATTGAATGCAGTAAGAGGAAGATATCTGCAGTTCTCTGGACGAAGAAGCCGTTTACCGGCACCCAAGGGTACGTACTTGATGGGGCCGAGGTGAAGAGTGTGAGGGTAAACTGCGCTGAAAAGGTCCACTGCCACACAAATACACTAACGCCTATCATACTCCTCCTCTGCACGACACTACTATCTCTTCTCTCTCTCCTCCTCTTACACTCTCCCTCACTCCTCTCCCTCTCTCTCTGGTACTGACAACTCCTCTCTCTCACTCTCCTGGTACAGAACAACACATTACACGCTCCTCGGTACTGACAACACGCTCTCTCTCTTCTCTGGTACTGGACCAAAAAACACACTCCTCTCTCTCTGGTACTGGACCAACACGCTCTCTCTGTGTACTCTGACAAACACTCTCATCTCTCTCTCTGGTACTGACAACACACTCTCACTCTCTGGGTACTGACAACACTCTCTCTCTGTACTGAACAACACACTCTCTCTCTCTGGTACGACAACACACTCTCTCCTCTCTGGTACTGACACGACTTCTCTCATCTGGTACTGACCAACACTCTACGATCTCCTCTCTGGTACTGAAACAACACACTCTCTCTCTCTGGTAACAGACAACACTCTCCTCATCTCTGGTACTGACACACACCCTCCCTCTCTCTGGAACTGACACACACTCTACTCTCTCTGAGTACTGACAACACTCTCTCTCTCTCTGGTACTGACAACAACTCTCACTCTCTCTCTCTCTCTCTCTCTCTCTCAGGTACCTGACACACTCTCACTCTCTCTCTCTCTCTTGTACTGAAACAACTCTCTCTCTCTCTCACCTCTCACTCCTCTGGAGTACTGACAACACTCTCACTCTCTCCTCTCTCTGGTACTGACAACACACTCTCTCTCTCTGTACTGACAACACCTCTCTCTCGTCTCTCTGGTCTGACAACACTCACTCCTCTCTCTCTCTCTCTCTCTCTCTGGTACTGACAACACTCATCTCTCTCTCTGGTACTGACAACACACTCTCTCTCTCTGGTACTAGAACAACAACTCTCCTTCATTCTCCCCCCCCTCTGGTAATCTTGACACAACACCTCTCCCGTTCTCTCTCTCACTTCTGGTACTGACAACACTCTCTTCTCTCTCTGGAACTGACAACACTCTCAACTCACTCTCTCTGGTACGACAACACTCTCTCTCCTCTCTCTGGTACATGACAACACTCTCTCTCTGGTACTGACAACACTCTCTCTCTCTCTGGTACTGACAACACTCTCTCTCTCTCTCTCTGGTACTGACAACACTCTCTCTCTCTCTCTGGTACTGACAACACTCTCTCTCTCTCTCTGGGTATCAGACAAACACTCCTCTCTCTGGTACTGAACCACACTCTCTCTCTCTCTCTGGTACTCACAACTCTCTCTCTCTCTCCTCTCTCTCCTCTCTCTCTCTCTCATCTCTCTCTCTCTTTCTTCTCCTCTCATCTCTCTCTCTCTCTCTCTGGTACTGACAACACTCTCTCTGGTACTGACAACCGCTCTCATCTCTGGTACTGACAACACTCTCTCTACTCTCCTCACTCTCTCTCTCTCTTCTGGTACTGGACATCCACTTCCTCTCTGGTACTGACAACACTCTCTCTCTCTCTCTGGTACTGACAACACTCTCTCTCTCTCTCTCTCTCTCTCTCTGGTACTGACAACTCTCTCTCTCTCTGGTACTGACAACACACTCTCCCTCCTCAGGTACTTGACAAACACTCTCTCTCTGGTATGACAACATCTCTCTCTCTCTCTCTCTGCGTACTGACAACACTCTCCTCTCTCTCTCTCTTCTCTCTCTCCTCTGACTGACAACTCTCTCTCTCTCTGGTACTGAACAACACACTCTATCTCTGGTACAGACAACTCTTCCCTCGTCTCTCTCTCTGGAACTGACAACACTCTCTCTCTCTCTGGTACTGACAAACTCTCTCTCTCTCTGGTACTGACAACTCTCTCTCTCTGGTACTGACAACTACTCTCTCTCTCAGTACGACAACTCTCTCTCCTCTCCCTCGCCTCTCTCCTCTGATACTGACAAACACACACACTCTCTCTCTGTACTGACAACAACAACTCTCTTCCTCTGGTACTGACAACACTCTCTCCCTCTGGTACTGACAACACTCTCCTCTCTCTGTACTGACAACTCTCTCCTCTGGGAGTAACTGACAACACCTCTCTCTCTCTCTGGTACTGACAACACTCTCTCTCTCTCTCTGGTACTGACAACACTCTCTCTCTCTCTGTACTGACAACTCTCTCTCTCTGGTACTGACAACTCTCTCTCTCTCTGTACTGACAACACACTCTCTCTCTCTGGTACTGACAACTCTCTCTCTCTGGTACTGACAACACTCTCTCTCTCTCTGGTACTGACAACACTCTCTCTCTCTCTCTGTACTGACAACACTCTCTCTTCTCTCTGGTACTGACAACTCTCTCTCTGGATACTGACAACTCTCTCTCTGGTACTGACAACTCTCTCTCACTCTCTCTTAACTGACAACTCTATCTCTCCCTCTGGTACTGACAACTCTCTCTCTCTCCTGTGTACTGACAACACTCTCTCTCTCTCTCTCTCTCTCTGGTACTGACAACTCTCTCTCTCTGGTACTGACAACTCTCTCTCTATCTGGTACTGACAACACTCTCTCTCTCTCTCTGGTACTGACAACTCTCTCTGGTACTGACAACTCTCTCTCTCTGGTACTGACAACTCTCTCTCTCTCTGGTACTGACAACTCTCTCTCTCTGGTACTGACAACACTCTCTCTCTGGTACTGACAACTCTCTCTCTCTGGTACTGACAACTCTCTCTCTCTCTCTCTTCTGGTACTGACAACTCTCTCCTCTCTGGTACTGAACACACACTCTCTCTCCCTCTCTGGTACTGCAACTTCTCTCCTCTCTCTCTCAGGTACTTGACAACACTCCTCTCTCTCTCTGGTACTGACACACAGGCACTCCTCTCTCTCTCTCAGGTACTGACAATCTCTCTCTCTCTCTCTCTCTCTCATCTCTCTCTCTCACTCCTACTCTCTCTCTCACTCTCTCTCTCTCTCTCTCTGCCTCCCTCCTCTCCTCTCATCCCTCCTCAACTCTGAACGAGACTACACTCTCTCTCTCTGGTACTGACAACACTCTCTCTCTCTCTCTGGTACTGACAACACTCTCTCTCTCTGGTACTGACAACACTCTCTCTCTCTCTCTGGTACTGACAACACTCACTCTCCTCCTCTGGTACTGACAACACTCTCTCTCTCACTCTTCCTCTCTCTCTCTCCTCTCTCACTGAACTGAACAAAACACTCACTCTCTCTGGTACTGACAACACTCTCTCTCTCTCCTCTCTCTCTCTTCTCTCTAGGTACTGACAACACTCTCTCTCTACTGGAACTGACACACTCTCTCTACTCTCTCTGGTATGACAACACCTCTCTCTCTGGTATGACACCACTCTCTCTCCTCCGTCTCTGGTACTGACAACACACTCTCTCATCTCCTCTGGTACTGACAGACAACTCTCTCTCTCTCTCTGGTACTGACAGCAACATACTCACTCTCACTCTCACGGTACTGGCCAACACTCACTCTCTTCTGGTACTGACAACACTCTCTCTCTCTCTCTCTCTCTCTCTCTGGTACTGACAACACTCTCTCTCTCTGGTACTGACAACTCTCTCTCTCTGGTACTGACAACTCTCTCACTCTCTCTGGTACTGACAACTCTCTCTCTCTCTCTAGTACTGACAACTCTCTCTCTCTCTCTGGTACTGACAACTCTCTCACTCTCTCTAGTACTGACACTCTCTCTCTCTCTCTGGTACGACACTCTCTCACTCTCTCTGGTACTGACAACTCTCTCTCTCTCTCTAGTACTGACAACACTCTCTCTCTCTAGTACTGACAACACTCTCTCTCTCTGGTACTGACAACTCTCTCTCTCTCTCTAGTACTGACAACACTCTCTCTCTCTGGTACTGACAACTCTCTCACTCTCTCTGGTACTGACAACTCTCTCACTCTCTCTCGTACTGACAACTCTCTCACTCTCTCTGGTACTGACAACACTCTCTCTCTCTGGTACTGACAACACTCTCTCTCTCTCTAGTACTGACAACACTCTCTCTCTCTGGTACTGACAACTCTCTCACTCTCTCTGGTACTGACAACTCTCTCTCTCTCTCTAGTACTGACAACACTCTCTCTCTCTGGTACTGACAACTCTCTCACTCTCTCTCGTACTGACAACTCTCTCACCTCTCTCTCGTACTGAACAACTCTCTCACTCCTCTGGTAACCTGACAACACTCTCTCTCTCTGTACTGACACCACTCTCCTCTCTCTCTCTGGTACTGACAACACTCTCTCTCTCTGGTACTGACAACACTCTCTCTCTCTCTGGTACTGACAACACTCTCTCTCTTCTGGTACTGACAACACTCTCTCTCTCTCTGTACTGACAACACTCTCTCTCTCTCTGGTACTGACAACACTCTCTCTCTCTCTGGTACTGACAACACTCTCTCTCTCTCTGGTACTGACAACACTCTCTCTCTCTCTGTACTGACAACACTCTCTCTCTCTCTCTGGTACTGACAACACTCTCTCTCTCTCTCTGGTACTGACAACACTCTCTCTCTCTCTGGTACTGACAACACTCTCTCTCTCTCCTCTCTCTCTGGTACTGACAACATCTCTCTCTCTCTCTCTGGTACTGACAACACTCTCTCTCTCTCTGTACTGACAACACTCTCTCTCCTCTCTGGTACTGCCCAACACTCTCTCTCCCCTTCTGTACTGAAACACTCTCTCTCTCTCTGTACTGACAACACCTCTTTTCTCTGGTACTGACAACACCTCCCTCCTCTCTCCCTCCTGGTACTGACAACACACTCTCTCTCTCTGGTACTGACAACACTCTCCTCTCTTGTACTGCCCAACTCTCTCCTCTCCCCTGGTACGACAACCTCCCTCCCTTTCTCCAAATTTTTTTTCCCCCCACCCTCCCCCTTTTACTAAAACAACCTCTTTTTTCCCTCCCAAACAAACCCCCCTTTTCCCCTCAAACCCCCTCCCGGACAAAAATTTCTCTGACTAAACAACCTCTCTTTCGGGACACAAACTTCCCTCCGGTTGCCCCAAACTCTCTTCTCCCTCTGTACTGACAACATTTCCTCTTTCCCCCCGGGGGACCCCCTCCCCCCTTTTTGAAAAAATTTTTTTCGACAACACCCCTCTGGTACACCATCTTCTTTTTAACAACACCCCCTTTTTTAAAAAACCATTTTTTTTCCCCACCCCCCTTTGGTACTGAAAAACCTCTCCCCCTTTGACAACATTTTTTTCCCTGGACTGCAACACTCTCCCCTTTTTCGGCCCCTCCCCTTTAAAATTTTTCCCCACTCTTTTACCCTTTTCCCCTCTTCGGAAACGGGGCCCACCCCCTTCTGGTTTGGGACAACACTCTTCCCCTGATCAAACTCCTTTTCCGGGGAAAAAACACCCCCATTGACAACATTCCTTTTGGTAACAACCCCCCTTTTCTCCCGGGAAACCCCCTTTCCCCCTTTCTGACAAAACCTCTTTTAGAAACCTTTCCTTTTCCCCTTTTTTTGGAAAAAACCTCTTCTCCCTTCTTCCCTTCCCTCGGGCAAACACCCCCCTTTTTACGACAACACCCCCCTCGGGTACTAAAAAACCCCTCTTTTAACAACACTCTTTTCTGCCCAAAAAACCCCCAAAACCCCTGGTACGAAAAACCCCTTCGGACTGACAAAAACCTCTGGTATTTTTTTTTTCCCCCGGGACACAACCCCTTTTGGTACGACAACACTCTAATAAAACCCACCCGGTTTCCCCCCCCTCTCTGGTTAAAAACCCTCTTTCCCCTCTTGGTAGACAACCTCTTTTTTTTTTAACAACACTCTTCTGAAATTTTGGACCACCCTTCCCCGGGGAAAAACACTCTCTGGTACTGACAACCCCTCCCCTCTGGTACTGAAAAAATCTCTGGTACCAAAACCCCCTTTTTCCCCTCTCTGGTTAACAAACAACCCCTTATGACAACACTCACGGGACTGACAAAAATTTTCCCCCAACATCTCGGGTACTGACAACCCTGGTACGACAACACTTTTAACTGACCCACCCCTGGACAAACCCCTTTTCGGGACACCCCTTTCCCCTTGGACTGACCCCCCCTTGGTACCCCCCCCAACAACCCTCTGTACAAAACCCTTCCCCCCGTAACAACACTCCCGGTAGCCCCCAAAAACAAACCCCTAAAAACAAAACCACTCTGGTACGAACACTCTGGGAAAACTGGGAAAACACCTTTTGGAAAAAACCCACCAACCCCTTTTACACAACACTCTGGTTGAACCCCTTGGACTGACAACACTCTGTACTGACAACCCGGTTAAAACCCGGGGCCCCCAAACTCCCCTTTACAACCCCCACTGAACCCCTTTTGCAAACAACCCCTTTGGTAAAAAGGAAAACCCCCTTTTCCCTGGCCCAAAACCCGGTACGAAA
The DNA here is from genome assembly GCF_026875155.1 of Cherax quadricarinatus. Classification (NCBI taxonomy): domain Eukaryota; kingdom Metazoa; phylum Arthropoda; class Malacostraca; order Decapoda; family Parastacidae; genus Cherax; species Cherax quadricarinatus. The sequence goes on from NC_069452.1 coordinate 12,164,838, forward strand.
ACCTTTAAAACCCCTCGGTACTAAAAACCCCTGGTACTGAAAAAACCCCCTAAACTGAAAAAAACCCCTCTGACAAAACCCCTAAAAAACCCCCCTTTTTGGGGGGTTTTTTTTCCCCTCAAGGTCTGAAAACCCCTTCTGAAAACCGGGAAAAACTTTTCCTGCCCCCTTTCCTGGTACGCAACACCTGGTACTGAAACACCGGTACTAAAAAAACCGGGGCCCAAAAACCCTTCCGGGACACAACTTGGTACTGACAACACCCCCCAAAAATTGTACTACAACACCCGGCCCAAAATTTAAAAACCACCCCCGGTACTGACAACATTTTCGGGGTCAACAAACCCCTGGAAAAAACCTCTTTTACTGCAACACTCTTACAAAAACACTCGGGTTCCCTTCCCCCGGTACTGCCCAAACCTCCTTTACACAACACTCCCTTTTAACAACCCCCCTTCTGAAAACAAAAACATTTTCCTAAAAACCACCCACCCCTCTTGGCAAAAACCCAAACTCCCTCTGGTACTGACAAACTTTTCCCCAAAACCCCCTTGACACAAACCCCCCCAAACACCTCTGGTACTAAAACACCCCAAACATTTTGGTACTCAACACTCTGGTATGAAAACACTCCTTTGAAAAAAACCTTTGGCCCCAACAACACCTCTGGTACTGAAACACTTTTTGGAAAAACCCCGGGAACCAACACCGGGTCCCAAACACTCGGTACACAACATCTGGTACAAAAGGGACAAACCCCCACAAAACCCTTTAAACAACCTCCTGGTACTGAAACACTCGGGTACACAACACCCCCCCCCTGGCCCTCCCACCAACCCTGGTACTACAACCCCTTTCCAAAAAAGGGAAAAAAAACTCTTTTTTGGTACGACAACCTTGGTAAAAAAAACCCTCCTGGACTAAAACCCCCTTTGGTACGACAACACTCGGGCCCCCTTTAAAAAACCCAAAACCTCTGGTACTGACAACCCAAAAAAAATTTCCTAAAAACCCCGGTAAAAACCTCGGGTACTGAAAAACCTCTGGTTGAAAACCTCTGGTACTGAAAAACACCTGGAACTGCCCCCTCTGGCCCCAACCCCTGGACAAAAACCCCCGGTACTGAAAACACTCTGGTACTGCAACACCTCTTACTGACAACCCCGGGAACCCTTGACAACAAAATTTGACAAAAACCCTTTTTCTACAACACTCTTCGGGTCTGGAAAAAACCCTTCTGAAAATTTGCCCAAACACTTTACTGCCACCTCTGGAACGACAACACTCTCCTGGTACTAAACAACACCCCCCCTTTTGAAAACCTCCTTTTCCCTTTTCGGGCCCCCCTTTTGAAACACCCGGGTTACAACCTCTGGTATACAACCCTCGGTTGACAACACCCGACCCCCCCACTAAAAAAACCCAACCAAATTTTTGACAAAAACTCTGGTACAAAAAAACCTCCGGACTGACAACACCCTTGGTACGAAACACCTTTAAAAAAAAAACCCTTCTGAAAACCCTGGACAAAACCCTGGAAAACAGGGTATCCCCCGGGAAAAACCCGGGGATACAACAAAATTTTACTAAAAACCTTGGGGCCACTCCTTTAAAACCCCCACACAAAACCTTTCCCCCTCTCCCTCAAAACCCCTCCAAAACCCTTTCCCCTTTACCCCAACCCCTTTAAAAACCCCCCGGTTTTTAACCCCAAACCGGTTCCAAAAAAAAAAAAAAAAATTTTTTTTCCCCCACCCCCCTTAACCCCCCTTTCTTTTTCCTCCCCCCGGGCCACCCTTTGCCCCCCTTTAAAAACCCTCCTTCCCAAACCATTTCCCCCCCTCTTCTCAACCCTTCCCCCCTTACCCCCTTCCCCCCCTTTCCCCCCTCTAAAAAACACTCTTTCCCCCCAAAAAACCCCCCCCCTTTTTGGCCCTAAAAAACCCCCCCCTTTCCCCCAAACAACCCCTTCCTCCACCCCCCCCCCCTTTCCCCCCAAACACTCTTCCAAAAAACCCCTTTGGACCAACATCTCCCCTCCGGGCCAAAACTCTTCCCCTTTTCAAAACTTTCCAAACACTCTTTCCCCCCCCTTCCAACATTTAAACCCCTCTCTAAACCCCCCTTAAACCCCCTTTTCTAAAACCTCAAAACCTCTTTAAAAACCCCCTTACCCACTCTTAAACAACCCCTCTCGGGACCCCCCAAAACCTTTTTCTGAAACCCCAAACCCCTCCTTCTAAATTTTTCCCCGGGTTTTAAAAATTTCCCCCTACCCAAACCCTCGGTACTGAAAACCCACCCCCTTTCCCCCCGGGTCCCAAAAAACCCTTCCCCCCCTGGTACTACAAACTCTTCTCCAAAACTTGACAAACCCTTCTCTTTTAAAACAGGGGGTCCCCCTTTACTGAAAACACTTTTTGGCTGACAACCCCCCCTTTTTCCCCTGTACTGCCCCCAAAAACCCCCTTTTTCCCCCGGTAGCCCAAACCCTTTTCCCCCTCTCCCTTTCTCCCCTTTTTGGGACCCCCCCCAAAACCTTTTTTTCCCTCTCTGGTACTGCAACACCCCCCTTTTTTTGGCCCAAAACACCTTTCCCCTCGGGTACTGAAAACCCCGGTTAACACCCTGGTCCCAACACTTTTCCCCTGGATACAAATTTTTTTAATAAAAAAAACCCCTTTTTTTTTTTAAAAAACCCCTTCCCCCCCTCGGCTAAAACCTTTTCCCCCCCCTCTTCTACCCTCCTTTTCCCCCCCCCCCCCTTTTTTAAACCCCCTTTTCTTTCCCTCCCCCCCCTTTCCCCACTCTCCCCCCTTCTAAAACCCCCTCTTTCCTCCCCTCCTCCCTCTTCTCAAACCCTTTCCCCCTTTTAAACCCCCCTTTTCCCTCTCTTCCCCCCCCCCCTTTTCCCCCACCTCCCCCTTTTTCCCCTTCCCCCCTTCTCCCTCTCTCCCCCCCCCCTCCCCCCTTCTCCCCCCTCCCCCTTCTCCCCCTTCCCCCCCCCCCAAAATTCCCCCTCCTCTCCCCACCCCCCAATTTTTATTTCCCCCCCCCTTTTCCTCTCTTACTCCCTCTCCTCTCTCTCTGGTACTGAAACACTCCCTCTCTCTGGTACGGAAAAACCCTCTCTCTGGTACTGACAACACCCTCTCTCCTCGGTATGACAACACTCTCTCTCTCTCTGGTACGAAAACCCCCCTCTCTCTTTTGGGTACTGAAACACCTCTCTCTGGTACTGACAACACTCTTTTCCCTCTCGGTACGAAAACACTCCTCTCTCTCGTCTCCCTCTCTTTTTTACGACAAACTCCTCTCTCCTTCTTCGCCCCCCTCTCTGGTACTGACAACACTCTCTCTCTCTCTGGACGACAACACTCTCTCTCTCTCTGTACTGACAACACTCTCTCTCCCCTCGGGATGACAACACCTCTCTCTCTCTGGTACTGAAACCTCCCCCTTTTTCCCTCTCTCCTGGTACGACAACACTCTCTCTCTCCCCTTTTGGAAATGCAACACTCTCTCTCTTCTGGTACTGACAACACCCCCTCTCTCTCTCTGGTACGACAACACTCCTCTCTCCTGGTCTACAACCCCTTTCTCTCTCTCTCTGGTACTGACAACCTCTCTCTCTCTTTTCTGGTACTGACACACCCTCTCTCTTTTCCCTCTGGTACTGACAAACACTCTCTCTCTCGGGTACGACAACCTCCTCTCTCTCTCTGGTACTGACAACACCCCTCTCTCCTCTTTTTTGGTACGACAACCCCTTTCTCTCTCTCTCTCTCTGGTACGACAACATCCCCTCTCTCCGGGTACTGACAACACTCCTCTCTCTCGGACGACAACCTCTCTCTCTCTGGTACTGACAACACTCCTCTCCTCTCTGGTACTGACAACACTCTCCTCTCTCTGTACTGAAAACACCTCCTCCTCTCGGTACGAAACACTCTCTCTCCTCTCGGGTACTGACAACACTCTCTCCTCTCTCTGGTACTGACAACATTTCCTCTCTCTCTCTGGTAGACAACACCTCTCTCTCTCTCTCTCCTCTCTGGTACTGACAAACTTCTCTCTCTCTCTCTCTCTCTCGGGTACTGACAAACTCCTCTCTCTCTCGGTCTGAAAACACTCCTCTCTCATCTCCTCCTCTTTTGGTATGACAACACTCTCCCCTCTCTCTTTTAAAGACAAACTCCTCTCCCCTCTCTTTTTGGTACTGACAACCTCCCCCTCTCCCGGGTATGACAACACTCCCCCTCTCTCTCCTCTTCGGGACAACAACCCTCTCTCTCTCTCGGGTACTGACAACACCCTCCTCTCTCTCTGGTACGAAAACACTCTCCTTTTTCTCCCTCCTCTTTTTGGTACTGACAAACTCTCTCCTCTCCTCTGGTACGACAAAAACCCCCTCTCTCCCTCTTTTGTACTGACAACTCTCTCTCTTTTTTTGGTACGACAACACACCTCCCCTTCTGGTACGACAACACTCTCTCTCTCTCTCGGGTACTGACAAACCCTCCTCTCTCTTGGTACTGAAAAACTCCCCCCTCCCCGGGTATGACAACACTCTCTCTCTCTCCTGGTACTGACAAACCCCTCTCTCCCCTTCTCTCTGGTCGAAAAACCCCTTCTCTCCCCCTCTCTTTTGGTACTGACAACACTCTCTCTCTCTCTGGTACTGACAACACTCTCTCTCTCTCTCTGGTACTGACAACACTCTCTCTCTCTCTCTGGTACTGACAACACTCTCTCTCTCTCTCTGGTACTGACCAACACTCCCTCCCCTCCTGGTACGACAACACCTCTCTCTCTCCTGGTACTGAAAACCTCTCCTCTCTCCTTGGTACTGAAAACACCTCCTCCTCTTATGAAAAACCACCCTTCTCCTCTTTTCTCCCTCTCTCTCTCTCTTTTGGTACTGACAACACTCTTTCTCCTCTCGGGACAAAACACTCCTCCCTCTCTCGGTACTGCAACACCCACTCTCTCTCTCTGGAATGACAACACTCTCTCTCTCTCTCGGGTACGACAAACCTCCTCTCTCTCGGTACGACAACACCCCTCCCCTCTCCTCCTCTCTCGGGTACTGCCCAAACCTCCCCCTTCTCTCTTCTCCCCCCTCTCTCTCCTGTACGACAACACTCTCTCTCTCTCTCTCTGGTCTGACAACCCCACTCCTCTCTTTTCTCCCCCCTCTCTCTCTCCCCCTCCTCTCTCCTCTGGTACGAAAACACTCTCTCTCTCCTGGTACTGACAACACCTCTTCCCCTCTCTTTCTCCCTTCTCTCCCTCTCCCCTCGGGTACGAAAACCCTCTCTCTCTCTCTTTTTTTGGTAGACAACACTCTCTCTCTCTCTCTCTCTTCTCTGGTACAAAAACACTCCTCTCTCCTCCTTCTCCCAACATCTCTCCTCTCTCTCTCCTCTCTCTGGTACGAAACACCTCTCTCTCCCCACTCCCTCTCTCTCTTTTGGTAGACACACTCTCTCTCTCTCTCTTCGAAAACCCTCTCTCCCTCTCTGGTACTACAAACCTCTCTCTCTCTCCCAAAAACCTCCCCTCCCCCCTCTGGACGACAAACCTCTCTCCTCTCTCTCTTCCCCTCTCTCCTTCTCTTACGACAACACCTCTCCTCTTCCTCTCCCTCCCCCCTTCTCCCCCACTCCCTCTCTCTCCTCCTGGTACTGACAACACTCCTCTCTCTCTCTTGGTCTCCCTCTCCTCTTCTCTGGTACGAAAAAAACCCCCTCTCTCTTCTCCCCCTCTCCCTCTTCCAAAAACCTCTCTCTCCCTCTCTGGTACGACAACACCTCTCTCCTCTCCTCGGTCTCCCTCTCTCTCTCTCTGGTACGACAACACCCTCTCCCCCTTTTCTCCCTCCTCTCCCCTCCTCTCTCACCCCCTTCTTTTTTGGTACTGACAACACCCTTTTCTCCTTTCTCCCTCTCTCCTCTCTCGGTACGACAACACTCTCTCTCTCCCCTTGGTACGAAAACACTTCCTCTCTCTCTCGGTACAAAAAACACCCTCTCTCCCCTCTCTCTCCTTCGGTACGACAACCTCTCTCCCCCTTTTTTCCCTTTTTTTTTGGTACGACAAACCCCTCCTCTCTCTGGTACTGACAACACCTCTCTCTCTCTCGGGATGAAAACACTCTCCTCTCCTTTTACTACAACACTTTTTTTCCTCTCTCTCCCCCCTTTGACGACAACACCCTCTCTCTCTCTCTCTCTCTTTTTCCCCTCTCCCCTTTCCTCGGGACTGACAACCCCTCTCTCTCTCTCCCCCTCTCCCTTTTTGTACGACAACACTCCTCTCTCTCTCCCGGGACTGACAACACTCCCTCTCCTCTCTCCCCCCCCCCGGTACGACAACCTCTCTCTCCTCTCTGGTCACAACACCCTCTCTTCCCCTTTTTTGGGTACGAAAACCACTCTCTCCCCCCTTCTTTTTCCCCCCCCCCTCCTCTCCCTCTGGTACTGACAACCACTCCTCTCCTTTTTTTGGGGTACGACAACATTTCCCTCTCCTCTCTCCTCCTCTCTCTCTCTCCGGGTACTGCAACACTCTCTCCTCTCTCTTTTTTTTGACAAACACACTCCTCTCCCCCTCTTTTTTTTTGGGTACGACAACACACTCTCTCTCTTTTCCCCTCCCCCCCCCTTTCTCTCTCCTCTGGTACTGACAACCCCTCTCTCTCTCTCCTCTCCCCCCTCTCTTCTCGGGTACAAACAACACTCCCCTCTCTCTCTTCTTCCCCCCCATCTCTTCTCTCTCTGGAAAACTGACAACACCTCTCTCTCCCTCTTCCCCTCCCCTCTCTGGTACGAAAACACACTCTCTCTCTCTCCCCTCCCTCCTTCTCTCTCTGGTACTGACAAACACTCTCTCTTCTCTTTCTCCTCTCTCTCTGGTACGACAACACCCCTCCCCTCTCTGGACGACAAACACTCTCTCCCCTCTCTCGGGTATGACAACAACCCCCCTCCCCTTTTCCCCCCTTTCCTGACTGAAACACCTCTCCTCCCCTCTCGGGTACTGACAACACTCTCTCTCTCTCTGGTAGGGGACAACCCTTCTCCCTCTCTGGTATGCAACACTCTCTCTCTCTCTCGGGTACGACAACCCCCTTCTCTCCTCTCTGGTACTGACAAACACTCTCTCTCTCTCTCTTTTCTCCCTCTCCTCTCTCTCGGGGTACTGACAACACTCTCTCTCCTCTCTCCTTTTTCCCACTAAAAACCTCTCTCTCTTTCTGGTACGAAACACTCTCTTCTCCCTTGGAAACTGACAACACCCCCTCTTCTCTGGTACTGACAACCCCTCTCTCTCTCCTCTGTACTGACAACACCTCTCCCCTCTTCGGGACGACAACACCTCTCTCTCTCTTTTACTGACAACACCTCTCTCTGTACTGACAACCTTCTCCCCTTTCTCTCCCCCTTTTCCTGGATAAAACCCTCTCTCCCCTTTTGGTACGACAACACCCCTCTCTCCTGGAACTGACAACACTCTCTCTCCTTTTGGTACTGACAAAAACCTCTCTCTCTCTGTACTGACAACACTCTTTTCCTCCCCCCTTTTTTTGGTACTGACAACACTCTCTCTCTCCCCCCCTTTGGTACGACAAACACTCTCTCCCTCGGGTACTGACAACCTCTCTCTTCCTCGGACGACAACATTTTCCCTCTCCTCTCGGACTGACAACACACTTCTCTCTTCCTGGTACTGACAACCTCTCTCTCCTCTCTGTACTGAAACACCCCCTCTCTCTCCCCTTTTTGGTACTGACAACATCTCTCTTTTTGGTCTGAAAAAACACTCTCTCTCTCTCGGGGTAGACAAACCTCTCCCCTTTTTGGTACTGACAACACCCTCTCTCTTCGGGTACGACAACACCCCCTTCCCCCTCTCTCGGGTACTGACAACACCTCTCCCCTTTTTGGTACTGACAACACCTCTCTCTCCCCTGGTACTGACAACACTCTCTCTCTCCCGGGACGACAACACTCTCCTCTCTCTTGGTACTGACAACCCCTCCTTTTTGGTACTGACAACCTCTCTCTCTCCCCCTCTCTCTTCCCCTCTCTCGGGATGACAACACCTCTCTCTCTGGATGACAACACACCCTCGGTACTGACAACACCTCTCCCTCCTGGTAGACAACCTCTCTCTCTCTGGTACGACCACCCCCTCTCTCTCGGGTACTGACAACACCTCTCTCACTCCCTCTCTCTTTTTGGTACTGACAACACTCTCTCTTTTTTGGTCTGACAACACTCTTCTCTCTCTCTGTACTGAAAAACACTCTCCTCTTCTCGGGTACTGACAACACTCCCCTCCTCTCTGGTACGAAAAACACCCCCCTTCTCTCTCTGGTACGACAACACTCTCTCTTTTTTTGGACGACAACACTCTCTTCTTTGTACTGACAACACCTCTCTCTCTCTCGGACTGAAACCCCTCCTCTCTCTCTCTCTGGTACGACACACTCTCTCTCTCTCGGTACGCCCAAACCCTCTCCCGGGTACTGAAACACACTCTCCTCTCTGGTACTGACAACCCCTCCCTCTGGACTGAAAACACCCTCTCTCTCTCTGGTACTGACAACACCCTTCTCGGACTGACCCCAACCCTCTCCGGTACTGAAAACCCTCTCTCCTCTGGTACTGACAACACCCTCTCTGGTACTGACAACACCCCCTCTCTCTCTGGTACGAAAACCCCTCTTCTCTCTCTCTGGTACTGACAACACTCTCTCCTCTCTGGTACTGCCCAAACACCTCCTCTCTGGTACTGACAACACTCTCTCTCTCTCTCGGTACTGACAACACTCTCCTCTTTTCTGGACTGACAACACTCTCCTTCTCCGGGTACTGCAACCCCCTCTTTTTCTCCCTCCTCCTCTGGACTGACAACACTCTCTCTCTCTCTGGACGACAAACCTTCTCTCTCCGGGACTGACAACACTCCTCCCCTCCTCTGGTACTGAAAACACCCTCTCTCTGGTACGCAAACACTCTCCTCTCTCTGGAAACTGACAACACCTCTCTCTCCCCCTTTGGACTGACAACACTCCTCTCTCTCTGGACTGACAAACACTCCTCTCTTTTCTAAAACCTTTTTGGTACTGAAACACTCTCTCTTTTTGGTACGACAACACCTCCTCTCTCTCTCTTACTGAAAACACTCTCCTCTCTCTCTGGTACTGACACACTCTCTCTCTCTCGGTACGACAAACCCCCCACGCCCTCCTCTCTCCTGGTACTGACAACACCCTCTCCCCCTCTCTGGTACTGACAACCCTCCTCTCTCGGGTACGACAACACTCTCTCCTCCTGGTACTGCCCAAAAACCCCCCACTCCCTCCTCTCTCTCTGGTACGACCACACTCTCTCTGGTACGACAACACCTCTCTCTTCGGGTACTGACAACCCCCTTTCTCTTCCCCCAGAAACCCCTCTCTCTCTTGGTACTGAAAACACTCTCCTCTCTCTGGTACTGACAACACCCCCCCTTCTCTGGTACGACAACACCTCTCTCTCCTCTGGTAGACAACACCTCTCTTTTTGGTACGACAACACCTCTCTCTCTCTGGTACTGAAACACCTCCCCCCCTTGACTGACAACACTCTCTCTCCTCTCTGGAACTGACAACACCCTCCCCCGGTACTGACAACACTCTCTCTCCTCGGGACTGCAAACCCTCTCCCTTTTTGGTACTGCAACACCTCTCTCTCTCTCTCGGGTACTGACAACACTCTCTCTCCCTGGTATGACAAACTCTCTCTCTCCTCTGGACTGACAACACTCTCTCTCTCTCTCTCTTTTACTGACAACCCCCTCCTCTCTCTCTCCTCCCTTTTTACTGACAACACTTCTCTCTTTTGGGACGACAACACCTCTCCTCTCTTTTGGGTACGACAACACTCTCCTCTCTTGTACTGACAACACCCTCTCTCTCTGATTTGACAACACTCTCTCTCTCCTCGGAGAAACAACCCCCTCTCCCCCTGGTACGACAACACCCCTCTCTCTGTACTGACAACACTCTCTCTCTCTCTGGACTGACACCCCTCTCTCTCTCTGGTATGAAAAATCATTTCCCTTTTTCCCCCCTCTCTGGTACTGACAACACCCCCCCTCTCCTGGTACTGACAACACCTCTTCCTCCCTCCCTTCCTGGTACTGACAACACCTCTCCTGGAGACAACACTCTTCTCTCTCTGGTACGACAACACACTCTCTCTTACTGACAACACTCTCTCTTTTTGGAGACAACACCTCTCTCTGTATGACAACACTCTCTCTCTCTTTTTGGTACTACAACACTCTCCTCTCTCGGGTACTGACAACCTCCTCTCTCTCTCTGGTACTGACAACACTCTCCCCCCCTTTTGGACTGACAACACTCCCTCTCCCCTGGTACGACAACACTCCTTTTTTGGTACTGACAACCTCCTCTTTTCTCTGGTACTACAACACCTTCTCTCTCTGGACTGCAACATCTCCCTCTCTGGTACTGACAACACCTCTCTCTCCTCGGTACTGACAACACTCTCCCCCGGTACTGACAACCCCTCTTTTCCTCTGGTACTGACAAACTCTCTCTCTCTCGGGTACTGACAACACCTCTCTCTCTCTGGTACTGACAACATCCTCTCTCCGGGACTGACAACACCTCTTTTCTCTCTGGTACTGACAACACTCCCCCTCTCTCTCTGGTACAAAAACACCTCTCTCTGGACGACAACACTCCCCTTCCTGGAACTGACAACACCTCCTCTCTCGGTACTGCAACACTCTCCCCTCCCCCCTTCCCCCGGGTACTGACAACACTCTCTTCTTTTGGTACTGACAACACCCTCTCTCTCTCTGGTACGACAACACCTCTCTCTCCCCGGGTACGACAACACTCTCTTTTTGGAAGCCCAAAACACTCTCTCTCTTTTCTCCCAAATTCCTTACAAACACTCTCTCTCTCTCTGGACTGACAACATCTCTCTCTCTCGGTACTGACAACACTCCCCCTTTTGTACGACAACACCCCCTCTTCTCACTAAAAAGGTACTGACAAACACTCTCTCTCTTCTCCCTTTTTTGTACTGACAACCCCTCTTCTCTCTCGGTACGACAACACTCTCTCTTCTTCTGGTACTGACAACCTCCTCTCTCTTTTAACTGACAACACTCCCCTCTCCTGGAAAAGCAACATCCTCCTCTTCTGGTATGAAACCCCTTCTCTGGTACTGACAACACTCCTCTCTCTCTCTGGTACTGACAACACTCTCTCTCTCTCGGTACTGACAACACTCTCTTTTGGTACGACAACACTCTCCTCTCTCTGGTATGACAACACTCTCTCTCCTCGGGACTGACAACCCTCCCCTTTGTACTGACAACCCCTTTTTTTGGAAAGACAACCCCCCCACTCTGGTACTGACAACACCTCTTTTTTTGGTGACAACACTCTTCTTGACTGACAAACCCCTCTTTTTGGTATGACAACCCCCCCTTTTCTGGAAAAACACCTTTTTTGGTACTGACAACACTCTCCTTTTTAACGACAAACCTCTTTTGGTACGACAACACTTTTTTGGTACGACAACACTTTTTTTGTACTGACAACCTCTCTTTTCCCCCCCTTTTTACGTTGACAACACCTCTCTTTTCCCGGGACTGACAACACCCTCTCTTCTGGACAACACCCCTCTCTCGGGTACTGACAACACCTCTCCCCTCTCGGGGTACGAAAAACACCTCTGGTACTGACAACACTCTCCCAAAAACCTTTCTCTGGTACTGACAACACCCCTTCCCCTCTCTGGTACTGACAACACCTCTTCCCCTCGGTACTACAACCCCACTCCCCCCCTTGGTACTGACAACACTCTTTAAAAACGACAACATCTGGAATGACAACACTCTGGTACTGACAACCCTCTTTTTGGTACTGACAACCCCTTTTTTTTGGTAGACAAACCCCCCTTTTGGTACTGAAAAACCCCCCCGGTACGACAAACCCTCTTTTTTGTACTGACAACACCCCCTTTTGGTACTGACAACACTCTTTTTTGGACTGACAACACCCCCTTCTGGTACTGACAACACTTTTTTTGGTACTGACAACACTCTCCGGTACGACAACACCTTTCTAAAAAAACCCCAACAACCTCTGGACTGACAACCTCCTGGACTGAAAACACCTGGTACGAAAACACTCTCGGGTCCCCCCTTTACTGAAAACACTTTTGGAACTGACAACACTCGGGGTACTGACAACCTCTTTTGGTACTGACAACACCCTGGTACTGACAAACTCTGGTACTGCAACACTCTCGGGTACTACAACACCTCGGTACTAACAACCCCTCTGGTACGACAAACTCTCGGTACTGACAACATTTGTACTGACAACACTCTTGGACGACAACACTCTGGTACTGAAACCCTGGTACTGACAACACTCCTGGTACGACAACCCCCACTAAAAAGGACTGACAACCTCTCGGGTACGACCACCTCGGACGACAAAAACTCTGGTATGACAACACCCTCTGGACACAACACTTTTCAAAAAAGGAACTGAAAAATCTCGGGTACTGAAAAAACCCTCGGGTACTGACAACATTTTCCGGTATTTGACAACACTCTCGGGTACTACAACACTTTTCTGGTACTGACAACACCCGGGTACAAAACACTCCCTCTGTACTGACAACAACCCGGGACTAAAAACCCCTGGTACGCAACCCCTCTGGTCTGACAACACCGGTACGACAACACTCCGGAAAAGCCCAACACTTTTGGGTACTGAAAACCCTCTCTGGTCAAACCAACACTCTGGACTGAAACACCCCTCTGGGACTGACAACACTCTGGTACTACAACACTCTGTACTGACAACACTCTCTGTACTGAAAAACACTCGGTACTGACACCCTGGTACTGACAACCTCGGTACTGAAAACACTCTCGGTACGACAACACCTGGTACTACAACACTCGGGTACTGACAACACTCTCGGGTATACAACACTCGGGAAAACAGGACAAAACCTCGGGTACGACAAACCTCTGGTACTGACAACACTCTGGTACTGACAACACTTTTTTATTTTGGGACAACACCTCTGGTACTGACAACACTCCTGGTCTGACAACACACTCTGGTACTGACAACACTCTGGTACAACAACACCTGGTACGACAACCCTCTGGTACGACAACACTTTTGGTACTACAACACTCTGGAAAAAATCGGGACAAAAACCTCTGACTGACAACACCTCTGGTACGACAACACTCGGGGTACACAACACTCGGTACTGACAACACTCTCTGGACGACAACACCTCGTACTGACAACATCGGTACTAACAACCTCGGGTATGACAAACACCCCGGTACTGACAACACCTCTGTACTGACACACCTGGACGACAAACTCTCTGGACTGACAACCTCTCTGGTACTGACAACACTCGGTACTAAAAACCCCGGGGGTCTGACAACACTCTCGGTACTGACAAAAACCTCTGGTACTGACAACACTCTCTGGTACAACAACACTCTGGTACTGACAACACTCCTTGATAAAACACCTCTCAAATTCCCTGACAAAAACCTCTGGTACTACAACACTCTCTGGCCCCAACCCCGGGTACTGACAACACTCTGGTACAACAACACTCTTGGGGTACTGACAACATCTCGGTACTGACAACACCTCTGGTACAAAACAAAAAACCTGGACTGACAACACTCTCTGGTACTGACAACAACTCTGGTACTGAAAACACTCTGGTACTGAAAACATCTCTGGACTGACAACCCCTGGTCTGACAACACCCCCGGGTACGACAACACTCGGTACTAAACACACCCTGGACAAAACAGGACACAACACCGGTACTAACAACATCCGGATAACAACACCCCTGGTACGACAACACTCTGGTATAACAACACTCCGGGTACGACAACACTCTTAAACAACACCCTCTGGTACTGACAACACTCGGGTACTACAACACTCTGGTACTGACAAATTTCTGGTACAAACAACACTCCGGGTACTGAAACACTCGGACTAACAAAAACTCGGGTACTGAAACACTCTGGTACGACAACACTCTCGGGTACTGACAACACCGGACGACAAACCCTCTGGTACGCAACCTCGGTACTGACAAACACTCCCGGTATGTTTTTGGTCGACAAAAACCTCTGGTACTGACAACACTCTGGAACTGACAACACTCGGGTACGCAACACTCTCGGACGAAACCTCTCTGGTACTGACAACACTCTTTTGGTACTACAACCCCTTTTGGTACTGACAAACTTTTGGTACTGAAAACCCTGGACTGACAACACTCTCTGGTACTGACAACACTCTCAAAAAATTTCTCGGGTACTGACAACACCTCTCTGGTACGACAACCCTCGGGTCTGAAACACCTCTGGTACTGACAACACTCCTGGTACGACAACACTCTCGGGTATGACAAAACTCTGGTACTGACAACACTCTGGTACGACAACACTCTGGAACGAAAAACACACTCTGGTACGACAACACTCTGGTACTGAAAACACACTCTGGACTGACACCTCTCGGGTACTGACAACACTCTCCGGGTACGACAACACTCCTGGAACTGACAACACCTCGGTACTGACAACACTCCTCTGGTACGACAACACTCTCGGTACTGACAACACTCTCTGGTACTGACAACACTCTGGTACTGACAACACACCTGGTACTGACAACACTCTGGTACTGACAACACTCTCTGGTACTGACAACACACTCGGACTGACAACACCGGTACTGACAAACCTGGTACTGACAACACCTGGACGACAACACACTCTGGTACGAAAAACACACTTTGGAACTGACAACACGGGTACGAAAAAACACCGGGTACTGACAACACACTCGGTACTGACAACACTCGGTACTGAAAAACACTCAAAAAAAAAAAAACTGAAAAACCCCACTGGGGTACTGACAACCTCGGACTGACAACACCTGGTACTGACAACACTCTGGTACGACAACACACTCGGTACTGACAACACTCTGGTACTGAAAACACACTCTGGTACTGACAACACTTTTCCCCTGGTACTGACAACACTCTGGTCTGACAAAAACCTGGTACTGAAAACACACTCTGGACGACAACACACCTGGTACTGACAACATCGGGTTACTGAAAACACTCTCTCTGGAAAATGACAACACTCGGGTACTACAACCCTGGTACGAAACACACTCGGGTACTACAACATCTGTACTGCAACACTCTCTCTGGTACTGAAACACTCTCTCTGGTACTGACAACACTCTCCGGGAAAACGACAACACCTCGGACTGACAACACTCGGTACTGACAACACTCCCTGGTACTGAAACACCCCTGGTACGACAACACTCTCTCTGGTACTGACAACACTCTGGTACGACAACACCGGGTACGAAAAACACTCGGGTACGAAAACACACTCGGAAACTGACAACACTCTGGAAATGCAACACCCCCGGAATGACAACACTCTGTACTGACAACCTCTGGTACGACAACACACTCTGGTACGCAACACACCGGTACTGACAACACCGGGACTGACACAAACTCGGGTATGACAACACAACTGGACGAAAACACCTGGTACGACAACACTCTCTCTGGACTGACAACACTCTGTACTGAAACACTCTGGTACTGACAACACTCTGGTACGACAACACCCCCTCGGGTACTGACAACACTCTGGTACGACAACACTCGGGTACTACAACACTCGGTACGACAACACACTCTGGTACTGACAACACCCTGTACGACAACACCGGAAAGACAACCTCTCTCTGGAACTGACAAACTCGGGAAAGACAAACACTCGGGTACGACAACACTCTCTCGGACGACAAACCTCGGACTGACAACACACTCGGGTACGACAACACTCGGAACTGACAACACCGGACTGACAACACTCGATACTGACAACCACTCCGGGACTGAAACACTCGGGACTGACAAACCTCTCTGGTACGACAACACCCTGGTACTACAACACTCTGGTACTACAACACACTCTGGACTGACAACACTCTGGTACTGCAACACCTCGGGTACTGACACACTCCCTGGTACGGGACAACACCTCTGGTACGCAACACTCGGACTGCCCCAAACACTGGTACTGACAAAAACTCGGTACTGCCAACACTCTGGACGCAACCTCTCTGGTACGACAACACACTCTGGACTGACAACACTCGGGACGACAAACTCTCTGGTATGACAACACTCCTGGAAACGACAACCCTCGGACGACAAACCTGGACTGACAACACTCGGGTACTACAACCTCTGGTACTGACAACACCTCGGTACTGACAACACACTCGGTATGACAACACTCTGGTACTGACAACACTCTGGTACTGACAACACTCTCTGGTACTGACAACACACTCTGGTACTGACAACACTCTGGTACTGACAACACTCTCTGGTACTGACAACACTCTGGTACTGACAACACTCTGGTACTGACAACACTCTGGTACTGACAACACCTGGATAATCAAAGATGGGTAATTTATCCCGGTCACTTCCCGATACATTCATTAAATTTCTAAACTTGTTGTTCCACTCCTACACGCTCCCACCCTTCACCTTTCTCCCCTCTCCCCTCTCATCTCCCATTACTCTCCCATCACACTCCCCTCTCTCTCCCATTACTCTCCCCTCTCTCTCCCATTACTCTCCCCTCTCTCTCCCATTACTCTCCCCTCACTCTCCCCTCTCTCTCCCCTCACTCTCCCATTACTCTCCCTCTCTCTCCCCCCACTCTCCCCTCTCTCTCCCCTCTCCTCTCCCCCTCACCATCCTCCCATCCTCTCTCCCCTCTCTCTCCCATTACTCTCCCTTCTCTCTCCCCCCACTCTCCCCTCTCTCTCCCCTCACTCTCCCCCTCTCTTCCCATTACTCTCCCTTCTCTCTCCCCTCCCTCTCTCCCCTCACTCTCCCATCACTCTCCCCTCTCTCTCCCCTCACTCCTCCCATTACTCTCCCCTCTCTCTCCCATCACTCTCCCCTCACTCTCCCCTCACTCCCCCATTACTCTCCCCTCTCTCCCCTCACTCTCCCATTACTCTCCCCTCCTCTCTCCCCTCACTCTCCCCTCACTCTCCCCCTCTCTCTCCCCTCTCTCTCCCCTCACTCTCCCCTCACTTCCCCTCTCTCCCCCCCACTCTCCTCTATCCCCCCCACACACTTTTAACATTAATAGCGGTAAGGTCCATGATAAGTGAGAGTCAGTGACCCCGACCATCACTGAGAAGCAGGGTCCAGGAGCTATGTTTCCACCCCGTAAACACAAAATTGGTAAGTACATATGGGCAAACAAGCGTACACAACAAACTGGTCTTCAAGACCACCCAACAAACTGGTCTTCAAGACCACCCAACAAACTGGTCTTCAAGACCACTCAACATACTGGTCTTCAAGACCATCCAACAAACTGGTCTTCAAGACCACCCAACATACTGGTCTTCAAGACCATCCAACAAACTGGTCTTCAAGACCACCCAACATACTGGTCTTCAAGACCACCCAACAAACTGGTCTTCAAGACCATCCAACAAACTGGTCTTCAAGACCATCCAACAAACTGGTCTTCAAGACCATCCAACAAACTGGTCTTCAAGACCATCCAACAAACTGGTCTTCAAGACCATCCAACAAACTGGTCTTCAAGACCACCCAATATACTGGTCTTCAAGACCATCCAACAAACTGGTCTTCAAGACCACCCAACAAACTGGTCTTCAAGACCACCCAACAAACTGGTCTTCAAGACCATCCAACAAACTGGTCTTCAAGACCATCCAACAAACTGGTCTTCAAGACCATCCAACAAACTGGTCTTCAAGACCACCCAACAAACGGGTCTTCAAGACCATCCAACAAACTGGTCTTCAAGACCATCCAACAAACTGGTCTTCAAGACCATCCAACAAACTGTCTTCAAGACCACCCAACAAACTGGTCTTCAAGACCACCCAACAAACTGGTCTTCAAGACCACCCAACAAACTGGTCTTCAAGACCACCCAACAAACTGGTCTTCAAGACCACCCAACAAACTGGTCAAGACCACCCAACAAACTGGTCTTCAAGACCACCCAACATACTGGTCTTCAAGACCACTCAACATACTGGTCTTTAAGACCACCCAACATACTGGTCTTCAAGACCACCCAACATACTGGTCTTCAAGACCACTCAACATACTGGTCTTCAAGACCACTCAACATACTGGTCTTCAAGACCATCCAACATACTGGTCTTCAAGACCACCCAACAAACTGGTCTTCAAGACCACCCAACAAACTGGTCTTCAAGACCACCCAACAAACTGGTCTTCAAGACCACCCAACAAACTGGTCTTCAAGACCACCCAACAAACTGGTCTTCAAGACCACCCAACAGACTGGTCTTCAAGACCACCCAACATACTGGTCTTCAAGACCACTCAACATACTGGTCTTTAAGACCACCCAACATACTGGTCTTCAAGACCACTCAACATACTGGTCTTCAAGACCACTCAACATACTGGTCTTCAAGACCACTCAACATACTGGTCTTCAAGACCACTCAACATGCTGGTCTTCAAGACCACTCAAAATACTGGTCTTCAAGACCACTCAACATACTGGTCTTCAAGACTACTCAACATACTGGTCTTCAAGACCATCCAACCTGCTGGTCTTCAAGACCACCCAACATACTGGTCTTCAAGACCACCCAACATACTGGTCTTCAAGACCACTCAACATACTGGTCTTCAAGACCACTCAACAAACTGGTCTTCAAGAACATCCAACAAACTGGTCTTCAAGACCATCCAACAAACTGGTCAAAACCACTCAACATACTGGTCTTCAAGACCACTCAAAATACTGGTCTTCAAGACCATCCAACATACTGGTCTTCAAGACCATCCAACCTTCTGGTCTTCAAGACCACCCAACAAACTGTTCTTCAAGACCACCCAACATACTGGTCTTCAAGACCACTCAACATACTGGTCTTCAAGACCACTCAACATACTGGTCTTCAAGACCACCCAACATACTGGTTTTCAAGACCATCCAACAAACTGGTCTTCAAGACCACCCAACAACCTGGTCTTCAAGACCACTCAACAAACTGGTCTTCAATACCACTCAGCATACTGGTCTTCAAGACCACTCAACATACTGGTCTTCAAGACCATCCAACAAACTGGTCTTCAAGACCACCCAACATACTGGTCTTCAAGACCATCTAATAAACTGGTTTTCAAGACCACCCAACAAACTGGTCTTCAAGACCACCCAACAACCTGGTCTTCAAGACCACTCAAAATACTGGTCTTCAAGACCACTCAACATACTGGTCTTCAAGACCACTCAACATACTGGTCTTCAAGACCACTCCACATACTGGTCTTCAAGACCACTCAACATACTGGTCTTCAAGACCACTCAACATACTGGTCTTCAAGACCACTCAACATACTGGTCTTCAAGACCACTCAACATACTGGTCTTCAAGACCACCCAACATACTGGTCTTCAAGACCACTCAACATACTGGTCTTCAAGACCATCCAACCTGGTCTTCAAGACCACCCAACATACTGGTCTTCAAGACCACTCAACATACTGGTCTTCAAGACCACTCAACATACTGGTCTTCAAGACCACCCAACATACTGGTCTTCAAGACCACTCAATATACTGGTCTTCAAGACCACTCAATATACTGGTCTTCAAGACCACTCAATATACTGGTCTTCAAGACCATCCAACAAACTGGTCTTCAAGACCACTCAACATACTGGTCTTCAAGACCACTCAACATACTGGTCAAGACCACTCAACATACTGGTCTTCAAGACCACTCAACATACTGGTCTTCAAGACCACTCAACATACTGGTCTTCAAGACCACTCAACATACTGGTCTTCAAGACCACTCAACATACTGGTCTTCAAGACCACCCAATATACTGGTCTTCAAGACCACCCAACATACTGGTCTTCAAGACCACCCAACATACTGGTCTTGAAGACCACCCAACAAATTGGTCTTCAAGACCACTCAATATACTGGTCTTCAAGACCATCCAACAAACTGGTCTTCAAGACCACTTAACAAACTGGTCTTCAAGACCACCCAACAAACTGGTCTTCAAGACCACTCAACAAATTGGTCTTCAAGACCACCCAACAAACTCTCAGTAGTAGTAACCAGTTACTTACCAGTAACCAGTGTACCGTTGACTCAACGACCAACCGTCTCTGCCTGAGTCACTATCTGAATTCATATTGTGCTGACCTCAGCAGTATCAAAGGCCCCTCACATAGGGTACTGTGGGCGGCCAGTCAGTATTACGAGAGGAGCGAGTGAGATAGGTACGGCTGGCAAGGGCTCTGTCCACATAACTGCAATTATACGTAATAACAGCCTACGTGAGTATTTCTTACCTAATCCACGTATCGAACTCCCACATGATAAATGGTGGCAGCGGTGGGATTGAACTCTTGGATAGTCAAGGTCCATCTAGCTAACCTTCCAGTAGGTTGTTTGTTCTGGAATAAGGGTATCAGTGGAGCATGATCTGTCAAGACATGAACAGAGTACTGATAAATAATGTCTCGGAAGTGCTTTAAAGACCATACTATTGCTAAAGCTTCTTGCTCAGTTACTGTATAATTACGTTCAGCCTTTGTAAGGACTCGGCTAGCAAATGCAACTGCGTTGTACTTGCCATCGTCTTCTGAGCTAGTACGGCACCTATGCCAATTGAACTAGCATCAGTTGTCAGATAGAAGGGCTTAGAAAAATCTGGAAATTTCAAAATTGGAGCAGATGTTAGCTTTTCTTTTAGAGTTTGGAATGCTCTTTCTTGACGGAAGGTCCAAACAAAAGGAGCATCTTTCTTAAGCAACTCAGTTAGAGGAGCAGCTATGGAAGAAAAATTGGCAATGAAAGATCTATAAAAACCTGCTAAGCCCACAAAGGATCTTAGCATCAGCAGTTTTGGGAGTTGGAAAATTTAGTACTGCAGTTACTTTACTTTGGTCAGTCGTAACCCCTCTAGGAGTGACTACGTGACCAAGAAACTTAATTTCTGATCTGAAAAAATTGACATTTTGACAGTTTGATCTTTAAAATTGGCTTCTTCAAGCTTACCAAGTACTACATCAAGTCTTTTCAAGTGTGTTTCCACGTCTTTAGACATGACGATTACGTCATCTAAGTACACCATAAGTGCATTACCTATGAGACCTCTAAAGATATTAGTCATGAGCCTTGAGAACGTGATAGGGAAGATCGTAATCCAAATGCCATACGGAGGAAGTGATAATGACCTGTAGGAGTGGAGAATGCAGTTAGCTCTTGGCTGTCCTCGTGAAGAGGGACTTGCCAAAACCCTTGTAACAAATCTAGGGTTGAAAAGACTTTGTTATCTCCGATATTACGTAAAAGATCACCCAGTACAGGGAGTGGAAAGCGATCTGGAATGGTTTTCGCGTTTAACTTCCTAAAGTCAATTACTGGGCGCCAAGTACCATCCTTCTTAGGTACTAGTATCAAGGGTGCATTCCAAGGTGAATTGCTAGGTGCAATAACTCCATCATCAAGCATTTGATTGATCAATTCTTCTGCGACAGCAACTTGTGAATGAGGCATTCTGTACGCAGGTATGTAGATAGGTCTAGTACCAGGTTCAAGTGGAATACGATGGGACAATAAGTTCGTTATACCCATCTTCTCACCTGGTAAAGCAATGGCTTTACGACGTTTGTTCAACAGAGTCAACAAATGCTTGACTTCATCTGGGAAGTCAGTGGGAGCTAAGTCTTTCTCCTCAACTGGTGGAACAGATTGATCCAGTGAAGTGGATGAGGTCTCCCTCTCAGTAGTAGTAACCAGTTACTTACCAGTAACCAGTGTACCGTTGACTCAACGACCAACCGTCTCTGCCTGAGTCACTATCTGAATTCATATTGTGCTGACCTCAGCAGTATCAAAGGCCCCTCACATAGGGTACTGTGGGCGGCCAGTCAGTATTACGAGAGGAGCGAGTGAGATAGGTACGGCTGGCAAGGGCTCTGTCCACATAACTGCAATTATACGTAATAACAGCCTACGTGAGTATTTCTTACCTAATCCACGTATCGAACTCCCACATGATAAAACTGGTCTTCAAGACCATCCAACAAACTGGTCTTCAAGACCACTCAACAAACTGGTCTTCAAGACCATCCAACAAACTGGTCTTCAAGACCACCCAACAAACTGGTCTTCAAGACCACTCAACAAACTGGTCTTCAAGACCATCCAACAAACTGGTCTTCAAGACCACTCAACAAACTGGTCTTCAAGACCACTCAACAAACTGGTCTTCAAGACCATCCAACATACTGGTCTTCAAGACCACTCAACATACTGGTCTTCAAGACCACTCAACAAACTGGTCTTCAAGATCATCCAACAAACTGGTCTTCAAGACCACCCAACAAACTGGTCTTCAAGACCACCCAACAAACTGGTCTTCAAGATGCAATGTGTCAAACATCTTCCTCTGAGGTGCCTACATATGACTGCCTGCTGCTAGCACCAACAGCTCAATAGATCAAGCTATTAAAGACGAAAATAACCCTATACCTTTGATAAGTTTCGAGAGTCCACTCCCGGAGAGGCCGGCAAGGGCCAGGCTCGCCTGGTGCTAGCCTGGTCAACCAGGCTGTTGGTCTAGGAACGAGCTACGAGAGGCCTGGTCAAGGACTGACCCGCGGGGGCGTTGACCCCCACAACAGCCTTCAGGTAGACGTCCCTGATCACTGTTAAATAGATAACTGGTTCTCTCCTTCCCTTCCTACCCTCTCTCTCTCTCTCTCTCTCTCTCTCTCTCTCTCTCTCTCTCTCTCCTCTCCACTTTCTGACACTTCTTGATATTATTGTCGGAATTATACTCTATAATCAGTCATCACAGACACACAAATCATATCTTGCACGAACACAAATCATTGGTGGTATTTCTGTCAGTTTGGTTCCTGACGCGCTTGACATATCACTGTATCTCCTTGTGTGTGTGTGTGTGTGTGTGTGTGTGTGTGTGTGTGTGTGTGTGTGTGTGTGTGTGTGTGTGTGTGTGTGTGTGTGTGTGTGTGTCAGAGAAAGAATATCACACGTATAAAAACTATAACCGTCAGTGAACCTGACAACTCCGTTTTTTTTTCTTCGCTGCTGAATGCTCTTGTGTTCTGTGGTAAGCATCTGACCTTCAGTTTGTTGCGCATGCACGCACACACAGTGAAGCGGCGGGGCCAGGAGCTGTGGATCGACCCCTGCAACCACAGTTAGGTGAGTACACACAGTTTTAAAATGAGGTACGATAAGGCTCTTGGAGCAGGGAGAGAGTGAACCTAGTAGCGACTACCGAAGAGGCGGGGCCAGGAGCTATGGATATTGATGGAACACCGAAACGTAAAGAATTCACCAATGGAAAACCAGCAAGGCTCCAAGAAAGGTCAATCCTGCCTCACAGACATTCAAGAAAGGTCAATCCTGCCTCACAGACATTCAAGAAAGACCAATCCTGCTTCACAGACCTTCAAGAAAGGTCAATCCTGCCTCACAGACCTTCAAGAAAGACCAATCCTGCTTCACAAACCTTCAAGAAAGGTCAATCCTGCTCCACAGACCTTCAAGAAAGACCAATCCTGCTCCACAGACCTTCAAGAAAGACCAATCCTGCTCCACAGACCTTCAAGAAAGACCAATCCTGCTCCACAAACCTTCAAGAAAGACCAATCCTGCTCCACAAACCTTCAAGAAAGACCAATCCTGCTCCACAGACCTTCAAGAAAGACCAATCCTGCTCCACAGACCTTCAAGAAAGACCAATCCTGCTCCACAAACCTTCAAGAAAGACCAATCCTGCTCCACAAGCCTTCAAGAGAGGTCAATCCTGCTCCACAAACCTTCAAGAGAGGTCAATCCTGCTCCACAAACCTTCAAGAGAGGTCAATCCTGCTCCACAAACCTTCAAGAGAGGTCAATCCTGCTCCACAAACCTTCAAGAGAGGTCAATCCTGCTCCACAAACCTTCAAGAGAGGTCAATCCTGCTCCACAAACCTTCAAGAAAGACCAATCCTGCTCCACAAGCCTTCAAGAGAGGTCAATCCTGCTCCACAAACCTTCAAGAGAGGTCAATCCTGCTCCACAAACCTTCAAGAGAGGTCAATCCTGCTCCACAAACCTTCAAGAGGTCAACCCTGCTCCACAAACCTTCAAGAGAGGTCAATCCTGCTCCACAAACCTTCAAGAGAGGTCAAATCCTGCTCCACAAACCTTCAAGAGAGGTCAATCCTGCTCCACAAACCTTCAAGAGAGGTCAATCCTGCTCCACAAACCTTCAAGAGAGGTCAATCCTGCTCCACAAACCTTCAAGAGAGGTCAATCCTGCTCCACAAACCTTCAAGAGAGGTCAATCCTGCTCCACAAACCTTCAAGAGAGGTCAATCCTGCTCCACAAACCTTCAAGAGAGGTCAATCCTGCTCCACAAACCTTCAAGAGAGGTCAATCCTGCTCCACAAACCTTCTGGATTTAACTAACTAGCACAAGAAGGCCAGGATTGCCTGCACTGTCTCTTGACTATACAAGTGTTTGATACAGTACACTACCAGAGGTTAATTCACAAGCTGGATAAACAGGCAGGAGTAAGGAAAGTTACTAAGTGGACCAGGAAGTAACCAGTGGGATACCACAAGGTTTAATACTGGTACTTTTACTGTTTCTTAGTGGGATACCACAAGGTTTAGTACTGGTACCTCTACTGTTTTTTAGTGGGATACCACAAGGTTCAGTACTGGTACCTCTACTGTTTTTTAGTGGGATACCACAAGGTTCAGTACTGGTACCTCTACTGTTTTTTAGTGGGATACCACAAGGTTCAGTACTGGTACCTTTACTGTTTCTTATTGGGATACCACAAGGTTCTAAACCTATACAGTTTTTTACTGGGATACCACAAGGTTCAATACTGGTACCTCTACTGTTTACATGTAAACAATCTACCTGACCAGCCAGGCTGTGGTTCATGCGTCGGGTTGCGTGCGGCCAACAGTAACAGCCTGGTTGATCAAGCCCTGATCCACCATGAGGCCTGGTCACGGGCCACGGGGGGGGGGCGTTGACCCCCGAAACCCTCTCCAGGTATACACTGTGAAGCCGAGGAGAGAAATATGAAAAATGAAAATTCACTACTGGATGACCTTGCAAGGCTAAACGCTGGTTGGACTGTGGCTGTTGGAATTCACTCCAAATAAATAGTGGTTAGGATTATCACGAAAGATACATAAACAAAGTGGAGGAATGAGACAGCCAATGGCTTTTTTCAGTCCAATGCAGAGAATAACGGTGGAAAGTGAGGAGTTAAGAGGTAATCAGTCCCTCAGCCTGGAGTCGATGTGTGTAGTCCATCAGGATTTTATACTGGAAACACAGGATTAAGTACATAGCTTGACCAAGGAACCCTCAGTGTAGATAATATAAGGTACCTGAGGTAGTAGGTTACCTGGAGGTTACCTGGAGGTTATTCCGGGGATCAAGGCCCCCGCGGTAGCACTAGCGTCCAACCCCACCACCAACCTGACCATATTTTACAATCTTAAACACAGGTTATGTTACTTAGTGTTACAAGGGGTGCCACATTCCTCTTTCAGCGCCTCAGAGTGGCGATCTAGGGGGGTAATGCCTGCTGCATCTTTGTATTGCTCTGACTCAAGTTTGAAGAGGTTCACGGGTTAAATTTCCACGTATATTGTGTCACTCTATGTAAAGTTGTCAACCAAACTTGGTAATGTGTAATTAAGTCATTAATTAAGCTGACAGGAGGTAAATGTATAGTACTGAGATGGGTACCAGGAGATAGCACATGACTTTCTCATCAAGATCTCCTGTTTGTTGTTCACCATGATGTGTTCTCATGACCTGCAGAAGTACTCTCTCTCTCTCTCTCTCTCTCTCTCTCTCTCTCTCTCTCACACACACACACACACACACAGAGCTTACTCCTTCCAGAGAGAGAGAGAGAGAGAGAGAGGAGGAGGGATTTAGCAGCTCTGAGGGTCACGTTTACTTTAGATTTGATATACCTTTGATGAGTTTCGAGAGTCTTACTATCTTCGGAGCCCGGCCATGGGCCAGGCTTGTTTGGTGCTTCTCTGGTCAACCAACCTGTTGCTGCTGTATGTTAGGGGTATGTAACGAGGAATAAGAGGGGGAGAGATTAAATCTACCTTCCCCTCCCTACCATCCTATTCCCTCTCTTTTTCCTCCCTATCCCCCCTCCTTCCTTCCCCTTCTTCCTAACCCCCTCTTTCTTCCCCCTTCCTCTTTATTCTGCTCTCCCTCCCTCCCTGTTCTACCCTCCCTTTTCTACTCTCCCTCCCCCCTTATGTTATTCCTCCACCTCCCTCCTCTACCTTCCCTCCTTTCTTCTACCTTCCCTCCCTTAATCCCCTCCCTCCCTCCCTCCCTAAACACGCAATGAATAATCAAAGAGGTGAATGTAAACATAACCTTGCCAACCTGACAGCACTGACAGACCAGGTCTGTACCTGGTCTATCAGCACTGACAGACCAGGTCTGTACCTGGTCTATCAGCACTGACAGACCAGGTCTGTACCTGGTCTATCAGCACTGACAGACCAGGTCTGTACCTGGACGAGGTGGTGGTGGTGATAGTGGTAGTAGTAGCAGTAACAACAGTAATAGAAGACGGGAAGAGGAGGAGGTAAGAGAGAGAGAGAGAGAGAGAAGGATCGATCATGTATAATACAGGAAGCACAACGGCAAGACTGTTATTACCACACTTATACTGCTACCTGTTGTTCCTCCAACTCTCTCTCTCACACACACACACACACACACACACACACACACACACACGATAAAGCTCCTGGAGCAGGGAGACAGTGGACCTAATAGCGACCAGCGAAGAGGCGGGGCCAGGAGCTGTAACTCGACCCCTGCAACGACATATAGGTGAATACACTTTCAAAGCTTCTGGTCTCTCACTTATAAAAGATAAGAAGTATATATATATATATTATAATATATATATATATATATATATATATATATATAATATATATATTATATATATATATTTTTTTTATTATTATCACACTGGCCGATTCCCACCAAGGCAGGGTGGCCACCAAGGTAGGGTGGCCACCAAGGCAGGGTGGCCACCAAGGCAGGGTGGCCACCAAGGTAGGGTGGCCACCAAGGTAGGGTGGCCACCCAAGGCAGGTGGCCCGAAAAAGAAAAACTTTCACCATCATTCACTCCATCACTGTCTTGCCAGAAGGGTGCTTTACACTACAGTTTTTAAACTGCAACATTAACACCCCTCCTTCAGAGTGCAGGCACTGTACTTCCCATCTCCAGGACTCAAGTCCGGCCTGCCGGTTTCCCTGAACCCCTTCATAAATGTTACTTTGCTCACACTCCAACAGCACGTCAAGTATTAAAAACCATTTGTCTCCATTCACTCCTATCAAACACGCTCACGCATGCCTGCTGGAGTCCAAGCCCCCCGCAACAAAACCTCCTTTACCCCCTCCCTCCAACCCTTCCTAGGCCGACCCCTACCCCGCCTTTCTTCCACTACAGACTGATACACTCTTGAAGTCATTCTGTTTCGCTCCATTCCTCTACATGTCCAAACCCACCTCAAAAAACCCTTCCTCAGCCCTCGGGGACAACAGTTTTGGTAATCCCGCCCTCCTCCTAACTTCCAAACTACAAATTTCTCTGCATTTATATTTCACCACACATTGCCCTCAGACATGACATCTCCACTGCCTCCAGCCTTCTCCTCGCGCAAACATTCATCACCCATGCTTAAACCCCCATATAAGAGCTTTGGTAAAACTATACTCTCATACATTCCCCTCTTTGCCTCCAAGGACAAAGTTCTTTGTCTCCACAGACTCCTAAGTGCACCACTCACTCTTTTTCCTCATCAATTCTATGATTCCCCCTCATCTTTCATAGACCCATCCGCTGACACGTCCACTCCCAATATCTGAATACGTTCACCTCCTCCAAACTCTCTCCCTCCAATCTGATATCAATCTTTCATCACCTAATCTTTTTGTTATCCTCATAACCTTACTCTTTCCTGTATTCACCTTTAATTTTCTTCTTTTGCACACCCACCAATTCATCCACAATCTCTGCAACTTCTCTCAGAATCTCCCAAGAGCACAGTGTCATCAGCAAAGAGCAACGTGACAACTCCCACTTTATGTGTGATTCTTTATCTTTTAACTCCACGCCTCTTGCCAAGACCTCGCATTTACTTCTCTTACAACCCCATCTATAAATATATTAAACAACCACGGTGACATCACACATCCTTGTCAAAGGGCCCTATTTTTTACTGGGAAAAAATTTCCCTCTTTCCTACATACTCTAACTTGAGCCTCACTATCCTCGTAAAAACTCTTCACTGCTTTCAGTAACCTACCCCCTACACCATACACTTGCAACATCTGCCACATTGCCCCCCTATCCACCCTGTCATACGCCTTTTCCAAACCCATAAATGCCACAAAGACCTCTTTTGCCTTATCTAAATACTGTTCACTTATATGTTTCACTGTAACACCTGGTCCACACACCCCTACCTTTCCTAAAGCCTCTTGTTCATCTGCTATCCTATTCTCCGTCTTACTCTTATTTTTTCAATTATAACTCTACCATACCTTTACCAGGTATACTCAACAGACTTATCCCCCTATAATTTTTGCACTCTCTTTTATCCCCTTTGTCTTTATACAAGGAACTTTTGCATGCTCTCTGCCATCCCTAGGTACCTTACCCTCTTCCTTACATTTATTAAAAATATTGCACCAACCACTCCAAAACTTTTATCCCCACCTGCTTTTTACATTTCTATCTTTATCCCATCAATCCCGGCTGCCTTACCCCCTTTCATTTTACCTACTGCCTCACGAATTTCCCCCCACACTCACAACGGGTCTTCCTCACTCCTACAAGATTTATTCCTCCTTGCCCTATACACGAAATACAGTTTCCCCTATCTTCATCAACATTTTAAAAATTCCTCAAATATTCCTTCCATCTTCCCAATACCTCTAACTCCCCAAATTTAATAACTCTCCTTTTCCTATTTTTAACTGACAAATCCATTTGTTCTCTAGGCTTTCTTAACTTGTTAATCTCACTCCAAAACTTTTTCTTATTTTCAAAAAATTTGTTGATAACATCTCACCCACTCTCTCATTTGCTCTCTTTTTACATTGCTTCACAACTCTCTTAATTCTCTCTTTTCTCCATATACTCTTCCCTCCTTGCATCACTTCTACTTTGTAAAAACTTCCATATGCTAATTTTTCTCCCTTACTACTCTCTTTGCATCATCATTTTCCACCAATCGCTCCTTTCCCTCCTGCACCCACTTTCCTGTAACCACAAACTTCTGCTGAACACTCTAACACTACATTTTTAAACCCCACCCCATACCTCTCGACCCCCTTGCCTATGCTCTCATTAGCCCTTTTATCCTCCAATAGCTGTTTATATCTTACCCAAACTGCCTCCTCTTTTAGTTTATAAACCTTTACCTCTCTCTTCCCTGATGCTTCTATTCTCCTTGTATCCCCTCTACCTTTTACTCTCAGTGTAGCTTTCAACTAGAAAGTGATCTGATATATCTGTGGCCCCTCTATAAACATGTACATCCTGAAGTCTACTCAACAGTTTTTTTATCTACCAATACATTATCCAACAAACTACTGTCATTTCGCCCTACATCATATCGTGTTTACTTATTTATCCTCTTTTCTTAAAATATGTATTACCTATAACTAAACCCCCTTTTTATACAAAGTTCAATCAAAGGGCTCCCATTATCATTTACACCTGGGACCCCAAACTTACCTACCACACCCTCTCTAAAAGTTTCTCCCACTTTAGCATTCAAGTCCCCTACCACAAACTCTCTCACTTGGTTCAAAGGCTCCTATACATTCACTTAACATCTCCCAAAATCTCTCTCTCTCCTCTGCATTTCCCCTCTTCTCCAGGTGCATACACGTTATTAAAGACCCCTTCTCGCATCCAAAACCCTTTTCTTTAATCCACAAATTCTTGAATTTACACATTCATATCTCTTTTCTCCTTCCCTAAATGATCATTTAACATTACTGCTACCCCTTCCTTTGCTCTAACTCTCTCAGATACTCCAGATTTTTAAACCCATTATTTCCCCCATGAAACTCTCCTACCCCTTCGCTTTGTTTCGCTTAGGGCCAGGACATCCAAATTCTTTTTATTCATTACATCAGCAATCATCTGTTTCTTTTCATCCGCACTACATCCACGCACATTTAAGCAACCCAGTTTTATAAAGTTTTTTTCTTCTCTTTTTTAGTAAATGTCTACAGGAGAAGGGGTTTCTAGCCCATTGCTCCGGCATTTTGTCGCCTCATACGACACGCAGGCACGGGGAAAGATTCTTTTCCACTTCCCATGGACACAGAAGAAATAAAGAAGAACAAGAGGTATTTGAAAAAGGAGAAAAACCCAGATGTATGTATATATTATATGCATGTGCGGTTGTGAAGTGTGGGGGCCAAAGTGTAATTTGGAGTAGCAAAAATTTCCCCTTTATCTATTTATATTATTAATTATTTGCTATTATTTATATATAATTATATTTATTAATATATATATATATATATATATTATATTTATGTCTATATTTAAATTATTTACTGCAACCGCGGGGATCGACCCCGATTTTGCTTTTCCCAAAATCTGCTTTTGATTATATGGGGGGCGACAGAGAGACTTCAGGCATCGTTTATGGGTGTTTTTGTAAGAGGTTAGGTGGACTTGTTGTAAGGGGCCTTGTTGGAAGGGACTTGGTGTAAAGGGAGGGGTTGGGTAGGTTTGGTAAGGAAAATGCATTTTTGGGGTTTGCTCGGTAGTGTGGGGGGGCTTTTAAGAGGTCTCGGCTTATTATTCCTAAAATAAGTAAATATTTTTAACACCTCCCACTTTACCCCCCTACTTCAATCTACTAATCTACCACCCAATGAAATATATTTAAACGTCTCGCCACAATCCCATTTCGAAATTAAAATTCCAATACCACCCCTAAGAATTAATTTCATAACTCCCCTCTCCAACCATCCCATCTTAAACACTCAATCTAATCAAAAGAAGGGAAAAATTTTGGGGAAATGAAATAATAAAAAATAAAATAAAAAATAAGAATGGAAAATAAAAAACCGAAACGAAACCCAAATGGAGGGGAATAAAAAAATGAAAGGATCCGAAAAATAGAGATAATAAGAAAAATGAGAGGGTTAAGGATGGAAGTTAAGAAAGGAGATAAGAAAGTTTTTCCATTAGGCCAAAAGAATAAAGAAGAAAGAGAGGAGAAAAGGAAAGAAAAACTGAGAGATAAATTAAGATGTTGGAGGGTAAATAAGAAG
This sequence comes from Cherax quadricarinatus, assembly GCF_026875155.1. Lineage (NCBI taxonomy): Eukaryota > Metazoa > Arthropoda > Malacostraca > Decapoda > Parastacidae > Cherax > Cherax quadricarinatus. Next base: position 12,196,473 of record NC_069452.1, read on the forward strand.
AATAGAAGACCTTTTACTAAAGAAAATTAAGCTTTTTTTTAATAAATTAAATAAATATAATAATAAATATATATAAAATGACAATATAAAAAGAACTGAAGGTAAATAAAAAATGGAGATAAAAAGGCTGACAGAGGGGACTAAGAAGAATGTAGGAGAGTAAATAAGAAAGGGGATTGGAAAAGGAGAGTATAAGCAGAATGAAGAGAGTAATAGAAAATGAGAGAGTCTAAGAACCCCCTTTTTAATTTTATAAATTTTTTAAAAGTTATTGACCCGTCCCCCCATACCAAGTTAAACGAATAGGATATCCCATCCCCGAATCTGAAATTTTTAATAAGAAGCGAGGTACACCGAAGTTAATATAATTAAAAAATTAAATATTTCTAAGCTAAATCAGTCGGGCCTCATTTCCCAAGCCGAAGCTCTAGCAAACTGAAAGTAATCTGGTAATCGAGGCGTAAAAGAAGTTACAGTTCGCACGAATCTATCCTAAGACTAATAGCCCAGTTTAATCCCAGAATGCGGCAGTTTAAAGAAAGGAGTCTAACCGCTACCCCTTACACCGACCACTCATAAGTCCTCGCATAAATCGGGGAATTCTGAAAAGCGATCTCGAACTAAGGCCACTCCGAAACTGCGCGTTCTCCCCGCATGCTCGAATCCACCCCAGCCTTACATCGCAGCCTTAACTCCCCTTCTGCTCCCACTCCTCCATCTACCCCAATTATTCCTCCCATCCTCATTCTACACCACCTTCCTACCATCTTCCACACTCCTCCATCTCTCTACCACCTCCTCTCCCCCCTCCTCTTTTTACCCCCTTTCCTCTCTTCACCCCCTCCATTCTCTCCCACTCCTCCATCTCTCTACCACCTCCTCCATCTCTCTACCCCTCCTCCATCTTCTACCACCTCCTCCATCTCTCTCCCACCCTCCTCATCTCTCTACCACCTCCTCCATCTCTCTACCTCCTCCTCCTCTATACCCTCCCCCATCCCCTTCTACCACCCCTCAATCTCTCTCACCTCCTCATCTCTTCCCACTCATCATCTTCTACCACCCCTCTCTCTCTACCCCCTCCTCCATTCTTCCCCCTCCTCATCTCTCTACCACCTCCTCCATCTCTCTAACCTCCACCTCTTTCTACCACCTCCTCCTTTCCTACCACCCATCTCTCTACCCCCCTCCACCCTCTACCACTCCTCATTCTCCCTCCCCATCTCTCTACCCCTCCTCCTTCCTCCACCCCTTTTCCACTCCTTTACTCTCTCATCTCTCTACCCCCCTCCATCTCTCTACTACCCCTCCTCACACTTCTCTCCCACTCCTCCAAACTCTCTTACCACTCTCCATCTCTCTACCCCCTCCTCCATCTCTCTACCACCTCCTCCATCTCTCTACCCACCTCCTCTCTTTTACCTCTCCATTCCTACCACCCCCTCCATCTCTCTACCACCTCCTCCATCTCTCTACACCTCCCCCTCTCTCTACACCACCTCCATCTCTTTTTACCACCCCTCCTCTCTCTACACCCCTCCTCCATTCTCTACTACTCCTCCATCTCTTACCACCTCCCCCAAATTCTCTCCACCTCCTCCATCTCTTCTACCACCCCTCCATCTCTCTACACCTCCTCCATCTCTCTACCACCTCCTCCATCTCTCTACCACCTCCTCCATCTCTCTACCACCACCTCCATCTCTCTACCACCTCCTCCATCTCTCTACTACCTCCCCCACCCTCTCTACTACCTCCTCCATCTCTCTACTACCTCCTCCATCTCTCTACTACTCCTCCATTCTCTACCACCTCCTCCATCTTTTCTCCCTCTCCAACTCTTACCCTCCCCCATCTTTACCATCCTCCTCTTCTACCTCCTCCATCTCTCTACACCCCTCATTTTCTCTACCACCCCTCCATCTTTACCACCTCCTCCATCTCTCTACCACCTCTCTTCTACCACTCCTCCCTCTCTATACCCCTCCATCTTATCCCTCCCCATCTCTCTACTACCTCCTCCATCTCTCCCCACCTCCTCCTCTCTTACCACTCCTCCATTCTCTCCCCCTTCCTCCATCTCTCCACCACCTCCTCCATCTCTCCCCACCCCCTCAATTCTCCACCCTTCATTCTCTATCACCTCCTCCATCTTCCACCTCCTCATCTCCACCTCCTCCCCCCTCTCTTCTCACCCTCCCATCTTTTCACCCCTCCATCTTCTCACCTCCTCCATCTTCCACCACCTCCTCCATCTCTCCACCACCTCTCCATCTCTCTACCACCTCCTCCTCTCCACCCCCCTCCATCACTCCAACCCCCAGCATCACTCCACCATCTCTCTACCCCCTCCTCCATCACTCCACCACCTCCAGCATCACCCCACCACCTCCAGCAACTCCACCATCTCTTTTACCACCTCCCCATCACTCCAAAACTCCAGTCACTCCACCATCTTCATCACCTCCTCCATCACTCCACCACCTCCGCATCACTCCTCCATCTTTCCACCACCTTGTGTTGGTGTTCCTTCTCCAACAATAACAACCTCCCTCCTACAACCTCTCCTAAGACCCTCAAAAATAAACAGGCCACTTTAAGCCACTTGTCAACCTCATTCAACAACATCCTTACCTCTAACTAACTTAACCTAACTTTGTCTAACCTAACCTAACTTAGACTAACTTAACGTAACTTTGTCTAACCTAACCTAACTTAGACTAACTTAACCTAACTTTGTCTAACCTAACCTAACTTAGACTAACCTAACCTAACTTAGACTAACTTAACCTAACTTAGACGAACTTAACCTAACTTTGTCTAACCTAACCTAACTTAGACTAACTTAACCTAACTTTGTCTAATTTAACCTAACTTAGACTAACTTAACCTAACTTAGACTAACTTAACGTAACTTTGTCTAACCTAACCTAACTTTGTCTAACCTAACCTAACTTAGACTAACTTAACCTAACTTTGTCTAACCTAACCTAACTTAGACTAACTTAACCTAACTTAGACTAACTTAACCTAACTTAACCTAACTTTGTCTAACCTAACCTAACTTAGACTAACTTAACCTAACTTAGACTAACTTAACCTAACTTTGTCTAACCTAACCTAACTTAGACTAACTTAACCTAACTTAGACTAACTTAACCTAACTTTTTCTAACCTAACCTAACTTAGACTAACTTAACCTAACTTAGACTAACTTAACCTAACTTAGACTAACTTAACCTAACTTAGACTAACTTAACCTAACTTAGACTAACCTAACCTAACTTTGTCTAACTTAACCTAACTTTGACTAACTTAGACTAACCTAACTTAGACTAACTTAACGTAACTTTGTCTAACCTAACCTAACTTAGACTAACCTAACCTAACTTTGTCTAACTTAACCTAACTTTGACTAACTTAGACTAACCTAACTTAGACTAATTTAACCTAACTTAGACTAACTTAACCTAACTTAGACTAACTTAACCTAACTTAGACTAACTTAACCTAACTTAACCTAACTTTGACTAACTTAGACTAACCTAACTTAGACTAACTTAACGTAACTTTGACTAACCTAACCTACACACCCACAACCAAGCATATTAGAATGAAAAGCAACGTGACATAGAGAGAGAGAGAGAGAGAGAGAGAGAGAGAGAGAGAGAGAGAGAGAGAGAGAGAGAGAGAGAGAGAGAGAGAACGTACATTTGCAGGTACGCACTACACACACTCTAATACACGATCCCTTGCTTAGAGACACGCGCACACACACACACCTACACACACACCTACACACACTACACACACACCTACACACACTACACACACACACACACACACCTACACACACACCTACACACACCTACACACACACACACACACACACACACACACACTCACACACACACACACACCACACATACACACACACATACACACACACACACACACCACACACACACCTACACACACACACCACACACACACACACACACACACACACACACACACACACCTACACACACACACCTACACACACACACCTACACACACACACACACACACACACACACACACACACACACACACACACACACACACATCTGCACACACACACACACAACACTACACACACACACCTACACACACACACACACACACACCTACACACACACACCTACACACACACACACCTACACACACACACACCTACACACACACACACACACACACACACACACACACACACACAACACACACACACCTACACACACACACCTACACACACACACACCACACTACACACACACACACCTACACACACAACACACCTACACACACACACACACACACCTACACCACACACACACACCTACACACACACACACACACACCTACACACACACACACACACACACCTACACACACACACACACACACACACCTACACACACACACACACACACACCTACACAACACACACACACACACACACCTACACACACCTACACACACACACACTACACACACGCACGCACACACACACCTACACACACACACCTACACACACAAACACACACACACCTACACACACACACACACACACACACACACACACACACACACACAACACACACACACTAGTAGCAATCAGTGAAGAGGCGGGGCCAGGAGCTATGACTCGACTCCTGCAACCACAAATAGGTGAGTACAAATAGGTGAGTACACACACCATGACTGTGGAAGCTTCGTGGGGCCAGCGTGTCGAGAATAGCAACAGTCTGGTTGTTCAGTCCACCAGGAAGTGTGGCCCTGGACAAAGCTGTGACGATACAAGAACCGGCCTGACCCACATTCCCCTCACCAATAGCCTGGTTGACTAGGCAGTCAACAGGGTCTGGAGTATACCTGGTGGGTGTTTCGGGGGTCAGCGCCTGGTTGGTCAGGTACTGACTTTGTGTCTGTCCAGCTCCCTCTTGAAGGCAGCCAGGGGTCTTGAAGACAACCAGGAGTTTTGAAGACAACCAGAGGTCTTGAAGACAACCAGGGGTTTTGAAGACAGCCAGGGGTCTTGAAGACAACCAGGGGTCTTGAAGACAACCAGGGGTCTTGAAGACAACCAGAGGTCTTGAAGACAACCAGGGGTCTTGAAGACAGCCAGGGGTCTTGAAGACAACCAGGGGTTTTGAAGACAACCAGGGGTCTTGAAGACAGCCAGGGGTCTTGACACTCAGGGGTCTTAAAGACAACCAGGGGTCTTGAAGACAGCCAGGGGTCTTGAAGACACCCAGGAGTCTTGAAGACACCCAGGGGTCTTGAAGACACCCAGGGGTCTTGAAGACAGCCAGGGGTCTTGAAGACAGCCAGAGGTCTTGAAGACAGCCAGGGGTCTTGTAGACACTCAGGGGTCTTGAAGACAGCCAGGGGTCTTGAAGACAGCCAGGGGTCTTGAAGACAGCCAGGGGTCTTGACACTCAGGGGTCTTGAAGATAGCCAGGGGTCTTGAAGACACCCAGGGGTCTTGAAGACACCCAGGGGTCTTGAAGACAGCCAGGGTTCTTGAAGACACTCAGGGGTCTTGAAGACAGCCAGGGGTCTTGAAGATAACGAGAGGTCTATTGGTAATCCCCCTTATGTATGCTGGGAGGCAGTTGAACAGTCTTGGGCTCCTGACACTGTGTGTTTGTGTGTGTAAGCAAACCCTTGGAGCAGGTCACTGGTAAATCACAGGTAATGAAGCTAGACCAACAGGACATGGTCTTAGATGCAGTGGAAGATAAAACAGACGTACGTGGAAAAAGTAAATAAAGGTCTCAAAAGAACTTAAGATAGGAGGAACACTGCAGGAGACCTACTGGCCCATAGTAGGCAGCTCCTTCGCAAACCTACTAACAAAAATATCTGCCCAAACCCATTTTCAACCAACCTGTGCCTTTGTTATTGTACTGGTAAAGCCACTGACAAGGTATTTGAGTCTAATCCGCTACAAATACTGCCATAAGAGACGTGTAAGATTTTCGGCCATCTTGCATGCTGAGATGCACTCCAGCCGAGAGAGAGAGGCTGCCACAGCATCCTTGTGGTTGGTTTAGCATGCATGTCACCGCCACACACACCAAAACACCTGAAGGTGTTTTGGTGTGTGTGTGGCTTGTGAGACACTGTCACTATTGATCAAAACACAGTACATACATAACAAACCCCGTGCGACATATACCTGGCTTGATATATACCTGGCTTGATATATACCTGGTTTGATATATACCTGGCTTGATATATACCTGGTTTGATATATACCTGGTTTGATATATACTTGATATAAACCTGGCTTGATACAAACCTGGCTTGATATATACCTGGTTTGATATATACCTGGCTTGATATATACCTGGCTTGATATATACCTGGCTTGATATATACCTGGCTTGATATATACCTGGCTTGATATATACCTGGCTTGATATATACCTGGCTTGATATATACCTGGCTTGATATATACCTGGTTTGATATATACTTGATATAAACCTGGCTTGATATATACCTGGTTTGATATATACTTGGCTCGATATATACCTGGTTTGATATATACTTGGCTTGATATATACCTGGCTTGATATATACCTGGTTTGATATATACTTGGCTTGATATATACCTGGTTTGATATATACTTGATATAAACCTGGCTTGATATATACCTGGTTTGATATATACTTGGCTCGATATATACCTGGTTTGATATATACTTGGCTTGATATATACCTGATTTGATATATACCTGGTTTGATATATACTTGGCTTGATATATACCTGGCTTGATATATACCTGGTTTGATATATACCTGATTTGATATATACCGAGTTCGATATATACTTGACTTGATATATACCTGGCTTGATATATACCTAGTTTGATATATACCTGGCTTGATATATACCTGGTTTGATATATACTTGACTTGATATATACCTAGTTTGTTATATACCTGGCTTGATATATACTTGGTTTGATATATACCTGGTTTGATATATACTTGATATAAACCTGGCTTGATATATACCTGGCTTGATATATACCTGGCTTGATATATACCTGGCTTGATATATACCTGGTTTGATATATACTTGATATAAACCTGGCTTGATATAAACCTGGCTTGATATATACCTGGCTTGATATAAACCTGGCTTGATATAAACCTGGCTTGATATAAACCTGGCTTGATATAAACCTGGCTTGATATATACCTGGCTTGATATAAACCTGGCTTGATATATACCTGGCTTGATATATACCTGGCTTGATATTTACCTGGCTTGATATATACCTAGTTCGATATATACCTTTTACTACCACAGCCCAGCCCAGGACCAGGTTTGTCTTCTGCTTGCCTGGCCAACCAGGTTGTTGTTGCTGGTGGTCAGCTGCCCTGCATATCCATCACAGCCTGGTTGATCTGTCACCTGGTGAAGATACTTGTCGAGTTTCCTCTTGAAGACTTGTACACTTGTTCCAGCAGGCTGTTGATCTGGCACCTGGTGAAGATACTTGTCCAGTTTACTCTTGAAGACTTGCACACTTGTTCCAGCAGACTGTTGATCTGGCACCTGGTGAAGATACTTGTCCAGTTTACTCTTGAAGACTTGTACACTTGTTCCAGCAGGCTGTTGATCTGGCACCTGGTGAAGATACTTGTCCAGTTTACTCTTGAAGACTTGTACACTTGTTCCAGCAGGCTGTTGATCTGGCACCTGGTGAAGATACTTGTCCAGTTTACTCTTGAAGACTTGTACACTTGTTCCAGCAGTGTTTCTGATATCTTCTGGTAAGATGTTGAATAATCTTGTACCAGGAATGTTGATACAGTGTTCTCTTATTGTGTCCACCGCACCCCTGGTGAAGATACTTGTCCAGTTTACTCTTGAAGACTTGTACACTTGTTCCAGCAGTGTTTCTGATATCTTCTGGTAAGATGTTGAATAATCTTGTACCAGGGATGTTGATACAGTTTTCTCTTATTGTGTCCACCGCACCCCTGCTTTACACTGGCTTCATTTTACACTTCCTCCCGTATCTCTCACTCCAGTATGTTATGTTAGTGTGTAGCTCTGGGACCAGAGCCTCTAGAACTTTCCAGGTATATATTATCATGTATCTCTCCTCCGCTGCAGTGAATACATGTTTAAAACTTGTTGACACGTGTCCCGTTGTTTGTATACATGTGGACGCGCGTGTTATATACCTAGTAGTGTAACTGCGTACCAGTGTTAAGAATTGCGTGTTAAAGACTTGTATTTTGAGTAGTATAAATGACAGGGTATGTGCGTGTGGAAGGGTACGGGGGAGGGGAGGGGGAGGGAAAAGGGAGGGGGGATAAAGAGGGTAAATTCTCCCTCTATACGTCTCAACTTCCCCTATTATGTAATTAATATTGTGTTGTATCATGCCCTCCATCCCTGTGTATCGTTCTCCCTTTCTGTGTACCGTTCCCCCTTTGTACCGTTTCTCCTTTTAGTGTGTACCGTTCCCCTTCCTGTGTACCGTTTCTCCTTTCTGTGTGTACCGTTCCCACTTCCTGTGTACCGTGCCCCCTTCCCATGTACCGTTCTCCGTGTGTACCGTTTCCCCTTCCCTTGTACCGTCTTCCCTCCTTGTGTACCATCAACCCCTCATCTTCCCTTGTACCGTCTTCCCTTCTTGTGTCCCATCAACCCCTCGCCTTCCCTTGTACCGTCTTCCCTCCTTGTGTACCATCAACCCCTAACCTTCCCTTGTACCGTCTTCCCTCCTTGTGTACCATCAACCCCTCACCTTCCCTTGTACCTTCTTCCCTCCTTGTGTACCATCAACCCCTCACCTTCCCTTGTACCGTCTTCCCCTCTTGTGTACCATCAACTCCTCACCTTCCCTTGTACCGTCTTCCCCTCTTGTGTACCATCAACCCCTTACCTTCCCTTGTACCGTCTTCCCCTCTTGTGTACCATCAACCCCTCACCTTCCCTTGTACCGTCTTCCCTCCCTATGTACCATCAACCCCTCACCTTCCCTTGTACCGTCTTCCCCTCTTGTGTACCATCAACCCCTCACCTTCCCTTGTACCGTCTTCCCTCCTTGTGTACCATCAACCCCTCACCTTCCTTGTACCGTCTTCCCTCCTTGTGTACCATCAACCCCTCACCTTCCTTGTACCGTCTTCCCCTCTTGTGTACCATCAACCCCTCACCTTCCCTTGTAACCGTCTTCCCCTCTTGTGTACCATCAACCCCTCACTTCCCCTTGTACCGTCTTCCCTCGTTGTGTACCATCAACCCCTCACCTTCCCTTGTACCGTCTTCCCTCCTTGTGTACCATCAACCCCTCACCTTCCCTTGTACCGTCTTCCCCTCTTGTTAGCCATCAACCCCTTACATTCCCTTGTACCGTCTTCCCCTCTTGTGTACCATCAACCCTTCACCTTCCCTTGTACCGTCTTCCCTCCTTGTGTACCATCAACCCCTCACCTTCCCTTGTACCGTCTTCACCTCTTGTGTACCATCAACCCCTCACCTTCCCTTGTACAGTCTTCCCCTCTTGTGTACCATCAACCCCTCACCTTCCCTTGTACCG
>NC_069452.1:12211085-12341085 GCF_026875155.1 Cherax quadricarinatus
GACAGAGTATGGGCTAGGTGGACAAGACTGCAGCCTCATCGGGGAGAAAGACCTTTGGGGTGACCAAACACCGAGCACGTCACGGAGGCCCATCAAAAAATAATGCTGCAGCTCGGGGGCCTGGCAAAACCTGAGATGCTTTCCAAACCTTAATAAGGAATCGTTCAAGCATGTACACTTGTATGTTAGGCCCATACGGGGAGTATGCACACCAGTTGGAACCCACCCCTGGTCAAGCCGTCAAGAAGTTGAGAAAGTACAAAGGTTTGCAACAAGGCTAGCCCCAGAGCTAAGGGAAATGTGTACGAGGAAAAGGTTAAGGGAAATCGGACTGCCAGGGGGCGAAGGGTCAGGGGGAATGTTAACGAATAAAGATACTGGGGGAATGGGGACAGGTGGCAGAGATGGATTTTCCCGGGAGGGGGACAAGGGACAAGGGGTCACAATGGAAGTGAAGACTCAGAGAGTCACAGGGACGTTGGGAAGTTTTTCTTCAGTCATAGATTTGTCAGAAGGGGAATAGCCTGCAAGTGAAGAGTGGAGGCAGGAAAAAAAATAGTTTAAGAAAAGGTATGACAAAGCTCACGAAGCAGAGAGAGGACCAGTAGCGATCAGTGAAGAGGGGGGGGCCCGGAGCTGAGTCTGACCCCTGCAAAAAATTAGGGGGTACAACCCCCACACCACAAATACCACACCACAGCACGCCCAAACCCCACAAACACAACAACAACCCCCCCAATACCACACCACACAACACACAAACACACACACAAAACCCCAAAACAACACAACCAAAACAACCACACAAACAACCACACAAAACACACACAAACAAAAAAACACACACACAACAACAAAAAAACACACACACACCAAAAAAACACACACACAAAAAACACACAACACACACCACACACACAACCACACACAACACAAAAACACCCACACACAACACACACACACACACACCACACCAAAAAAAAACAAAAAACAACACACACACCAACCAACACACCACACACACACAAAACACACCGGCGCGCCCCCAACCCCCACCAAAAACCCCAAACAACAACACCCACACACAACACCAACACACAAACCCCACAAACACAACACAAAAAAACACACACACACCCAACCACACCCCCGCGCCCCAAACACACCAAAACCACCAAACCCCCACCCCACACAAAAACCCCCCCCCCCCCAAACCCCCCCCCCCCCCCCCCCACCCCCCCCCCCCCCCCCCCCCCCCCCCCCACACCCCCCCCCCCCCCCCCCCAAACACACACCCCCCCCACCCCCAAAAACACCCCACCCCCCCACACCCCCCCCAACCCCACACCACACCCACAACCCCCCCACAACACCACCAACCCCACAACACACACACACACACACCCCACACCACCCCCCCCCCCCCCACACAAAAAACACACACACACACAAAACCCCACACCCAAAAAACCACCACCCACCAAACAACACACACCCAACAAAAAACACAACAAACAAAACACAAACACCCACACAACAAACCAACACACACAACCACACACACACAACAAAACACCACACACACCACAAAAAACCACACACAAACCCCCAACACACAACACAACAACACAACAACACACACACAACACACAACACACCCAAAACACACAAAACAAAAACCCACACAACCAACACACACACACACCAACCCCCCCCCCCCCCCACACAACACACACACACACAACAACAACACACACAAAACACAAACACACACAACCCACACACACACACCCAAAACACCACAAACACACACACCACACACACACACACAACCCCACACACACAAAACACAAACCAAACACACACCACACCACACCCACAACACACACACCCCAACACACACACACACACACACACACACAACCCCCACAAACACACAACACAACCACACACACACACACACACAACACCACACAAAACAAACCACACACACACAACACACACACACACACAACACACACACACACACACACACACACACACACACAACCACACCACACACACACACATTAATTTCACACACTGTAAACACAAATACCAATGTTTAAAAGGCGTATCAACACAAATTCCTAAATCCCTATACTTACGCCGCGAAAAAAGCGTATATCCGTACAGCACGCGGGCGTATATACCTGTAACATACTGTGACCATTGTCGAGGGTGGTTATACCATCACTACACACTGTCATAACAAGCTGGAGCTTTTCGTCATCTGACCGAAACCTTCTACTGGCTTGCGACTCCATTCCCTGTAAAAATTATGAGGCTGGAGGTTATGTAAGTTACATTGCAGTCTGATAAGTAAGTTTTCGTCTACACAATAGACTTCTTCAGTCGAATACAGAGACAGTAGCAGTGGTGAAGAGACGAGGTAGTCAGTCCTGTCACCCTTGATGTCTTAGACTTGAGGTGGTCAGTCCCTCAGTCTGGAGAAGAGTTCTTCTCCATAGTCTGGAACAATCCTTCCAGGGTTTTGCTCCGTATTCTCGAACATATGTTCCAGAGTTCTGCTGCATAGTCTGGAACAACTGTTCAATAGCCTGGAAAATTGTTCCACAGCCTGGAACAATTTCAGAGATGTTATTAACTTGAACCCCTGGTCTGGTAGCGGGCCACGGGGACGTTGACCCCCACAAACATGCTTGTTGCAAGCATCACATTTGTATTGCACTGAGGAGGAGAGCATGCAAGATGCAACAAGCCTGGGTGATACCCTCGTTGCATGCCCGTGTGGGTAGACTGCTGATTGTGTCTTCAATTATATTGAGCACTCGCCTGCCCTGGTCAGTATGCCAAGTGAATTAATGACTTCTAGTACTCCAGTAGAGCAGTTTGTACTGTGTACTTATTGCACACACACACACAGTGGTGTAGTGGAGGCAGGATCCATACATAGCTTTAAGAAGAGTGTCATGTAGGGGGGGCTGACGCCGTCAAGAACAAAAGACCTCAGACGTGGGCGTGGCTACAGACGTTTGCCAAGGCAAGGTGTGACCATATAATTGGTTAAATTAGGTCTCCCCAAAGACCTATAAGGCCAGCTGAACTACATCACAAGAGGTATGATCCTTATGGAGAAAGATTGAAGACTCTTAAGTTACATTCACTTGTTAGACGAAGAATGAGGGGAGACCTGATCGAAGTGTATAAGTGGAAGATAGGTATTAATAAAGGGGATATTCATAAGGTCTTGAGGATGTCTCTCCAAGAGAGAACCCGCAGTAATGGATTTAAATTAGATAAGTTTAGATTTAGAAAGGACATAGGAAAGTATTGGTTTGGAAATAGGGTAGTTGATGAGTGGAACAGTCTACCTAGTTGGGTTATTGAGGCTGGGACTTTGGGTAGTTTCAAATTTAGGTTGGATAAGTACATGAGTGGGATGGGTTGGATTTGAGTGGCATTGAAAATTGGGTTGGGCAAATGCTTGTTAGTGGGATGAATTGTAAAGGACCTGCCTAGTATGGGCCAACAGGCCTGCTGCAGTGTTCCTCCTTTCTTATGTTCTTATGATAAAGGTCATGGAGCGGGAAGAGTGACCCAGTAGCGGCCAGTGAAGAGGCGGGGGCCAGGAGCTGTGACTCGACTCCTGCAACCACAACTACGTGAGTACAACTAGGTGAGTACACACACTCTAATACACTTAGCTAAACACGTAAGGAAACTAGAGAAAGTGCAAAGGTTTGCAACAAGATTAGTCCTGGAGCTAAGAGGTATGTCCTACGAGGAGAGGTTAAGGGAAATTGACCTGACGACACTGGAGGACAGGAGAGATAGGGGGGACATGATAACGATATATAAAATACTAAGAGGTATAGACAAGGTGGACAGAGACAGGAGTTCCAGAGATATGACGTCACAATTGGAAGTTGAACGTAAGAACATAAGAACATAAGAAAGGAGGAACACTGCAGCAGGCCTGTTGCCCCATACTAGGCAGGTCCTTTACAATTCATCCCACTAACAAAACATTTGACCAACCCAATTTGTATTGATAAAGCCACTGGATGGCGAAACGTCTACAATAAAGATTGTAATAAAGTTGGTAGAATTACCGACAATATGTAAAGTAAAAGGACACAAGTGCAACTAATGTGACATTTATTGTGGCAACGTTTCGCTCTCCAGGAGCTTTATCAAGCCATTACAAACAATACATGGACACAGAGGGTATATAAAGGCTCAGAGTGAGGTGAATACTAGTGAGGTACCATTTCGATGTTCACTAGTGGTAGTAGTAGTAGTGGTAGTGACAAAAGTAATACAATATGGTAGAGCAATTAATTCGTACATGAGTAAAAGGATATAAAAGCTATTACTTGGGTAACATAAAAATAGGTTGGACAAATATTAACTGGAATGAGGCAGCTTGTTTCAGTGTTCACTCTCTGTGCTTTGTGTAGTATAAGAGGAGAGACTATGTGATGGCAGGGTTTACTGTTTTCAGGAGGATTCTTGCTAAGACTTCGGAGATGGTGAAGCTGCCGTTGTTTTGTTTAATGGTATTCGAAACAGCGATCAGTGCTGATTCAAGGCACTTGCGTGTGCGGAAATTAGTTTCTTTTATCACTAATTGGGCGTCTCTGAATTTCATAAGATGATTGGTGGAATTTCGGTGTTGTACACAGGCGTTGTTTAAGTTGTCGTTCCTACATGCGTATATGTGTTCATTGAGGCGGGTGTCGAGGTTTCTTGCTGTTTCACCTACGTAGATCTTGTCACAGCCTCCACAGGGTATAGTGTAAACTCCTGCATTGACTGGTTCGTGGTGCTTGGGTTTTGTTATGGTTCGATCCTTTATTGAAGTGGTAGAAGTGATGGCGACTCTGGTGTTAGCTTGTGAAAGTACTTTTGAGACGTTTAGTGCAACCTGGCTGTTGGGAAGAATTATAACTTTGTTGGGAGCGGTGTTGATGCGTGGAGAATTGATGATCTGAAGAGCTCTTTTCTTGCAGTCTTTGATGAAAAAAGAAGGAAATTGTAACTCAGTGAATGTTTGGTGAATGTAAGTACATTCCTCGTCAAGAAACTCAGGACTACAAATTCGGTATGCTCTTAGGAAAAACCCGATGATGATGCCTCTTTTGGTCTTGGTATCTTGACTGGAATAGAAGTGTGTGAGATCATTTTTATTGGTGGGTTTCCTCGACGTCCTCATTCACAAAGTAGACAACAACCTAAGATTTCAAGTTTATCGGAAACCCACCAATAAAAATGATCTCACACACTTCTATTCCAGTCAAGATACCAAGACCAAAAGAGGCATCATCATCGGGTTTTTCCTAAGAGCATACCGAATTTGTAGTCCTGAGTTTCTTGACGAGGAATGTACTTACATTCACCAAACATTCACTGAGTTACAATTTCCTTCTTTTTTCATCAAAGACTGCAAGAAAAGAGCTCTTCAGATCATCAATTCTCCACGCATCAACACCGCTCCCAACAAAGTTATAATTCTTCCCAACAGCCAGGTTGCACTAAACGTCTCAAAAGTACTTTCACAAGCTAACACCAGAGTCGCCATCACTTCTACCACTTCAATAAAGGATCTAACCATAACAAAACCCAAGCACCACGAACCAGTCAATGCAGGAGTTTACACTATACCCTGTGGAGGCTGTGACAAGATCTACGTAATAAAGTTGGTAGAATTACCGACAATATGTAAAGTAAAAGGACACAAGTGCAACTAATGTGACATTTATTGTGGCAACGTTTCGCTCTCCAGGAGCTTTATCAAGCCATTACAAACAATACATGGACACAGAGGGTATATAAAGGCTCAGAGTGAGGTGAATACTAGTGAGGTACCATTTCGATGTTCACTAGTGGTAGTAGTAGTAGTAGTAGTAGTAGTAGTGGTAGTGACAAAAGTAATACAATATGGTAGAGCAATTAATTCGTACATGAGTAAAAGGATATAAAAGCTATTACTTGGGTAACATAAAAATAGGTTGGACAAATATAGACTGGAATGAGGCAGGTTGTTTCAGTGTTCACTCTCTGTGCTTTGTGTAGTATAACAGGAGAGACTATGTGATGGCAGGGTTTACTGTTTTCAGGAGGATTCTTGCTAAGACTTCGGAGATGGTGAAGCTGCCGTTGTTTTGTTTAATTGTATTCGAAACAGCGATCAGTGCTGATTCAAGGCACTTGCGTGTGCGGAAATTAGTTTCTTTTATCACTAATTGGGCGTCTCTGAATTTCATAAGATGATTGGTGGAATTTCGGTGTTGTACACAGGCGTTGTTTAAGTTGTCGTTCCTACAGGAACGACAACTTAAACAACGCCTGTGTACAACACCGAAATTCCACCAATCATTTATGAAATTCAGACGCCCAATTAGTGATAAAAGAAACTAATTTCCGCACACGCAAGTGCCTTGAATCAGCACTGATCGCTGTTTCGAATACAATTAAACAAAACAACGGCAGCTTCACCATCTCCGAAGTCTTAGCAAGAATCCTCCTGAAAACAGTAAACCCTGCCATCACATAGTCTCTCCTGTTATACTACACAAAGCACAGAGAGTGAACACTGAAACAACCTGCCTCATTCCAGTCTATATTTGTCCAACCTATTTTTATGTTACCCAAGTAATAGCTTTTATATCCTTTTACTCATGTACGAATTAATTGCTCTACCATATTGTATTACTTTTGTCACTACCACTACTACTACTACTACTACTACTACTACCACTAGTGAACATCGAAATGGTACCTCACTAGTATTCACCTCACTCTGAGCCTTTATATACCCTCTGTGTCCATGTATTGTTTGTAATGGCTTGATAAAGCTCCTGGAGAGCGAAACGTTGCCACAATAAATGTCACATTAGTTGCACTTGTGTCCTTTTACTTTACAAGATCTACGTAGGTGAAACAGCAAGAAACCTCGACACCCGCCTCAATGAACACATATACGCATGTAGGAACGACAACTTAAACAACGCCTGTGTACAACACCGAAATTCCACCAATCATCTTATGAAATTCAGAGACGCCCAATTAGTGATAAAAGAAACTAATTTCCGCACACGCAAGTGCCTTGAATCAGCACTGATCGCTGTTTCGAATACCATTAAACAAAACAACGGCAGCTTCACCATCTCCGAAGTCTTAGCAAGAATCCTCCTGAAAACAGTAAACCCTGCCATCACATAGTCTCTCCTCTTATACTACACAAAGCACAGAGAGTGAACACTGAAACAAGCTGCCTCATTCCAGTTAATATTTGTCCAACCTATTTTTATGTTACCCAAGTAATAGCTTTTATATCCTTTTACTCATGTACGAATTAATTGCTCTACCATATTGTATTACTTTTGTCACTACCACTACTACTACTACCACTAGTGAACATCGAAATGGTACCTCACTAGTATTCACCTCACTCTGAGCCTTTATATACCCTCTGTGTCCATGTATTGTTTGTAATGGCTTGATAAAGCTCCTGGAGAGCGAAACGTTGCCACAATAAATGTCACATTAGTTGCACTTGTGTCCTTTTACTTTACATACAATAAAGATACCCAGATGTTGCACATGTGTCTTAACTTTCATATTTGTAGATGAATGGTTCAGAGAACCGACATGTTGATAAATTAGACACATGTGCAACTCTTGGGTATCTTTATTGAGGAAAACGTTTCGCCACACAGTGGCTTCATCAGTCCATACAGATGACTCACAGGGATGTTAGGAAGTATTTCTTCAGCCACAGAGTAGTCAGGAAGTGGAATAGTCTAGGAAGCGATGTAGTGGAGGCAGGAACCATACACATCTTCAAGCAGAGGACACTACCAGCAAGGCTGGACCTAGTATACACCTTGAGTGCTTTTGACATTGAATCTGGACAGAATAGTGGATAGGGCTGATTTGACTTAGATAAGATTAACCTCATTTCCTTGCAGTTGCAAATTAACCTCGTTCATCTTTGTCAATACATCGTATATAAGTTATGTTAATTTTATTCTTTGTAAAGCATTTGTGTCACTTAGTGTTCGTGACTTGGAATTTGTTATCTAGATTTTGTACAACAATCGCTACCTTGGTTCTGATGCCACTCTGCCGCCTCCCTGCTGCCCCCTTTTTCCTCAACGCCCCCAAGGTTTCTTCCACCTCCCCAGGGGGGCAGCACCCCGCCTCCCTGCTGCCCCCTTTTTCCTCAACGCCCCCAAGGTTTCTTCCACCTCCCCAGGGGGGCAGCACCCCGCCTCCCTGCCGGGCCCTTTTTTTTTTCCCCTCAACCCCCCCAAGGTTTTTTTCCCTTACCCTTCCCGGGGGGGAAAGCCCCCCCCGCCCCCCTTTGTCCCCCTTTTTTCCCAACCCCCCCAAAGGGTTTTCCCTTTCCAAACCTCCCCGGGGGGGAAAGCACCCCCCCCCCCCCTGTTTCCCCCCCTTTTTCTTAAAAAACGCCCCCCAAGGGGTTTTTCCCACCCCCCCGGGGGGCAGCACCCCCCCCCCTCCGCCGCCCCCCTTTTTCCCCTAAAAACCCCCCCAAGGTTTCTTCCACCTCCCGGGGGGGCCAAAAAAGCACCTGGGCCTCCCTTGCTGCCCCCTTTTTTTCCTCAAGCCCCCCCCAAGGGTTTTCTTCCACCCTCCCCAGGGGGGCAGCCCCTCGCCTCCCCTCCTCCCCCCTTTTTCCCCCAACGCCCCCAAGGTTTTTTCCCCAAACCCCCCCAGGGGGGAAAGAAACCTGCCCCCCTCCCTGCCCCCTTTTTTTTCCCCTAAAACCCCCCCAAGGGGTTTCTTCCCACCCCCCCGGGGGGGGAAAGCACCCTCCCCTTTCCCCTGCCCCCCCCCTTTTTTTCCCCTCAACGCCCCCCAAGGTTTTTTTCCCAAACCCCCCCAAAGGGGGTTTGGGGCACCCACCTCGCCCCCCTTGCTCCCCCCTTTTTTCCCCCCCCAAAAAACCCGGCCCTTCCAAAGGGGTTTCTTCCCCCTCCCCAGGGGGCAGGCACCCCGCCTCCCTGCCGCCCCCTTTTTCCTCAACGCCCCCAAGGGTTTTCCCTTTCCACCTCCCCAGGGGGGGAAAGCACCTTCCCCCCCTTTGCCCCCCCTTTTTTTTCCTTTAAAACCCCCCCAAGGTTTTTTTCCCCCCCCCCAAGGGGGGGGGCCCAGCACCTCGCCCCCCCTGCTCCCCCCTTTTTTCCTCAGCGCCTCAGGTTTTTTTCCACCCTTCCCCAGGGGGGGCAGAAACCCCCCCCCCCTGCCGCCCCCTTTTTTTCCCCCAACCCCCCCAAAATTTTTTTCCACCTCCCCAGGGGGGGCAGAAACCTCCCTCCCAGCTGCCCCCTTTTTTCCCTTCAACGTTTCCAAATTTTTTTTCCCCACCTCCCCAGGGGGGGCAGCCCCCGCGCCTCCCTGCCCCCCCTTTTTCCTAAAACGCCCCAAGGTTTCTTCCCCCCCTCCCCGGGGGGCCCGGGCCCCCCGTCCCCCCTGCCGCCCCCTTTTTCCCTTTCCAAACCCCCCCAAGGTTTCTTCCACCTCCCCAGGGGGGGCAGCACCTCGCCTCCCTGCTGCCCCCTTTTTCCTCAACGCCCCCAAGGTTTCTTCCACCTCCCCAGGGGGGCAGCACCCCGCCTCCCTGCCGCCCCCTTTTTCCTCAACGCCCCCAAGGTTTCTTCCACCTCCCCAGGGGGGCAGCACCTCGCCTCCCTGCTGCCCCCTTTTTCTTAAAACGCCCCCAAAGGGGTTTCTTCCACCTCCCAGGGGGGCCCAGAAACCCGCCCCCCTGCTGCCCCCCTTTTCCTAAAACGCTCCAAAGGTTTTCTTTCCACCCCCCCCAAGGGGGGGCCCAGCACCCCGCCCCCCCTGCTGCCCCCTTTTTCCCTCAACCCCCCCAAGGTTTCTTCCACCCCCCGGGGGGGCAGCAACCCCGCCCTCCCGGCCGCCCCCCTTTTTCCTCAACCCCCCCCCCAAAGGGTTTTTCTTCCAAACCTCCCCGGGGGGCGCCCCTCCCCTCCCTGCTCCCCCCTTTTCCCCCCTCAACGCCCCCGGAAGGTTTTTTCCCCACCTCCCCGGGGGGGGCACCCCCCCGCCTCCCCTGTCCCCCCTTTTTTCCCCTAAACGCCCCCAAAGGGTTTTCTTTCCCCCCCCCCGGGGGGGCAGCACCCCCCCCCCCTCCGGCCCCCTTTTTCCTCAACGCCCCCAAGTTTCTTCCCCAACCTCCCCAGGGGGGCAGCCCCTTTTGCCTCCCTGCTGCCCCCTTTTTTCCCCCAAACCCCCCCAAGGTTTTTTTTTCCCCACCCCCCAGGGGGGCAGCACCTGGGCCTTTCCCTGCTGCCCCCTTTTTTCCCTAAAAACCCCCAAGGTTTTTTCCCAAACCCCCCCCGGGGGGGCAAAAAACCTTTCGCCTTTCCCCTGCGGGCCCCTTTTTTCCTCAACGCCCCCAAGGTTTTCTTCCCCCTTTTCCCCAGGGGGGGCGCACCTGCCCCCCTTTGCTGCCCCTTTTCCCCCCCAAACCCGCCCCAAGGTTTTTCCCACCTCCCCAGGGGGAGCAACCTCCTGCCCCCCTTTCCCTGCCCCCTTTTTTCCTCAACCCCCCCCCCAAGGGTTTTTCTTCCACCTCCCCAGGGGGGCAGCACCCCCCCTCCCTGCCCCCCCCTTTTTCCTCAAACCCCCCCAAGGTTTCTTCCACCCCCCCGGGGGGCTGCCCTCCCCTCCCTGCTCCCCCCCTTTTTTTTCCCCCAAACCCCCCCCCCAAGGGTTTTTCTTTCCACCTCCCCCCCCAGGGGGGGGCAGCACCTCCCCTTCCCTGCGCCCCCTTTTTCCCAAGCCCCAAGGTTTTTTTCCCCCTCCCCAGGGGGGCGGGCACCCCGCCTCCCCTGCCCCCCCCTTTTTTCCCAACCCCCCCCAAGGTTTCCCCCCACCTCCCCCAGGGGGGGCGCACCTCGCCCCCCGCTGCCCCCTTTTTTCCTCAACCCCCCAAAGGGTTTTTTTTCCACCCCCCCCAGGGGGGGCAGCACCCCGTCCTCCCTCCCGGGCCCCCTTTTTCCTAAACGCCCCCAAAATTTTCTTCCCCCCTCCCCGGGGGGGGCAAGGCACCTCGCCCCCCTGTTGCCCCCTTTTTCCCCCCTAAAACCCCCCCCAAAGGGTTTTTTCCCCACCTCCCCCAGGGGGGGCAGCACCCCCCGCCTCCTGGCCCCCCCCTTTTTTCCTAAACGCCCCCAAGGTTTTTTTCCCAAATTTTCCCCGGGGGGGGCAGCACCCCGTTTTCCCCCTGCCCCCCCCTTTTTCCTCAACGCCCCCAAGGTTTTTCTTCCCCCTCCCCAGGGGGGGCGCGCACCCCTAAACTTTGGAAATCGGTGTTTCTCAGGAATTATTGCATTAAAATGAAAATCCCAATAGTTTTAACCATCATTTCCCCATTATTTAGTGGTAAAAAAGGGGGGCACGGGCCCGGGGCCCCACGGGGGGCGCAGACCCCAAAAAACACTTTCCGGGGTATACTCCGGGTATGTAGCGGGGCTGACTCCCGGAAAAAATGTCTGAAGTCTGGCCTCTTTTTGGGGGTCGGCACGGAGGCCATGATTTTCAACCCCTGCAAAAACAGTTGTTTAAAGTACATTCTTCTCTCGGTCTCTCTCTCTCTCCCCTTTTTCTCCCTCTTCTCCCCCGTCTTCTCTTTTTTCCCCTTTTCCCCCCTCCCCCTTCTTCTCTTTCTCTTTTTCCCTCCCCTTACTTCAAAATAGAGGTTAAGTTTGACGTGGTTTTTGGCATTTTAGTGAGAGTCTACAATGGAAATTTGGGGCAAGCTTTTACCAGCCACGGGAAAACCCAAATGAACATGACTTTGAAGGCAACAAGAAAGTAGACATTAAGGTAAGAAGAGGTAAAATTTAAGGCAAGAAAAAAAGGAGGTGGGAACAGGGAAGGCAAAAAAGGTAGACATAAAGGCAAGAAGAGGTAGAAAAGGGCAAAAAAGAGGTGGGGACATGAAGGGGCAAGAAAAAAGGGTAGACATAAAAGGCAAAAAGAAGGGGGTAAAACATAAAGGGGCAAAAAGAGGTAGACATGATGGCAAAAAAGAAGGGGTTTAGACAGAAGGAAGAAGAAGAGGTAACATGATGGAAAAGAAGGGGTTTAGACAGGGAAGGCAAGAGAAAGAGGTTAGACAGGTGGAAAAGAAAGAGGTAAAACTTGAAGGCAAAAAAAAGGGGTTTGACATGAAGGCAAAAAAGGGGTTTAGACTTTGAAGAAAAAGAAGGGGTTTAGACATGATGGGCCAAAAAAAAGAGGAAAACATAAAGGGGCAAAAAGAAGAGGGACATAAAGGGCCAAGAAGAAGAGGTAGACATAAAGGGGAAAGGAAGAAGGGGTAGACATGAAGGCAAAAAGAAGAGGTGAATGAAGGCAAGAAGAAGAGGAGACATGAGGGGAAAGGAAGAAGAGGGAATGAGGGTCAAAAAGAAGGGGAAACATGATGGCAAGAAGAAGAGGTAACAAAATGGCAAGAAAAAAGGAGGAAAATTTAAAGGGAAAGAAGAAGAGGTAGACATGAAGGAAAAGAAGAAGAGGTGGGAAGGGAAGGCCCAAGAAAAGAGGTAAAAAAGAAGGCAAGAAGAGGTAGACATGAGGGCAAAAAAGAAGGGGGGAGCATTTTGGAAAAGAAGAAGAGGTAGCCCATGAGGGCAAAAAGAAGAGGAAGACATGAAGGAAGAAAAAAAGGAGGTAACATAAAAGGCAAGAAGAAGGGGTTAAACATGAAGGCAAGAAGAAAGGGACTGAAGGCAAAAAGAAGTTTTTAGAACTTGATAAAAAAAAAAAGAAGAAGGGGTTTGACATAAAACCCAAGAAGAAGGGTAGACATGGGGCCCAAAAGAAGAGGAAGACATGATGGCAAGAAGAGGTAGACTGAAGGCAAAAAGAAAAAGGGTAGACATGAAAGGCAAGAAAAAGGGGTTTAGACATAAAGGCAAAAAAAAGGGGTAGACATGAAGGAAAGAAAAAAGGGTAGACATGAAGGCAAGAAAAAGGTAGCATGAAGGCAAAAGAAGGGGTTTAGAATAAGGAAAAAAAAGAGGTAGAAAAAGATGGTTTGAAGAAGGGGGAAAAAATGAAGGCAAAAAAGGGGTTTAGACAAAAGGGAAAAGAAGAAAAAAGGTAACATGAAGGAAAGGGAAGAAAGGTAAACAGAAGGCAAAAGAAGAAGGGGTAGACATAAAGGGCCCAAGAAGAAGAGGTAGAATAAAGGAAAAGGAAGGGGTTTGGTTTAAAGGCAAGAAGAAAGGAAAGAATGAAAGCAAGAAGGGGGGGGGACTGAAGGCAAAAAGAAGAGGAAAGACTTAAGGAAAGAAGAGGTAGAATGGGCAAGAAGAAGAGGAAAATTGAAGGCAAGAAGAAGATTTTAAGCCCATGAAGGAAAGGGGAAGAAGAGGGTAGACTAAAGGCAAGAAGAAAGAGTTAAAGGGAAGGCAAGAAAAAGGGGTTTAGGACGGGAAGGGCCAAGAAGAAAAAGGTAGACAGGGAAGGCTTTTGAAAGAAGAGGGTGGACATGAAGGCAAAAAGGGAAGGGGGTAGACATGAAGGCGGGGGGAAGAAGAGGTGGGACATAAGGCAAGAAGAAGGGGTAGACATGAAGGCAAAAAGAAGGGGTTTAGACATGAAGGCAAAAAGAAGGGAAACGAAGGAAAGAAAAATAGGAAAGACATGAACCCAAGAAGGAAAGAGGTTTAGACTGAAGGCAAGAAGAAGGGTTTTTACAAAAAAGGCAAAAAGAGGTAGACTTTGGGAAAGGGAAGAAGAGGTAGACAGGGAAAGGCAAAAAGAAGAGGTAGACATAAAAGGCAAGAAAAAAGGGGTTTAGACATTGGAAGGCAAGAAGAGGTAGAATGAAGGCAAGAAGAGGTAGCCCTGAAGGAAAGGGAAAGAGGTAGACAGGGAAGGCAAAAGAAGAGGTAAAACAGAAGGCAAGAAGAAGGGGTTAACATGAAGGAAAGGGGGGGGGGGGGGGAAAGAAAAAAGGTGGGGACATGAAGGCAAAAAGGGAAGGGGGGGGGTAGAAAAGAAGGCAAAAAAAAGAAGGGGTTTTGACATAAAGGGCAAGAAAAGGGGGTAGACTTTGAAGGCAAGAAAAAGGGGGAAAGGAAATGAAAGGCAAGAAAAAAAGAGGTAGACAAAAGGGCCCAAAAATAAGATTTAAATAAAAGGAAAGGGAAGAAGGGGGGGTATACAAAAGGCAAGAAGAGGTAGACAGGGAAGGCAAGAAGAAGGGGTTTAGACATGAAGGCAAAAAGAAGAGGTGACATAAAGGGAAAAAGGAAGAAGGGGGTAGACTTTGAAGGGCAAGAAGAGGTAGACTTTGAAGGCAAGAAGGGGAAAAACTTTGAAGGCAAAAAAGGGGTTTAGCATGAAGGAAAGAAGAAAGTGGGACAGGGAAGGCAAGAAAAAAGAGGTAACATAAAGGGCCCAAGGGGGTTTGGAAAAGAAGGCAAGAAAAAGGGGGTAGATTTTTAAAAACAAAGATACCAGGGGGTGGGGTTTAAAACCCCCGGTCAAGAGCAAAAAATAAAAAGGAAAGAAAAAGAAAAAGAAGACTTTAAAGGAATGGAGACATAAAAAAAAGAAAACAAAGACAGGAAACAAAAGGGTAAAAAAAAACAAAACAAACCCCAAAGAAATTTTAACCATTAAAAAATTTTTAATTAATAAAAATAAAAATTTTTTTTAATTTAATGAAGGTTAAAGCAAGGTTTAATTTTTTTGGTTTAGTTAGCAGAGCACCCAGGAGGGAAATTTAAATTATTTGGGAACCCTTGAGGAGTTGCCTTTTTCTTACCCTTACCCTTAAGAATTACAAAACCTAAACCTTTTTTAAATAACCAAAATTGGTCAGTTTGTTTTTTTGTAAGCCCCCGGGGGTCCCCCTGTGTTTGTTTTGTGAGAGGTTTTTTGAGTTGGTTTTTGGGGCCCTTGTGTTTGTGTTTTGTGGGGTTTTGTTGGGTCTTGGCCCCCCCTTGTTTTGTGTTTTGGATTTTTGTTAAATGATTTCCTTGGCCCCCCTGTGTTTGTGTGTGTGGAGGTTTTTTGTTTTGGGGTTTTTGGGCCCCCCCTTGTGTTTGTGTGTGGAGGGTTTTTTGATGAGTCTTGGTCCCCCTTGGGGTTTGTGTGGGGGACGTTTTTTGTGAGTTTTGGTTCCTGTGTTTTGTTTTTTGGTGGAGGTTGTTTGATGGGTTTGGTCTCCGGTTTGTGTGTTTTTGGGGGGTTGGGTTGATGAGTCTTGGTTTTCCCTGTGTTTGTGGTGGAGGTTGTTGATGAGTCTTGGTCCCCCTGTGTTTGGGGTTTGTTGGGGGGTTTGGGTTTGATGAGTTTTGGGTCCCCCCCTGTGTTTGTGTTTGTGGAGGTTGTTGTTAGTCTTGGTCTCCCTGTGTTTTTTTGTGTGGGGAAAGGTTTTGTTGAGTCGGGTTTCCCCCTTGTTTTTGTGTGTGGACTTTTGTTGATGATCTTGGCCCCCTTTTGTTTTTTGGTTTTTGTGTGGAGGTTGTTGTTTGGGGTCTTTTTCCCTTTGTTTGTGTCTTTTGGGAGGTTTTTGATGAGTCTTGGGCCCCCTTTTGTTTGTTTTGTGGAGGTTTTTTTGGGGAATGAGTTTTTGGCCCCCTTGTTTTGTGTTGTGGGGGGTTTTTGTTGATGATTTTGGGGGCCCCCCTTGTGTTTGTGTGTGGGGGGTTGTTGATAGTTTTGGGTTTCCCCCTGTGTTTTGTTGTGGACGTTTTTTGAGGGAGTTTTGGTTTCTCCCTGTGTTTGTGTGTGGGGAAAGGGTTGTTGATGAGTTTTTGGTCCCCCTTTGTTGTTTTTTGTTTTTGTGGAGGTTTTTGAGGATTTTTTTTGGTTTCCCCCTGTTTTTGTGTGTGTGGGGGGTTGTTGTTGAGCCCTTGGTTTTCCCTGTTTTTTGTGTTGTGGAGTTTTTTGGGATGAGTCTGGCCCCCCTGTGGTTTTTGGTGGACTTGTTGATGGTTTGGGGTCCCCCTGTTTTTGGGTGTTTGGGGTTTTTTGATGAGTTTTTGGTTTCCCTGTTTTTTGTGTGTGTGGAGGTTGTTGTGAGCCCTTGGCCCCCCCGGTTTTTGTGTGTGTGGGGGTTTTTTGATGAGTCTTGGGTTCCCCCTGGG
Organism: Cherax quadricarinatus; assembly: GCF_026875155.1. Lineage (NCBI taxonomy): Eukaryota > Metazoa > Arthropoda > Malacostraca > Decapoda > Parastacidae > Cherax > Cherax quadricarinatus. The sequence continues at coordinate 12,227,258 of NC_069452.1, forward strand.
GGTTTGTGTTGTGGAGGTTTTGTTGATGGCCCTTGGCCCCCTTTTGTTTGTTTTGTGGGGGGTTGTTGAGGGTTCTTGGTCCCCCTGTTTTTTGTATGTGTTGGAGGTTTTTGAAAAAGTCTTGGCCCCCCTTGTGTTTGTTGTGTGGAGGTTTTTGGGATGGTTTTGGGCCCCCCTGTGTTTGTTTTGTGTGGAGGTTTTTGGGATGATTTTTGGTTTCTCCCTGTTTTTTGTGGGTGGGGAGGTTGTTGGTGAGTTTGGCCCCCCTGGGGTTTGTGGGGGGTGTGGGGGGTTGTTGATGATTTCGGGGCCCCTGGTTTGTGTGTTTGGAGGTTTTTAATGTAGTTTTGGGGTCCCCCTTTTGTTTTGTGTGTGGGGGTTTTGTTGTGAGCCCTTGGTCCCCCTGTGTTTTTTGTGGTTGGGGGGAGGTTTTTTTGATGGTTTTGGCCCCCCTTGTGTTTGTGTGTGGGGGGGTTGTTGATGGTTTTGGGTTTCCATCTGTTTTTTGTGTGTGGGGAAAGGTTGTTGATGAGTCTGGCCCCCCTGTGTTTGTGTGGGGAAAGGTTTTTTTGGATTGAGTTTTTTGGTCCCCCTGTGTTTTGGTGTGTGTGGGGTTGTTGATGAGTTTTTGGTTCCCCCTTTGTGTTTGTGTGTGTGGGGGTTTGGGTTGATGAGCCCTTGGCCCCCCTGGTTTGTGTGTGTGGAGGTTGTTATGATTTCTTGGTTCCTGGGGTTGGGGGGGTGTGGGACGTTTTTTGAGGGGAGCCCTTTGGCCCCCCTTTTTTGGGGTGTTTTGTGGGGGTTGTTTGATGAGTCTTTGGCCCCCCTGTGTTTTTGTGTTGGAGGTTGTTGATGGGGTTTTTGGTCCCCCTGTGTTTTTGTGTGGAGGGTTTGTTGATGGTCTTGGGTCCCCCTGGTTTGTTTTGTGGGGAGGTTTTTTTAAAGGGTCTTGGCCCCCCTTTTTTTTGTGTGTGTGGGGGTTTGGGTTGATGGTCTTGGTTTTCCCTGTTTTTGTGTGTGTGGACGTTGTTGATGAGTTTTGGCCCCCCGGGTGTTTGTGTTTTTTTGTGGGGGGTTTTTTGAGGGAATCTTGGCCCCCCTGTGTTTGTTGTTGGGAGGTTTTTTTGATGAGCCCGGGTTTCCCCCTTTTGGGGTTTTGGGGTGTTTTGGGGGTTTGTTGATGAGTTTTGGGTCCCCCTGGGGTTTGTGTGTGTGGGGGTTTTTGTTGATAAATTTTTGGCCCCCCCTGGTTTGTTGGTGGGGGTTTTTTAAATGAGTTTTGGGTCCCTGTGTTTTTGTGTGTTGTGGAGGTTGTTGATGACCCTTGGCCCCCTGGGGTTTTTTTAATGGTGGGGGTTTGGGGAAATTTTAAAAAACACAAATCCCAGTAAAATTTTTGATCCTTTATTAAATCCCGTTTCGCCACACGGTGGGCTTTTTCAATTAACAAACAGAACTACCTGGGGTGGAAAGGGAAAACCCCGAGTATTTATAGCCCGGCTGGGTCAGGTGAAGAATGCTGAAACCCTGATGAGGGTACCAAGGGGAAAAACCCTTTATTTAAAACTTTTTTTTAAAAGGACTCCCCGGGCCATTCTGAGGGAGCTGGGAACAAGGAAGAAACTTCTGCACGCCATGCCCAGAAACCCCCAGACCTGCCAGAATGTACGGCCTCCCAAAGGGACTCAAAAAGCCCTGGTTTTCCCACTGAGGCCCATATCCTCGGGAATAGGCAGTGCTCCCCACAAGCTCTCAGGAATTCTCGCCAAACACCTCTCGAAACTCTTGGGCACTATCAGTCCAGCACATCTCAAACACTCAGGTGATCTTCTCAATCGCATTCGCAACATCAACATCAGGAACAAGAAACTTTCCAGCCTTGACGTGACTTCCCTATTCACTAAAGTACCTACTAAACAAGCCATCGATCTCTTGCGCAAGAAAATTGACGATTCACTTGATCTTCCCATTCCAGCCAGCGACTTCATCGACCTGGTTGAACTATGTGTTGGCTTTACGTGTTTCTCTTTTGAAAATCACCTCTTTCAGCAGACTTTTGGACTACCCATGGGTTCGCCACTCAGTGCAGTCCTAGCGAACCTATACATGGAACATCTAGAAGCCGAACGTTTCTCCACCATTATTCCTTCGTCTGTCACCTGGCTCCGTTATGTTGACGACATTCTCCTCATAACTCCTAAACGCTTCAACGTTCAAGCTCTCCAAGACAAGCTCAACCAGGTCGAGCCTTCAATCCAGTCACACTTGAAGAAGAGGTCGACAACACTCTTCCTTTCCTTGATGTTCTACTCTGCAAAGCTGACCACGAACTTCGTTTTAAAGTCTATCGAAAACCCACCAACCAAAACGATCTTCTCCACTTCTACTCTCACCACGACACCAAAACCAAACGTGGTGTAATTATAGGCTTCTTCCTGCGTGCACTCAGAATCTGCAGCAACGAGTTCCTTGAGGAAGAATGCACTATAATTGAACAGGTATTTTCCAAACTCCACTATCCTCGTCACTTCATCAGAGACTGCAGACGGCGAGCACTAAACATCTTCAACACACCCAGAGAAGACACTGCCGAGAAGAGATACATAGTCCTTCCCACCAACTCCATTGCCAAACATGTTTCCAACATCTTTGCCAAAACATCATTCCAAGTATCTACCTCCACAACCACGACCATCAAGGACATCACCAGTAGTAGGCAGGACAAGCCTCCATCCTCTGCAGGGGTATACATAATCCCTTGTAATGACTGCAACAAGTTATACGTGGGCGAAACATCAAGGACCTCCAAACACGTATTTCAGAACACCAATACGCAAGCAGGTCTGACGACACAAGAATGCCTGCGTACAACACCGTAATTCACACAACCACTTGATAAACTACAGAAACTCAAGACTTATCGCCAAAAGAAAGACAACACTCAATACCGAAGTTTCCTGGAATCATCACTTATTTCTATATCCGACAACTTCAACCAGAATAGTGGCTTCTATAACATAGCTGAACCATTGCCAAGAAACTTCTTCATCGCTATCCCACATAAGAACACTGTAGAAGGTCTGCTCACCAACTTGTCCAGTCTCCTTTCCAAGCTACCCAAGTTTTTAGACTCTACAACCCAACTCGGTACATCATCAGATGCAGCATTCTTCACCTGACCTCAGCCGGACTATAAATACTCGCGTTCCTTCCACCCCAGGTAGTTCTGTTTGTGACTTGAAAAAGCCCACTGTGTGGGCGAAACGTAGTCAATAAAGGATCACATTATACTGCATTTGTGTTTATATTGCCATTGTGTCGGTATTTTATACCATTTATTTCCATGTGTGGAGGTTGTTGATGAGTCTTGGTGCCCCTGTGTTTGTGTATGTGGAGGTTGTTGATGAGTCTTGGTCCCCCTGTGTTTGTTTGTGGAGGTTGTTGATGAGTCTTGGTCCCCCTGTGTTTGTATGTGTGGAGGTTGTTGATGAGTCTTGGTCCCCCTGTGTTTGTATGTGTGGAGGTTGTTGATGAGTCTTGGTCCCCCTGTGTTTGTATGTGTGGAGATTGTTGATGAGTCTTGGTCCCCCTGTGTTTGTGTGTGGAGGTTGTTGATGAGTCTTGGTCCCCCTGTGTTTGTGTGTGTGAGGTTGTTTGATGAGTCTTGGGCCCCTTTGTTTGTGTGTGGGAGGTTGTTGATGAGTCTTGGTCCCCCTGTGTTTGTGTGTGTGGAGGTTGGGTTTAAAGAGTCTGGTCCCCTGGTTTATTTGTGTGGAGGTTTTGATGAGCTTCGTCCCCCCTGTTTTGTGTGGGAGGTTGTTGATGAGCTTGGTCCCCCCGTGTTTTTATGTGTGGAGGTTGTTGATGAGTCTTGGTCCCCCCGTGTTTGTATGTGTGGAGGTTGTTGATGAGTCTTGGTCCCCCTGTGTTTGTGTGTGTGGAGGTTGTTGATGAGTCTTGGTCCCCCTGTGTTTGTTGTGTGGAGGTTGTTGATGAGTCTTGGTCCCCCTGTGTTTGTGTGTGGAGGTTGTTGATGAGTCTTGGTCCCCCTGTGTTTGTTGTGTGGAGGTTGTTGATGAGTCTTGGTTCCCCTGTGTTGGGGTGTGGACGTTGTTGATGAGTCTTTGGGCCCCCTGTTTTGTGTGTGGAGGTTTTGATGGTCTTGGTCCCCCTGTGGGTTTTTGTGTGGGGGTTGTTGATGAGTCTTGGTCCCCCTGTGTTTGTGTGTGGAGGTTGTTGATGAGTCTTGGTCTCCCGTGTTTGTGTGTGTGGAGGGTTGTTGATGAGTCTTGGTCTCCCTGTGTTTTGTGTGTGGAGGTTGTTGATGAGTCTTGGTCTCCCTGTGGTTTGTGTGTGTGGAGGGTTGTTGATGAGTCTTGGTCCCCCTTGTTTTTGGTGTGGGTTTTGATGAGTCTTGGTCTCCCTGTGTTTGTGTGTGTGGAGGTTGTTTGATGAGTCTTGGTCCCCCTGTGTTTGGTGTGTGGACGTTTTTGATGAGTCTTGGTCCCCCCGTGTTTTTGGGGTGGAGGTTGTTGATGAGTCTTGGTCTCCCTGTGTTTGTGTGTGTGGGGGTGGTTTGATGAGTCTTGGTCTCCCTGTGTTTGGTGTGTGGAGGTTGTTGATGAAGTCTTGGTCCCCCTGTGTTTTGTGTGTGTGGAGGTTTTTGATGAGTCCTTGGTCCCCCTGTTTTGTGTGTGGAGGTTGTTGATGAGTCTTGGTCCCCCTGTTTTGTATGTTGGAGGTTGTTGATGAGTCTTGTCCCCCTGTGTTTGGTGGTGTGGAGTTGTTGATGAGTCTTGGTCTCCCTGTGTTTGTGTGTGTGGAAGTTGTGATGAGTCTTTGGGCCCCCTGTGTTTGTGTGTGTGGAGGTTGTTGATGAGTCTTGGTCCCCCTGTGTTTGTGTGTGGAGGTTGTTGATGAGTCTTGGTCTCCCTGTGTTTGTGTGTGTGGAGGTTTTTTGATGGGTCTTGGGTCTCCCTTGTTTGTGTGTGTGGAGGTTGTTTGAAGATCTTGGTCCCCCCGTGTTTGTGTGTGTGGAGGTTGTTGATGAGTCTTGGTCCCCCTGTGTTTGTGTGTGTGGAGGTTGTTGATGAGTCTTGGTCTCCCTGTGTTTGTGTGTGTGGAGGTTGTTGATGAGTCTTGGTCCCCCTGTGTTTGTGTGTGTGGAGGTTGTTGATGAGTCTTGGTCTCCCTGTGTTTGTGTGTGTGGAGGTTGTTGATGAGTCTTGGTCCCCCTGTGTTTGTGTGTGGAGGTTGTTGATGAGTCTTGGTCCCCCTGTGTTTGTGTGTGTGGAGGTTGTTGATGAGTCTTGGTCCCCCTGTGTTTGTGTGTGTGGAGGTTGTTGATGAGTCTTGGTCTCCCTGTGTTTGTGTGTGTGGAGGTTGTTGATGAGTCTTGGTCCCCCTGTGTTTGTGTGTGGAGGGTTTTTATGAAATTTGGTCCCCCTGTGTTTGTGTTGTGGAGGGTTTTTGATGAGTCTTTGGGCCCCCTGTGTTTGTGTGTGTGGGGGTTGTTGATGAGTCTTGGTCCCCCTTGTTTGTGTGTGTGGAGGTTGTTGAGAGTCTTGGTCTCCCTGTGTTTGTGTGTGGACGTTTTTTGATGAGTCTTGGTCCCCTGTGTTTGTGGGGTTGGAGTTGTTGATGAGTCTTGGGTCCCCTGTGTTTGTGTGTGTGGAGGTTGTTGATGAGTCTTGGTCCCCCTGTTTTTGTGTGTGGAAAGGTTGTTGATGAGTCTTGGTCTCCCTGTGTTTGTGTGTGTGGAGGTTGTTGATGAGTCTTGGTCCCCCTGTGTTTGTGTGTAGGAGGTTTTGAGAGTCTTGGGCCCCCTGTGTTTGTGTGTGTGGAGGTTGTTTATGAGTCTTGGTCCCCCTGTGTTTGTATTGTGGATTGTTGATGATCTTGGTGCCCCTGTGTTTGTGTATGTTTGGGGGTTTGTTGAGAGTCTTGGTCCCCCTGTGTTTGTTGTGGAGGTTGTTGATGAGTCTTGGTCCCCCTGTGTTGTATGTGTGGAGGTTGTTGGAAGTCCCTTTGGGCCCCCTGTGTTGTATGTGTGGAGGTTGTTGATGAGTCTTGGTCCCCCTGTGTTTTTATGTGTTGGGGGTTGTTGATGAGTCTTGGTCCCCCTGTGTTTTTTGTGGGGAGGGTTTTTTGATGAGTCTTGGTCCCCCCGTGTTTGGGGTGTGTGGAGGTTGTTGATGAGTCTTGGTCCCCTTGTGTTTGTGTGTTGGAGGTTGTTGATGAGTTTTTGGTCCCCCTGTGTTTGTGTGTGTGGAGGTTGTTGATGAGTCTGGTCCCCCTGTGTTTATTTGTGTGGAGGGTTTTTGATGAGTCTTCGTCCCCCTGTGTTGTGTGGGGGAGGTTGTTGATGAGTCCCTTGGTCCCCCTGTGTTTGTGTGTGTGGGGGTTGTTGATGAGTCTTGGGCCCCCGTGTTTGTATGTGTGGAGGTTGTTGAAGAGTCTTGGTCCCCCTGTGTTTGTGAGTGGGGAGGTTGTTGATGAGTCTTGGGCCCCCTGTGTTTGTGTGTGGAGGTTGTTGATGATCTTGGTCCCCTGTGGTTTTTTGTGGGGGAGGTTGTTGATGAGTCTTGGTCCCCCTGTGTTTGTGTGTGGAGGTTGTTGATGAGTCTTGGTCCCCCTGTGTTTGTGTGTGGACGTTGTTGATGAGTCTTGGTCCCCCTGTGTTTGTGTGTGGAGGTTGTTGATGAGTCTTGGTCCCCCTGTGTTTGTGTGTGGAGGTTGTTGAGAGTCTTGGTCCCCCCGTGTTTTGTTGTGGGAGGTTGTTGATGAGTCTTGGTCCCCCGTGTTTGGTGTAGAGGGTTTTTGATGAGTCTTGGTCCCTTGTTTTTGTGTGTGGAGGTTGTTGATGTGTCTTAGTCCCCCTGTGTTTGTGTGTGGAGGTTGTTGATGAGTCTTGGTCCCCCCGTGTTTTTGTGTGGAGGTTTGTTGATGATTTCTTGGTTCCCCTTGTTTGTGTGTGGAGGTTGTTGATGATCTTGGTCCCCCGTGTTTGTGTGTGTGGAGGTTGTTGAGAGTCTTGGTCCCCTGTGTTTGTGTGTGGAGGTTGTTGAGTCTTGGGTCCCCCTGTGTTTGTTTTGTGTGGAGGTTGTTGATGGGCTCTTGGTCCCCCTGTGTTTGTGTGTGGAGGTTGTTGATGAGTCTTGGTCCCCCTGTGTTTGTGTGTGGGAGGTTGTTGATGAACTCTTGGTCCCCGTGTTTGTGTGTGGAGGGTTTTTGATGAGTCTTGGTCCCCTGTGTTTTTTGTGTGGAGGTTGTTGATGATTTTTGGTCCCCCTGTGTTTGTGTGTGGAGGTTGTTGGGTCTTGTTTCCCCCCGTGTTTGTGTGTGTGGAGGTTGTTGATGAGTCTTGGTCCCCCTGTGTTTGAGTGTGGAGGTTGTTGTTGAGTCTTGGTCCCCCTGTGTTTGTGTGTCGAGGTTGTTGATGAGTCTTGGTCCCCCTGTGTCTGTGTGCGTGGAGGTTGTTGATGAGTCTTGGTCCCCCTGTGTTTGTGTGTGGAGGTTGTTGATGAGTCTTGGTCCCTGTAAACTTGTGTGTCAAGGTTACTGATGAGTCTTGGCCCCTGTAAACTTGTGTGTCAAGGTTGCTGAAAGTCTTGGTCCCTGTAAACTTGTGTGTGGAGAGTGTTGAAGAGAGACAGACAGACAGACATAGAAAGACAGATAACAAAAATGAACTGTGAGAATAATACCCAGGAACGAAAGAAAATTGTTTAGGCCTATTGGTCCATGCTAGGCAGGTTCAACTCGCAATACTACATTACTGGTCCACACCTGGAGGAGTTACCTGGAGGGTATTCCCTGGGTCAGTGCCCCGCGACCCGGTCCACGACCAGGCCTCCCGGTGGATCAGGGCCTGATCAACCAGGCTGTTACTGCTGACCGCACGTATCCAGTGTATGAAGCACAGCCCAGCTGATCTGGCACTGACTTTATGTATCTGTCCAGCTCCCTCTTGAAGACAGTCATTGGTCTATTGGTAATTCCGTTTATGGCTGGTGGGAGGCTGTTGAACAGTCTTGGGCCCCTGACACTTATTGTGGTTTCTCCTAACGCACTCAGGGCATTCCTACTTTTCATTGGGGCATGTTGCACAGCCTGCCCAGTCTTTTACTTTCGTAGGAAGTGATTTCTGTGTGCAGGTTAAGGACCAGTCCCGCCAGGATCTTCCAGGTGTAGATTATGGTGTATCTCTCTCGCCTGCGCTCCAGTGAATACGAGTCAAGTGCTTCCAACTGTTCCCAGTAGTTAAGGTGTTTGATGGAACTTATATGTGCAGTAAGGGTTCTCTGTACATTCTCTAGATCTTAAATTTCACCTGTATTGAATGGAGATGTTAATGTACAGTAATATTCCAGCCTAGAGAGAACAAATGATTTAAAAAGGATCATCATTAGCTTAGCATCTCTTGTCTTGAAAGTTCTCATTATCCATCCTATCAGTGTCCTCGCTGATGTGATAGTGGCATTGTTGTGGTTCTTGAAGGTGAGATCCTCAGACATTACCACTCCCAGGTCCCTCACATTACTTTTCCGCTCTGTTGTCTTCTAGACCCCTGACTGTCTTCACGAACCAGCCGGGCTATGGTTCGTACGTTGGTGTACATGCGGCCAGCACATACAGCCTGGTTGATCAGGTCCTGATCCACCTCGAGGCCTGGTCATGGACCGGGCCGCGGGGGCGTTCTCCCCCGAAACACTCCCAGGTTTATTCCAAGTAGGGAGGCTGAGAAAACAGGAGGGGGTCGGAACAGGGAGGTAGGAAGTACGGAACAGGAGGGAGGAAGAACTGGGAAGTGGGGAAACAAAGGGAGGGTTGGAAGGACAGGGTAGTGGAGGAACAAAGGGAGGGTAGGAAGGACAGGGTAGTGGAGGAACAAAGGGAGGGTAGGAAGGACAGGGTAGTGGAAGAACAAAGGGAGGGTAGGAAGGACAGGGTAGTGGAGGAACAAAGGGAGGGTAGGAAGGACAGGGTAGTGGAAGAACAAAGGGAGGGTAGGAAGGACAGGGTAGTGGAAGAACAAAGGGAGGGTAGGAAGGACAGGGTAGTGGAAGAACAAAGGGAGGGTAGGAAGGACAGGGTAGTGGAAGAACAAAGGGGGGTAGGAAGGACAGGGTAGTGGAAGAACAAAGGGAGGGTAGGAAGGACAGGGTAGTGGAAGAACAAAGGGGGTAGGAAGGACAGGGTAGTGGAAGAACAAAGGGAGGGTAGGAAGGACAGGGTAGTGGAAGAACAAAGGGAGGGTAGGAAGGACAGGGTAGTGGAAGAACAAAGGGAGGGTAGGAAGGACAGGGTAGTGGAGGAACAAAGGGAGGGTAGGAAGGACAGGGGTAGTGGAGGAACAAAGGGTAGGGTAGGAAGAACAGGGTGGTGGAGGAACAAAGGGAGGGTAGGAAGGACAGGGTGGTGGAGGAACAAAGGGAGGGTAGGAAGGACAGGGTGGTGGAAGAACAAAGGGAGGGTAGGAAGGACAGGGTGGTGGAAGAACAAAGGGAGGGTAGGAAGGACAGGGTAGTGGAGGAACAAAGGGAGGGTAGGAAGGACAGGGTGGTGGAAAGAACAAAGGGAGGGTAGGAAGAACTGGGAAGTGGAGGAACAAAGGGAGGGTAGGAAGGACAGGGTGGTGGAGGAACAAAGGGAGGGTAGGAAGGACAGGGAAGTAGAGGAACAAAGGGAGGGTAGGAAGAACTGGGAAGTAGAGGAACAAAGGGAGGGTAGGAAGAACTGGGAAGTAGATGAACAAAGGGAGGGTAGGAAGAACTGGGAAGTAGAGGAACAAAGGGAGGGTAGGAAGAACTGGGAAGTAGAGGAACAAAGGGAGGGTAGGAAGGACAGGGAAGTGGAGGAACAAAGGGAGGTTACCTGGAGGTTATTCCGGGGATCACCGCCCCCGCGGCCCGGTCCACGACCAGGCCTCCCGGTGGATCAGGGCTTGATCAACTAGGCTGTTACTGCTGGCCGCACGCAGTCCAACGTACGAGCCACAGCCCGGCTGATCCGGCACTGACTTTAGGTATCTGTCCAGCTCTCTCTTGAAGGCAGCCAGGGGTTTATTGGTAATTCCCCTAATGCTTGATGGGAGGCTGTTGAACAGTTTTGGGCCCCGGACACTTATGGTGTTTTCCCTTAGTGCATCGCCTGCCCAGTCTTTTACTTTCGTAGGGAGTGATTTCTGTGTGCAGATTTGGGACCATTCCTTCCAAGATTTTCCAAGTGTAGATTATGATATATCTCTCCCTCCTGCGTTCCAACGAGTACAAGTCAAGTGCTTCCAAGCGTTCCCAGTAGTTAAGGTGCTTGACAGAACTTATACGTGCAGTAAAGGATCTCTGTATACTCTCTAGATCTGCGATTTCACCTGCTTTGAATGGAGATGTTAATGTGCAGCAGTATTCCAGCCTAGAGAGAACAAGTGATTTGAAAAGGATCATCATGGGCTTGGCATCTCTCGTTTTGAAAGTTCTCATTATCCATCCTATCAGTGTCCTCGCTGATGTGATAGTGGCATTGTTGTGGTCCTTGAAGGTGAGATCCTCAGACATTACCACTCCCAGGTCCCTCACACTACTTTTCCGCTCTATTATATGATCAGAGATTATAGTATACTCAGTGGTAGTTATTATTTCCTGCAGTTTTCCATAACGGAGTAGTTGGAATTAGTGTTCAGTGAAGATCATATTGTTCTGTGTTGCCCAGTGGAAAACTTGGTTTATATCTTCTTGGAGGTTAACAGTGTCCTCAGTAGATGACAGCCTCATGCAGGAGGGAGGGAGGGAGGGGGAGGGAGGGAGGGAGGGGGAGGGAGGGGGAGGGAGGAGGGAGGGGGGAGGGAGGGAGGGAGGGAGGGGAGGGAGGTAGGTAGGGAGGGAGGGAGGTAGGGGGGGGAGGTAGGAAGGCAGGGGGTAGGTAGGTAGGGAGGGAGGGTGGGAGGTAGGGAGGGAGGTAGGTAGGGTAGGGAGGGAAGGTGGGAGGTAGGTAGGGAGGGAGGGTGGAGGGAGGAGGAAGGGTGGGAGGTAGGTAGGGTGGGAGGTAGGTAGGGAGGGAGGGTGGAGGTAGGTAGGGAGGGAGGGTGGGAGGTAGGTAGGGAGGGAGGGGGCAGGTAGGGAGGGAGGGTGGGAGGTAGGTAGGTAGGGAGGGTGGGGGGTAGGGAGGGAGGTAGGGAGGGAGGGTGGGAGGTAGGGTGGGAGGTAGGTAGGGAGGAGGGCAGGTAGGGAGGGAGGGTGGGAGGTAGGTAGGGAGGGAGGGTGGGAGGTAGGTAGGGAGGGAGGGTGGGAGGTAGGTAGGGAGGGAGGGTGGGAGGTAGGGAGGGAGGGTGGGAGGTAGGTACTCGGGGGGATGGTGGGAGGAGGGAGGAAGGCAGGTAGGATGGGAGCGTGGAGGTGTAGTAGGGTGGAGGTAGGGATGGGAGGGTGGGAGGTAGGTTGGTGGGGAGGGAGGAAGGTAGGGGAAGGGGGGGAGGGAGGTAGGAGGGGGGAGGGAGGGAGGGGGGTAGGAGGGAGGGAGGAGGGAGGAGGGGGGGGGTGGGAGGTAGGGAGGGGGGAGGGAGGGAGGTAGGAGTGGGAGGGTGGGAGGTAGGGAGGGAGGGAGGGCAGGTTGGAGGGTGAGGTATGGTTGAGGGAGGGTGGGAGGTATGGAGGAGGGTGGGAGGTGGGGGGAGGGTTGGAGGTAGGGTGGGAGGTAGGGAGGAGGGTGGGAGGTAGGGAGGGAGGGTGAGAGGTAGGGAGGGAGGGTGAGAGGGTGGGTGGGAGGTAGGGAGTAGGGAGGGAAGGTGTGAGAGGTTGGGAGGAGGCAGGGTGGAGGTAGGGGAGGGGGTAGGGAGGGAGGGAGGGAGGGTCGAGAGAGTAGGGAGGGTGGGTGAGAGGTAGGGGGGAGGGAGGGAGGGAGGTAGGGAGGGAGGTAGGGAGGGAGGGTGGGACTGATGGATGAAAGGAAAATTAAGGAAGAGGGTCAGTGGGAAGGAGATGGTCAAATAAGGGGAGAGGAGGATGTCAGGAGGAAAATACTGAGGGAGAGAGGAGGGATGAAGGAGAGAAGAGAGGACAGAGAGGAAGAGAGGAGACGACGAGAGAGAGAGAGAGTGAGAGAGAGAGGAGAGAGACAAAGAGAGAGGTCAAAGGGAGAGAGAGAGAGGACCAAAGAGAGAGAGAGAGAGAGGGAAGAGAGGGGCGAGAGAGTGAGAGAGAGAGAGAGATCACACCAAGGCTAGACGAGATGTAGCAAAGAGAGAAAGTAAGAAGTGAGAGAGAGGACTGTGAAAGTGTAGTAGTGAGGCAGGCAGACGCAAGTGTAATTCTAGAAGGCACTAGGATGTTAGGCAGCCGTCCGTGTATCTAGTGTCTGGGACCCCTAGTTACTTGGTGACGTGGTGGTGGTGACGTGGTGGTGGTGACGTCGGTGGTGGTGACGGCCGGGGTGGTGGTTGACGGGTTGGTGGTGTCGGGGTAGGTGGTGACGTGGGTGGGGTTGGTGACGGTTGGGTGATAGTGTGTGGTGGTGCGGGGTGGGTGGTGGTGACGGGGTGGTTGGTGGATGAGTGGTGGTGGTGACGTGGTTGGTGGTGACGGTGGTGCGTTGGTCGAGTCGGTGACGGGCGGTGGTGGTGCGTGGTGGTGATGACGGTGGTGATGATGAGTGGTGGTGACGGTGGTGGTGGTGACACGGGTGACGTGGTGGTGGTGGTTTGGTGGTGGTGACGTGGTGGGTGGTGATGGTGGTTGGGGATGGTGGTAGTGGTGGTGATGGTAGTGGTGGTGATGGTGGGTAGGTGGTGGTGGATGGTTGGTGGTGATGGTGGTAGTGGTGGTAGTGGTGGCAGTGGTGGTGATTGTAGTGGTGGTGACGGTGGTAGGGGGGTGGTGATGGGTAGTGCGTGGTTGTTGGTAGGTCTGTGGTTGGTGATGGTGGTGTTGGTGGGTAAGTGGTGGTGATGGCGGGAAGAGACAGTTGGAAAAAAACGGTAAGGAAGAACTGGGAGCTGAGACGATTGAGAAAAGGAAGAGGGAAGGTGGGGGAAGGAGAAGAGAAGGGTCACGGGGGAGAAGGAGAGGTAGAGGGGCGGTGGGGGAAGGAGAACAGAGTAAGGGACACGGGGGAGGAGAGGATGAGGGGATGGTGGAGGGAAGGAGGAAGAGGGAAGGGACACGGGGGAAGGCCGAAGAGGAGAGGGGAGGTGGGGGGGAAGGAGTGGAGAGAGGACATGGGGGAAGGAGAGGTGAGGGGACGGTGGGAGGATGTGAGGATGAGGGGAGAGGGGGGGAAGGAAAGGGAGGGGTTTAAGAAGATAATCTCACCCCCATTTAATTAATCTGTGACCTCGTCAAAGACCCTCTTCTCTCTCTCTCTCTCTCTCTCTCTCTCTCTCTCTCTATCTAACTATCTGTAGATATCTATCTCTCTATCTATCTATCTCATCTCCATGTTTGAAACCATGGCCAAAACATCACGGTGTTCCGTATAATTAGGTTGGTTTGCACACTCTGTCACACACTGAGGTCTAGTGAGTGTGGTGCGATCAGCGGTACGATTTTTTCTTTAAGACACCTGCCTGTCTCTGCCTCCCTAGCAGTAAAATAGGTACCTGGGTGTTAGCCAATTTACATCTGCTGTCCTGCTCACCTAACAGTGAAATATACCTTGGTATTAGTCCTCGGGCCACTCAAGGTGGAGGGGACTAACCATAAAGGCGACTACCCTGCCCTCCAGAGGGGACAGTCGTCGCGGTTGTGCTCCGTCAAAAAACTGCGTTGTTCTGATGGCAGTTGAAGGGAACAGAATGCGGGAAATATAAGCGTGTGCAACCATAAAGTGCATATACTCCTTGGATACGTGGGGAAATAGCTGACCCGCTCTAGTAATTATTGCCGGTGTGTCGACACAAGTGGAAAATAAAACGAATATCGATCTATCTATCTATAAGTAATATAGTGAGTGACAAGGAGTTTATATGTGCAGTGGCATAGTGAACTAAATTGTAGTTAGAGATAATCCAAATTATCCCCAAGTATAGCGTTCATATATAGTGTAGAAAGGGGAATATCTTACAAGCGTGCTGGCCAGCGAAACTATTCAGAGGTCCAGTGAAGTGTTAATAAAGGATAAGTAACTACTATAGTCAAACAGATATTGAACGTGTGATGGTAGCATTGAGGTGCGGGAATCACAGCATACATTAATTGAGCATACGACCGTTAAATACCCAATACATAGTGTACAACATTTGGTATATATTTGTGAGTTGACCACCTCACCAGGGTAATTTATTTGCCAGAGGCGACAGAGATATGTAACTATCGTAACAGGTGTTATACAAGGAAAAGGATTGATAGGCGTGTGATATAGTGTACTGAATTGTGTATGAGGTAATCCTTTTAACCGAGTGCTAGTGTAAGCTATGGTGTTATTATATGGAACACTGCTAAGTTTACGGTCCACCCCCACTGATCCCCCCACCTCTCCCCCCGACCCTTCGTACCCAAACAGCGGGGGTTGGTTCCCTCACATGTGTACCCTTTCCATCGGACCCTACTTATCACCAAACCAAGACAAAGTGGAGACGTGGGGGATACAAACTGGATAAGTATTAAGCCATAGTAGAAATATTTAAAATAAGAGGATAGTTGATTGATGTGAAGGGAAATACAGCTGAACACATGCAGTGACTGGACTGGATTGTGGAAAAGGATATAAACCACCACCAAAATCTCTCGCCACCTCCCCCTCCGAACCCCAACCAGAAGGGATGGACCTCACCCCCCCTATTGGCCACCCATACCAATTCTCCTGACCACCCGAAACTACCTTCTTCATCACCGAAAACCCAGTCCACCACCACTACATATATAACTGTCCAGGAACAAGATAAAAAGCAGTGATCTTGAACAGGAATCAGAGCTGTTAGGATGTTATGATATTCTGTTGTTATAAACATAATAGTTTTTTAATGGGTAATTAGTTACCATGTAAATTACATCCCACATACCCATGTTACTATGTATTGACCTATAACACCCACACCTGCGTGCAGAGCTGAAAGGTAAAGTGAATGATCAAGCTCTGTGATACCCAGTTGCAAATAGGATACAGGCAGGAGGACAGTACAGTATACCTGTGGGAACATGTGGAAGGCTCTTGAGGAAACAATCTAGAATACATGCAACTTTGCTTTTCAAAACTTCATGTTACCTGTGCAAGAATATACACTGACACCAAAATGGCACATCTATCTGATAGGTGTTTCTGGATCTGCAACAGGGGATTGTGTGGACTATGGTAGGTATCAGGAAAGCTCACTCAGGAGGTTAATAATACAATAAACACGAGAAAAAAGGAGGAACTATTGAATAGTCTACCTGGAATATATAGAGCATGGGAAGATAGGAGAGGAGTAAAGTCTAAAACTACAGAGAATGCCCAGTCCTACACCAACTGACCCAAAAATAAGCAGATTAAACACTAGAAAAACTCGGGAAACAAAAACAACAGCTAGTTCAGTGCCCAGCCTTAGGGCTGACCCAGATCCTGCCCCCAGCCATTGTGGAAATCTGGATTCAGTTTAAAGACTCCTCCCAGCTACCAATGCCATATCCCCTAGTACAGTTGTAGTTAGAGGAGCCCTCCTCTGGAGTAGACTCTTCTGCAAACCATCACAGTCATTGCCCCAGCCCCATCCCCAGCCCCAGTGCTGACCAGACCCAGCCCCCGCCTTTACTGCCAGCCCAGAGTTCCTTGGGACACTCCCAACCACCACAAAAAACTGTAAAATACAACCATAATTGCGACAAAGACGTGCCCACAGTACAGATGTTTGGAGAGGAGTATCCTTCCTCTATTGGGGAACGTAGATGGAATCCAGGGACGGGGTGGCCTGGCTTGGATACTGAGGATTATAGTGCAGTCCAGAACCTGCAGAAAGTGACAAACACACTCCCAACCAATTCACTAACCTAAAGGTGAATTTTGTGCAAATATTATGCCTTGGGGCATCTGTAAGCATGGAATAACAGGGGGGGAAAAAAATGGGACATTGCACTTTGACCATCCCAAACAAATGTAGCGACTCCGTCTAAAAGGAGTGTGTCGCTCTTCTTCCTGTACTTTCTTTCACCCAATAAAATGTGTGGCCACTCCTCGGTCTCCAGAAGCTGTGTTACAACATCAGTGCCCGCCATACCATCTAAAGGGACCAGGGCCGGCACAGACCCCTCAGGACAAACAATAGTAGCTACGACTACCAACTCGCAGGTGATTTTTTAGTGGCAGGAAACGAAAAAGAAAATGGAGGAATAACAAAAATAGACCACCACCTTGGAGCCTTGTTGGACTGGTGGCGCAGCCAGTGGCAACCACAATGGCCCCTCCAGAATTATTACAACTACTGATGCCAATTAAAAAATCCCCCCATACAAACTACAGATTGCAACCTCGTGCATATTTGCTAATATACAGGGCCTTAAGCCATCCACCAACAACAAAAATACCTTTTATCAGTGGACTTCTAGTGGTGTCTAATGCAAATGTTTGCAGCCTTCACAGAGACTCACACAAAAGTCACTTTGACAGTGAACATTTGGATATATGTTGGTTACACATTTTTAGTTGGACCATAAAAAAACAGGCAACAAGGGGGCGGGTTGGCCTGTATGTCAAAGAGTCCCTTATCTGCACGGAGTTGCTGAACACCACAAATGAGGTAGTTGAAGTTCTATCAATAAAGTCGAGAACCAAAACTAGTCATTGTGGTGTATACAAGCCACCAGATACAACCTCCCAACAGTTCAAGGAAAGCTACTGAAATCGGATTACTGTTTGAAAACCTTCCAGCTCCATCCCCAAAACCTCTTTTCTGCTTGTGATTTCAACTAAGGCATAAAAAATGGAAACAATGTAGCTAAAATATGCTTATAGCTGAAACAATCCCCGGAGGTTAGCGCAGATGAAAGGTCACCACACTCACGAGGCTACTAAGTCTCTGCAGAAAAAAAACACCTTAAGCCTGCAGATAGTGGAGCCAAACAAGACTACCGAAAACACACTTGACTTATCTTCAACAAATAATGAGGGACTGATAAGAGACATAAGAATATCAAAAACAACTAATTCCCGATCACAATCTTATCGAAGTCCAGACGTACATGATAGGGGTCCTGAAAAAGCAGAATGCATGTTGTACCGCGGGTGTAGGTTGTTGTCTTCACAAAATACAATTTCAACAAACAATGAACATCAACTGGGGACAGGTAAACCAGTCCTAAACGAACAATGTTGGGATAGAGTATTAAATGGACAGGACCCAAACCAGTGCCTTGAAAGGATCAACTTCCTGTAGCCGAAGCCTTGTTCTAGGCATATTCCTAAGAAAGTAGAAAAGAGCAGGGAGGTAAACTGGAGAGGAAAAAGACGTCCCTCTACAGAAGACGACGAAGGTCATGAGCTCCTCAGGATTAGTGCTAGAAGATCTGATACACGAAAGGAGGCGCTGACCAGGGAAGTGGAAAAAAACTATCGAACTTAAGCTAAATGACTCTTACAGGAATCCTGGAGAGGAGGAGAGAGCTTAAGGCTATTAGTCGAAATTTGGATAAGAAATTACAAATATTTCTTTTATATGCCAAAAACAAGGCCAAAATAACACGTCTAGTATCGGGCCCCTTACTCAGACAGGATGGGAAACTTACACTGCGACAAACAAGGGAAATGAGTGAAATATTGAAATCCAGTACGACTCTGTGTTTCAGTGAACCACTAAGCGGTTGAGGTTCGACGAACCCAAATGATTTTCTTCATGAATGAGCCTCAAAATCCATAAATGTATGCCGATTTCCGACATTACCCTATACTCCGATAGATTTCGAAAAAGCCATTGACAACATGCTATGTACTAGCACCGCGGGCCCAGACTCGTGGAACTCTTTGTTTTCATTAAGAACTGCAAGAAACCCCCTCTCGCGCTGCCCTAAGTACACTATCGGTTGAGGACGCTTGGACCATGGGGTGAAATTCCACAGTCATTTAAAACAACGGATATGCCCCGCTCCATAAAGGGGGCAGCAAGCATTTGCTAAGAAAACACTATAGACCAATAGCTCTGACGTCCCACATTCATAAAAATCTTTGAAAGAGTGCTAAGAAGCAGGATTGCAAATCACCTGGTTTTCCAAATCTGCACAATCCAGGGCACATGGGGTTCAGGGCAGGTCCGCTCCTGCTCTCACAACTACTGGATCACTATGAAATGCCTTGGATGCACTGGAAGAAAATCAGAATGCAGATGTTATATACACAGATTTGCAAAAGCATTTGACAAATGCGTCATGGCGTAACAGCCCATAAAATACGAGGCATAAAAGGAATAAACTGGGAATGTGGGGAGATGGATCTTCAACTTCCTAACAAATCGAACACAAGAGTAGGGTCAACAGAGTTAAATCGGAGGCTGCCATTTAGTGGAAGAGCCTCTGTTCCACAAGGTCAGTTCTCGGCCCCCATCTTATTCATTTATCCTTAATATAGACATTTAACAGAGATATAAACCACAGCACCGGATCATACCTTTGCGGATGTGATACTTGGATCTGCATGAGGATGTCATCGCTGAGGACGCGGTTAACTCCTAGAAGATATAAACAAAGTTTTCCAGTGGGCACGGTAAACGAATATGATGTTCAATGAGGACAATTCCCCAACTACTCTCCGTTATGGAATACTGGAGGAGATAATAACTAGAAACTGAGTATACTACTGACTCCGGCCACTAACAATAGAGCGGAAAAAAAATATTGTAAGGGACCTGGAGTAGTAATGTCTGAGGAACTCACTTTCAAAGGATCACAACAGTGCAACGATAGCAGTGCAAAGAAAATGATAGGATGGATAATGAGAACTTCAAAAGAGAGATGCCAAGCCCATGAGATCTTTTTCAAAATCATTGTTCTCTCTAGGCTAGGAATACTCGTACATTTAAACATCTACATACAAGCAGGTGAAATCGCAGTATTAGAGAGTGTACAGAGATCCTTTACTGCACGTATAAGTTCTGTCAAGCACCTTAACTACTGGGAACGCTTGAAAGCACTTGGACTTGTAACTCGTTGGAACGCAGGACGGGAGAGATATATCATAATCTACACTTGGAAAATCTACTGGAAGGAATGGTCCCAAATTCTGCCCACAGAAATCACTCCCCGAAATAAAAGGACTGGGCAGCGATTGCAAAATGCCCAATAAAAAGTAGGGGCCGCCCATTGGTACACTATGAGAAAAACCTAAGTGTCCGGGGCCCAAAACTGTTCAACAGCTCCCATCAAGCATAGTGTGGGAATTGCCAATAAACCCCTGGCTTGCTTCAAGCGAGAGCTTGACAGATACCTAAAGTTCTGTGTCGGATCTGCGGGCGGTGGCTGAATGTTGGACTGCGTGCGACCAAGCAGTAACTGGCCCAAGTGAGCAGGCCCGATCCATCGGGGGCCTGGTCAGTGGGTCCGGCGCGAGGGGCGTGATCCCCGGAATAACCTCCCAGGTAACCTCCAGGTAAGCCCATAAAATATCGTTGCGCTAAAGGAAATATAGTGGGGAGGAAAGTGTGGGGTGATGGAACTTCATACTTCCTAACATAATCGAACACAAAGAGTAGTGGTCAACAGAGGTTAAATCGGAAGGCCTGCAATAGTGAAGAGCTCTGTTCCACAAGGTCACAGTACTCGCCCCATCTTATTTCCTTACTCATATCAGATCTAAACAGGTAGCTTTACACCACAGCACCGTTTTCTTCATTTGCGGATGAATACTTGGATCTGCATGAGGTGTTCATCTATGGGATCGCGGTTTTAACCTCAAGAATAATATAAACAAAGTTTCTCAGAGGCAACGGTAAACAAATATGATGTTCAATGTGGGACAAATTCCAAATACTCCGTTATGGAAAAACTGGAGGAGCTAATTAAACTAGAACAGAGTATACTACTGACATCCGGGCCATTACAAGTAGAGCGGAAAAAAATAATGTTAAGGGGGACCCTGGGGAGGAGTAGAATGTCTGTGGATTCACTTTCAAGGATACACAGTGCCACGATCGCACGTGCAAAGAAAATGATAGGATGGATAATGAGAACTTTCAAAACGAGAGATGCCAAGCCCATGATTGATCCCTTTTAAAATCACTTGTTTCTCTAGGCTGGATTACTGTGTACATTAAACATTCCATCAATGCAGGTGAAATCGCAGATCTTGAGAGTGTACAGAGATCATTTACTGCACGTAGAGTTCTGTCAAGCACCTTAAACTACTGGAACGCTTGTTGGAAAGACTTGACTTGTACTCGTTGGTACGCAGGAGGGAGGATATATTCTTAATATACACTTGGAAAATCTTGGAAGGAATGGTCCCAAATCTGCACACAGAAAAAATCTATCCCTACGAAGTAAAAGAACTGGGCAGGCCGATGCAAAATGCCGCCAATAAAAAAGTTGGCGGCGCCATTGGTAAACATAAGAGAAAACCACCATAAGTGTCCCGGGGGGGCCCTAACTGTTCAAAGCCTCCATCAAGCATTAGGGGAATTGCCAATTAAACCCCTGGCTGCTTCAAGAGAGGAGAGCTGGGACAGGATACTAAAGTCAAGTTGCGGATCAGCCGGGCTGTGGCTCGTACGTCGGACTGGCGTGCGGCAGACAGTAACAGCCTGGTTGATCAAGGCCCTGAATCCTTCGGGAGGCCTGGTCGTGGACGGCCGCGGGGGCGTTAGATCACCGGAATAACCCAGTAACCTCCAGGTTAACCTCAGTACTTTTTCCCTCTATGGTATTGATAGGGTCTGTTACACCCTCATCATTTCATTACTACTGATGGTCCGTATTTGACCGAAGAATACTATGTGTAGCGGAAAATACTTCATCAATAAAGGTACAGAAGTGAGCCAAGACAAGAATCACTGTGCTCCTCACAGAACGCATAACGGAGATTAAAACACATCAATTACTGGGAGCGCTTGATGTTCCTAAACCTGTTTCCCTGGAACGCAGGCGGGAGAGCATACATGTTTAATATACACCTGGAAAATTCTGAGGGACTAGTACAGAACTTGCACACGAAAACACTCATACGAAAGCAAAAGACCTTGGCAGACGATGCAAAACATCCCTCAAATGAAAAGCAGGGGTGTCACTAGCACGTTAAGACTGACCATACTTAAGTGTCAGGGGCACGAGACAGTTCAAACTGCATACCAAGCACACATTAGGGGGATTACCAACTGACCCCTGGCAGTCTTCAAGCTGGCACTGGACAAAGCACCTAAGTAGTCCTGATCAGCCGACGGCTGTGGCTTCGTACGTTGCGTTTGCGTGCAGCCAGCAGGCAACAGCATGGTTGATCAGGCTCCCCTCTGATCCACCAGGACCGGCCTGGTCACAGACGGGCCAGCGGGAGCGTTGACCCCCGGGAACTCTCGCGGTAACTACAGGTATTACACGGAAGGCTGACCAGGGAACTGGAGAGTATCGAACTTAAGTTAATTGGACTCATATAGGATACAGGAGAGAGACAGGAGCTAGATGCTATTAGTGAAACTGAAATGAAATTCGAAAATATTTCTTTTCATATGCTCAAAATAAGCAGTTACACATCTAGTATCGGGTCCTTACGCAGACAAGATGGGACTTAAAACAGATTCACAACACGGAAAATGAGTGAGATACTTGAAAAATTCCCAGACACGACTCTTGTGTTTAGTGATCCCTAATCGGTCTGAGAAGGACGACGACACCCCATTGATTTCTTCATGAATGAGCCTCAAAACTCCATAAATGTATGCCAGGATTTCCGACATTACCCTATATCGATAGATTTCGAAAAAGCCTTTGACTAAAACATGGCCCATGCACTCAGCCCGTGCCCAGACTCGAGTTTGAAACTTGTTTTCTTTAAGAACTGCAGGGGAAAGGAAACCCCTCTACGCGTGCCCTAAGTACAACTTTGGATGAGGAGCTTGGACATGGGGTGAATTTTCCACAGTCACTTAAAACAAGGATATAGCCCCACTCCATTAAAGGTGGCAGAAAAGCTATAGCTAAGAACTCATAGACCAATAGCTCTGTGACGACCCACATCATAAAAATCTTTGAAAGAGTGCTAAGAAGCAGGATTGCAAACCACCTGGATTCCCAAAATTTGCACAATCCAGGGCAACATGGGTTCAGGGCAGGTCGCTCCTGCCTCTCACAACTACTGGATCACTATATAGTCTTGGATTCATTGGATGAAAAATAGAATGCAGATGTAATATACACAGACTTTGTAAAAGCCTTCGACAAGTGCGATCATGGTGTAATAGCGCACAAAATACGTGCTAAAGGAATAACTGGCAAAGTGTGTCATCCTTTGCAGACGATACTAGGATCTGCATGAGACTGTCCTAGAAGGATGGTCCCTAATCTGCACACAGAAATCACTCCATACGAAAGTAAAAGACTGGGCACGCGGTGTAAAATACCCCCAGTGAAAAGTAGGGGCGCCATAAGTGTCCGGGGCCCAAGACTGTTCAACAGCCTCCCACCAGGGGAATTATCAATAGACCCCTGGCTGCCTTCAAGACCCCTGGCTGCCTTCAAGACCCCTGGCCGCCTTCAAGACCCCTGGCTGCCATCAAGAGGGAGCTGGACAGATATTTAAAGTCGGTGCCGGATCAGCCGAGCTTTGGTTCGTACGTTGGACTACGTGCGGTCAGCAGAACAGCCTAGTTAATCAGGCCCTGATCCAACGGGAGGCCTGGTTATGGACCGGGCCGAGGGGGCGTTGATCTCCGGAATACCCTCCAGGTAAGACTCGGATACTGTCTTATGGGAAATCAAACAACACCTCCAGCATCTTCCTCTCCTTCCCAGCACCTCTCTGATGTTTTGCGACCAAATACTGAGAGCAAATGACACTGGGGATCTTCCCCTTGGGGCACGCCGCCTCTCCTCCCCGGGGGTGTTATGACCCGCCCTCCACATTCCATGTGGTATGTGTTCCCCCAGGGGATGGGCATTAGAAATCATTCCAAGGGGCGGAAGTACTTCACCCGCATGAGAAGAACGAGTGTATTCTTAGGAGTATTGAGACTTTCTGGTATATGAGAGAGGGGAGAGAGAGAGAGAGGGAGGGAGGGGGGGATAGTGATGAGGAAGAAGTGAGAAAGGGAAACGAAGACAGAGATGAAATGAAGTGAGGGAAGTGGGGAGAAGGGAGAGAGAGAAAGGGAAGGAGGGAAGAAAAGAGATAAAGTGGGGAAAAACAAGAGGAAAAGGAGAGAGAGAGAGATATGCCACTACTACACTAGGAGAGGAAAAATAAAGAAAGGGGAAAGTATACCAATACTACATTAGAAGAACAAGGGAGGGAGGGAGGGTGTACCACCACTAGGAGAACAAGGGAGGCAGGGAGGGAGTACAACACCAGGTACGCTAGGAGAGGAACAAGGGAGACAGGGAGGGAGTGCAACACCAGGTACACTAGGAGAGAAACAAGGGAGACAGGGAGGGAGTGCAACACCAGGTACACTACGAGAGAAACAAGGGAGACAGGGAGGGAGTACAACACCAGGTACGTTAGGAGAGGAACAAGGGAGACAGGGAGGGAGGGAGGAAGTACACCAGGTACACTAGGAGAGGAACAAGGGAGACAGGGAGGGAGTACAACACCAGGTACACTAGGAGAGGAACAAGGGAGACAGGGAGGGAGTACACCAGGTACACTAGGAGAGGAACAAGGGAGACAGGGAGGGAGGGAGTACACCAGGTACACTAGGAGAGGAACAAGGGAGATAGGGAGGGAGTACACCAAGTACACTAGGAGAGGAACAAGGGAGATAGGGAGGGAGGGAGTACACCAAGTACACTAGGAGAGGAACAAGGGAGATAGGGAGGGAGGGAGTACACCAGGTACACTAGGAGAGGAACAAGGGAGACAGGGAGGGAGGGAGTACACCAAGTCTCCTCCTTCCTCTACTGGGGAAAGTAGATGGAATCCAGGACGGGGTGGCCCTGGCTTGGATACTGAGGATTATAGTGCAGTCCCAGAACCTGCAGAGATTAACAACACACCTCCCAACAATTCTCAACCAAAGGTGAATTTGTGCAAATATTATGCTTGGGGCATCTGTAAGCATGGAATAACAGGGGAAAAAAATGGGACATGCAACTTTGACCATCCCAAAAAATGTAGCGACCTCCTGTCTAAAGGAGTGTGTCGTTCTTCTTCCTGTACTTTCTTTCACCCAAAAATGTGCCACTCCTCGGTCCTCCAGAAGGCAGTGTTACAAATCGAGTGCCCTGCATACCATCTCAAAAGGGACCAGGAGGCACAGACCCCACAAGACAAACAATAGTAGCTACGACAACCCAACTCCAGGTGATTTTTTAGTGGCAGGAAACGAAAAAAGAAAATGGAAGGAAATAAGAAAAATAGTCCACCACCTTGGAGCCTTGTTGGACTGGAGGGCGCAGCAGTGGCCACCCATGGCCCTCCAGAATTATTACAATACTGATGCCAATAACAAAACCCCCCAAAACAAACACAGAATAAAAACTCGTTCATAATTGCTAATATACAGGGCCTTTAAAAGCCATCCACCAACAACAAAATACCTTTTATCAGTGGACTTCTAGTGGAGTTCTAATGCAATGTTTGCAGCCTTCACAGAGACTCACACAAAAGATCACTTTGACAGTGAAATATGGATAAGTGGTTACAACCTTTTTAGATGTGACAGAAAAAACAGGCAACAAGGGGGGGTTGGCCTGTATGTCAAGAGTCCCTTATCTGCACGGAGTTGCTGAACACCACAAATGAGGTAGTTGAAGTTCTATCAGTAAAGATCGAGAACCAAAACCTAGTCATTGTGGTTGTATACAAGCCACCAGATGCAACCTCCCAACAGTTCAAGGAACAGCTACTGAAAATCGATTACTGTTTGGAAAACCTTCCAGCTCCATCCCCAAACATCTTACTGCTTGGTGATTTCAACCTAAGGCATACAAATGGAAGAATGTAGCAAATAATGTTATAGCTGATACAATCCCCGGAGGTAGCGCAGATGAAAGGTCACACACACATGAGCTACTAAGTCTCTGCCAAAAAAAACACCTTAAGCCCGCAGATAGTGGAGCCAACAAGACTAGAAAACACACTTGACCTTATCTTCACAATAATGAGGGCCTGATAAGAGACATAAGAATATCAAAACAACTAATTCCGATCACAACCTAATCGAAGTCCAGACGTACATGCATAGGGGTCCTGATCAGCAGAATGCATGTACCTGTGAAGGTGTCTTCACAAAATTTCAATTTCAACAACAAGAACATCAACTGGGACCAGGTAAACCATGTCCTAAACGAAACATGTGGGAAGATGTCTTAAATGACATGGATCCAAACCAGTGCCTTGAAAGGATCAACTTCCCGGTAGCTGAAGCATGTTCTAGGCATATTCCCCTAAGAAAGAAGAAGAGCAGGAGTAAACTGGAGAGAAAAAGACGCTCCCTCTACAGAAGAGCGACGAAGAGTCACTGAGCTCCTCAGGAGTGCTAGAATATCTGATACACGAAAGGAGGCGCTGACCAGGGAAGTGGAAACTATCGAACTTAAGCTAAATGACTCTTACAGGAACCAGGAGAGGCAGGAGGAGCTTAAAGCTATTAGTGAAATTGAAAGAAATTCAAAATATTTCTTTTCATATGCCAAAAACAAGGCAAATACCACATCTAGTATCGGGCCCATACTCAGACAGGATGGGACTTACACAGACGACAACAAGGAAATGAGTGAAATATTGAAATCCCAGTACGACTCTGTGTTTAGTGAACCACTAATCGGTCTGAGGATCGACGACCCAAATGATTTCTTCATGAATGAGCCTCAAAACTCCATAAATGTATGCCAGATTTCCGACATTACCCTAATCCGATAGATTTCGAAAAAGCCATTGACAACATGCCTATGCACTCAGCCCCGGGCCCAGACTCGTGGAACTCTGTTTTCATTAAGAACTGCAAGAACCCCTCTCGCGTGCCCTAAGTACACTATGGAGGAGGAGCTTGGACATGGGTGAAATTCCACAGTCACTTTTAAAAACAACGGATATAGCCCCGCTCCATAAAGGTGCAGCAAAGCATTTTGCTAAGAACTATAGACCAATAGCTCTGACGTCCCACATCATAAAAATCTTTGAAAAGAGTGCTAAGAAGCAGGATTGCAATCACCTGGATTCCCAAAATCTGCACAATCCAGGGCAAAAATGGGTTCAGGGCAGGTCGCTCCTGCCTCTCACAAACTACTGGATCACTATGACATGGCCTTGGATGCACTGGAAGAAAATCAGAATGCAGATGTAATATACACAGACTTTGCAAAAGCATTTGACAAATGCGATCATGGCGTAATAGCCCATAAAATACGTGCTAAAGGAATAACTGGGAAAGTGGGGAGATGGATCTTCAACTTCCCAACAAATCGAACACAAAGAGTAGTGGTCAACAGAGTTAAATCGGAGGCTGCCATAGTGAAGAGCTCTGTTCCACAAGGCACAGTACTCGCCCCCATCTTATTCCTTATCCTCATATCAGACATAAACAGAGATATACACCACAGCACCGTATCATCCTTTGCAGATGATACTAGGATCTGCATGAGGCTGTCATCTGCTGAGGACACTGTTAACCTCCAAGAAGATATAAACAAAGTTTTCCAGTGGGCAACGGTAAACAATATGATGTTCAATGAGGACAAATTCCAACTACTCCGTTATGGAAAACTGGAGGAGATAATAACTAGAACAGAGTATACTACTGACTCCGGCCATACAATAGAGCGGAAAAATAATGTAAGGGACCTGGGAGTAGTAATGTCTGAGGATCTCACTTTCAGGATCACAACAGTGCCACGATCGCACGTGCAAAGAAAATGATAGGATGGATAATGAGAACGTTCAAAACGAGAGATGCCAAGCCAATGATGATCCTTTTCAAATCACTTGTTCTCTCTAGGCTGGAATACTGCTGTACATTAACATCTCCATACAAAGCAGGTGAAATCGCAGATCTAGAGAGTGTACAGAGATCCTTTACTGCACGTATAAGTTCTGTCAAGCACCTTAACTACTGGGAACGCTTGGAAGCACTTGACTTGTACTCGTTGGAACGCAGGAGGGAGAGATATATCATAATCTACACTTGGAAAATCTTGGAAGGAATGGTCCCAAATCTGCACACAGAAATCACTCCCTACGAAAGTAAAAGACTGGGCAGGCGATGCAAAATGCCGCCAATAAAAAGTAGGGGCGCCATTGGTACACTAAGAGAAAACACCATAAGTGTCCGGGGCCCAAAACTGTTCAACAGCCTCCCATCAAGCATTAGGGGAATTGCCAATAAACCCCTGGCTGCCTTCAAGAGAGAGCTGGACAGATACCTAAAGTCAGTGCCGGATCAGCCGGGCTGTGGCTCGTACGTCGGACTGCGTGCGGCCAGCAGTAACAGCCTAGTTGATCAGGCCCTGATCCATCGGGAGGCCTGGTCATGGACCGGGCCGCGGGGGCGTTGATCCCCGGAATAACCTCCAGGTAACCTCCAGGTAAGTACACTAGGAGAGGAACAAGGGAGATAGGGAGGGAGTACACCAAGTACACTAGGAGAGGAACAAGGGAGATAGGGAGGGAGTACACCAGGTACACTAGGAGAGGAACAAGGAGGACAGGGAGGGAGTACAACACCAGGTACACTAGGAGAGGAACAAGGGAGACAGGGAGGGAGTACAACACCAGGAACACTAGGAGAGGAACAAGGGAGATAGGGAAGGAGGGAGTACATCAGGTACACTAGGAGAGGAACAAGGGAGATAGGGAGGGAGGGAGTACACCAAGTACACTAGGAGAGGAACAAGGGAGATAGGGAGGGAGGGAGTACACTAGGAGAGGAACAAGGGAGATAGGGAGGGAGGGAGTACACCAAGTACACTAGGAGAGGAACAAGGGAGATAGGGAGGGAGTACACCAGGTACACCAGGAGAGGAACAAGGGAGACAGGGAGGGAGGGAGTACACCAAGTACACTAGGAGAGGAACAAGGGAGATAGGGAGGGAGGGAGTACACCAGGTACACTAGGAGAGGAACAAGGGAGACAGGGAGGGAGTACAACACCAGGAACACTAGGAGAGGAACAAGGGAGATAGGGAAGGAGGGAGTACATCAGGTACACTAGGAGAGGAACAAGGGAGATAGGGAGTGCACCAGGTATACAAGGGGAAAAGGAGAGAGCAGTGGACATGAGATTAACGAGGACAAATAATCCTTATTACGTGCACAAAGAGGCTTGAAGCAATTAAGAATTACGAGATAGAACACACTACCATAACAGAATTAGTGTAAGGTGATAACCAGGGGGAGAGAAGAGAGAGAGAGAGAGAGAGAGAGAGAGAGAGAGAGAGAGAGAGAGAGAGATACCTGGAGAAGATTTCGGGGATCAACGCCTCCGCGGCCCGGTCCATGACCAGGCCTCGTGGATAAGGTCCTGATCAACCAGGCTGTTACTGTTGGCCGCACGTAAACCAGCGTAGGAGCCACAGCCCGGCTGGTCAGGTACTGACTTTAGGTGCCTGTCCAGCGCCTTCTTGAAGACGGCCAGGGGTCTTGAAGACAGCCAGTGGTCTTGAAGACAGCCAGTAGTCTTGAAGACAACCAGTGGTCTTGAAGACAGCCAGTGGTCTTGAAGACAGCCAGTGGTCTTGAAGACAGCCAGTGGTCTTGAAGACAGCCAGTAGTCTTGAAGACAACCAGTGGTCTTGAAGACAGCCAGTGGTATTGAAGACAGCCAGTAGTCTTGAAGACAGCCAGTAGTCTTGAAGACAGCCAGTAGTCTTGAAGACAGCCAGTAGTCTTGAAGACAGCCAGTAGTCTTGAAGACAGCCAGTAGTCTTGAAGACAACCAGTGGTCTTGAAGACAGCCAGTGGTATTGAAGACAGCCAGTGGTCTTGAAGACAACCAGTGGTCTTGAAGACAGCCAGTGGTATTGAAGACAGCCAGTAGTCTTGAAGACAACCAGTGGTCTTGAAGACAGCCAGTGGTATTGAAGACAGCCAGTGGTATTGAAGACAGCCAGTAGTCTTGAAGACAACCAGTGGTCTTGAAGACAGCCAGTGATATTGAAGACAGCCAGTAGTCTTGAAGACAACCAGTGGTCTTGAAGACAGCCAGTGGTCTTGAAGACAGCCAGTAGTCTTGAAGACAACCAGTGGTCTTGAAGACAGCCAGTAGTCTTGAAGACAGCCAGTAGTCTTGAAGACAACCAGTGGTCTTGAAGACAGCCAGTAGTCTTGAAGACAACCAGGGGTCTTGAAGACAACCAGTGGTCTTGAAGACAGCCAGTAGTCTTGAAGACAACCAGTGGTCTTGAAGACAGCCAGTAGTCTTGAAGACAGCCAGTAGTCTTGAAGACAACCAGTGGTCTTGAAGACAGCCAGTAGTCTTGAAGACAACCAGGGGTCTTGAAGACAGCCAGTAGTCTTGAAGACAACCAGTGGTCTTGAAGACAGCCAGTAGTCTTGAAGACAGCCAGTAGTCTTGAAGACAACCAGTGGTCTTGAAGACAACCAGTGGTCTTGAAGACAGCCAGTAGTCTTGAAGACAACCAGTGGTCTTGAAGACAGCCAGTAGTTTTGAAGACAACCAGTGGTCTTGAAGACAGCCAGTAGTCTTGAAGACAGCCAGTAGTCTTGAAGACAACCAGTGGTCTTGAAGACAGCCAGTAGTCTTGAAGACAACCAGGGGTCTTGAAGACAACCAGTGGTCTTGAAGACAGCCAGTAGTCTTGAAGACAACCAGTGGTCTTGAAGACAGCCAGTAGTCTTGAAGACAGCCAGTAGTCTTGAAGACAACCAGTGGTCTTGAAGACAGCCAGTGGTCTTGAAGACAGCCAGTAGTCTTGAAGACAACCAGGGGTCTTGAAGACAACCAGTAGTCTTGAAGACAGCCAGTAGTCTTGAAGACAGCCAGTAGTCTTGAAGACAGCCAGTAGTCTTGAAGACAACCAGTGGTCTATTGGTAATCCCCATTATGTATGCTGGGAGGCAGCTGAACAGTCTTGAGCCCCTGACACTTATTGTATTGTTTCTGATTATAATTATAACCCTAATTTTTAAAATGGTGGAGTGGTAAGCCAGAGGAAGGCCTCGGTCAGATGATCAAAAGCTCCAGCTGCGGGTCATCATATGACTAAGACCCGCGTCAGGAAACACTTGTCTTGTTTCCTGACAAACCTTACCTAACCTAACCTTTAACTGATACCTCACACTGAGATCACTGCACACTCGGATCACTGCACACTTAGATCACTGAACACTTAGATCACTGAACACTCAGATCACTGAACACTCAGATCAAGGGATACAGAAACAAGGGGTCACAATTGGACATTGAAGACTCAGATGCGTCAAAGGGATGTTAGGAAGCATTTCTTCAGTCACAGAGTTGTCAGGAAGTGGAACAGTCTGGCAAGTCATGTAGTGGAGGCAGGAACCATACATAGTTTTAAGACGAGGTATGATAAAGCTCATGGAGCGGTCAGTGAAGAGGCGGGGCCAGGCGCTGAGTCTCGACCCCTGCAACTGCAAATAGGTGAGTACACAGACCACTACACACTCACGGATACCATAACTATGACAGGTTTCCAGAGTGTCAGGGGCCCAAGACTGTTCAACAGCCTCCCACCAGGCGTAAGCGGGATTACCAATAGACCCCTGGCTGTGGTCCGTATTTTGGATTGCGTGCGGCCAACAGTAACAGCCTGGTCGATTAGACCCTGATGAACATTTCACATATATATGCTAATAGCAGAGTGAAGTGTGTTCGACGACGGATGTTGATACAATGTTCTCTTATCGTGTCGAGGGTTCCCTCTATATATATACATACATACATATATATATATATATATATATAATTATATATATATATATATATTATATATTATATATATATATATATATATATATATATATATATATATATATATATATATATATAATGGTCAGAGAGCGAGGTGCCTGTAGGGACCTCGGTGAACTTGTAGGTTAATCTTCTGCCATAATTCCAGGGGAGTTTCTCAACTGGTGTTTGTTATTTTAAGTTGGTATGATAGTAGTTAATTATGTTAGTATTTATGTTCACTGTTCTTATTCTTTGTTCGTTAATTATCACTGTTATATTTTTATGGTTAAGAACACTGAGTGATACAGGTCAAAGTTCTCTGTACATGTCACACCCACTACTACCACCACTACCACTATTACCACCACTACTACTATTACCACTATTACTACCACTTCTACTATTACTATTACCGCCACTACTATCACTATTACTACTACTACCACTATTATTACCACTTCTACTATTACTATTACCACCACTACTACTATTACTACTATTACCACTATTACTATTATCACTATTACTACTACCACTACTACTATTACTACTACTATTACCACTATTACTACTAATATTATCACTTATACTACTATTGCTATTACCACTATTACTACTACCACCACTACCACTACCACCACTAATACTTCTAACACCACTTATGCTACTACCACTACCACCAACATCACTAGCCCTACCACTACTACCACCACCACTACGACAACTACCACTACAACTACTACCATTACTATTACTAACACCATTACAACTACCACCCTGCTCACACCACTTTCTAAAGCTCTGCATGCCAGGGTAACAGCGTGCTTGCTATAGTGCCAATACCACCACTACAGTAGACCACTACACGCTACCACAAGACCACTACGTGCTACCACAAGACCACTACGTGCTACCACAAGACCACTACGTGCTACCACAAGACCACTACGTGCTACCACAAGACCATTTAAGACCAAAAGACCTACCACAAGACCATTAAGACCATCACAAGAGACTTTCAACTTGACTGGAGAGGCTGCAAAGAGAAACTAGACTTGAACAGTGGTAGTAGACTGGTAGGTCAACCAGCCCCACAACCTAACATCTGACTGGTTCATGTTTACCACCACTACCACTATCACCACCACCACTACCACTACCACCACTACCACTACTACCACTTGAACAGTGGTAGTAGACTGGTAGGTCAACCAGCCCCACAACCTAACATCTGACTGGTTCATGTTTACCACCACTACCACTATCACCACCACCACTACCACCACTACCACTACCACCACTACCACTACTACCACTTGAACAGTGATAGTAGACTGGTAGGTCAACCAGCCCCACAACCTAACATCTGACTGGTTCATGTTTACCACCACCACCACCACTACCACCACTACCACTACCACCACTACCACTACCACCACTACCACCACTTGAACAGTGATAGTAGACTGGTAGGTCAACCAGCCCCACAACCTAACATCTGACTGGTTCATGTTTACCACCACTACCACCACTACCCCCACTATCACCACCACCACTACCACCACTACCACTACCACTACTACCACTTGAACAGTGATAGTAGACTGGTAGGTCAACCAGCCCCACAACCTAACATCTGACTGGTTCATGTTTACCACCACTACCACTATCACCACCACTACCACTATCACCACCACTACCACTACCACTACCACCACTACCACTACTACCACTTGAACAGTGATAGTAGACTGGTAGGTCAACCAGCCCCACAACCTGACATCTGACTGGTTCATGTTTACCACCACTACCACCACTACCACTACCACCACTACCACTACCACCACTACCACTTGAACAGTGGTAGTAGACTGGTAGGTCAACCAGCCCCACAACCTAACATCTGACT
Source organism: Cherax quadricarinatus (assembly GCF_026875155.1). Lineage (NCBI taxonomy): Eukaryota > Metazoa > Arthropoda > Malacostraca > Decapoda > Parastacidae > Cherax > Cherax quadricarinatus. The sequence goes on from NC_069452.1 coordinate 12,260,134, forward strand.
GGTTCATGTTTACCACCACTACCACCACTACCACCAACACTACCACTACTACCACTTGAACAGTGGTAGTAGACTGGTAGGTCAACCAGCCCCACAACCTAACATCTGACTGGTTCATGTTTACCACCACTACCACCACTACCCCCACTCACTACCAACATTACCACCACCACTACCACTCATTACCACAACCACCAGTTTCCTCTACAACCACCACCACCAGCTACCACTAACAACAATTACCATAATCATTACCACCTCCACCACCCACTACCACGACCAAAGCACTATCACCACAACACGACCACCACCACAACCACCACCACCACCACCACCACCACCACTATTACCACTGCTACTGCAGTCACCACAGTAATAATAATAATAATAATAATAATAATAATAATAATAATAGCAGTAACCCAACTATTGCAACTTGGCCAAATATATACTGATAAGGTTTTTTGAGCGTCTAAATCACGCATCAAGTTTATATCAGTGATAATGAGGAGATAAGATAGGAAGTATTGAAGGATGCTGGATCAAGTGACCCGAGTCACCTTCCATACCTACTGTGGAACCTAATTTTATGTAAGTTGACTTATTTGATGCCTTGCTTGTAGGCTCCTAGTGTGTTGAGAGAGAGAGAGAGAGAGAGAGAGAGAGAATAATACTATAAGTAACATCAGTATAACTGTCTCTACTACTACTAAGACTAGTGCACGATTACCGCTGGTACTACTACTACCACCAATACCCCTAATATTACCACTATCTCTACCACCATCTCCATAACCACCACCATTACTGCTATACCTACTAATATCAATATTCAATAACCTCTACTACCCCCACCACTAATACAACGTGTATTTCACCACTACTACTACCACCACTATCACTACTACCACCGGTACTATCACTACTACCACCACTATCATTACTACCACTACTATCACTACTACCACCGCCACTATCACTACTACCACCACTATCATTACTACCACTACTACCACTACTACCACCGCCACTATCATTACTACCACCATTATCACTACTACCACCACTATCACTACTACCAACACTATCACTACTACCACCGCCACTATCATTACTACCACCACTATCACTACTACCACCACTATCACCACTACCACTACTACCACCACTATCACCACTACCACTACTACCACCACTATCACCACTACCACTACTACCACCACTACCACCCTGTTATTACGTATACTAGGGTTGTGTATGTTAGGCTGCGTTGATACCTGCAACACAGCACACACCGTCTTAATGGCCACAAGAATGTACAAGGCGAAGCAAGAGGCACAGCAATCAAGAGGCAGAGCAATCAAGAGGCAGAGCAATCAAGAGGCAGAGCAATCAAGAGGCAGAGCAATCAAGAGGCAGAGGAATCAAGAGGCACAGCAATAAGAGGCACAGCAATCAAGAGGCAGAGGAATCAAGAGGCACAGCAATCAAGAGGCAGAGGAATCAAGAGGCAGAGCAATCAAGAGGCAGAGGAATCAAGAGGCAGAGGAATCAAGAGGCACAGCAATCAAGAGGCAGAGGAATCAAGAGGCAGAGGAATCAAGAGGCAGAGGAATCAAGAGGGCAGAGGAATCAAGAGGCAGAGGAATCAAGAGGCAGAGGAATCAAGAGGCAGAGGAATCAAGAGGCAGAGGAATCAAGAGGCAGAGGAATCAAGAGGCAGAGGAATCAAGAGGCAGAGGAATCAAGAGGCAGAGCAATCAAGAGGCAGAGCAATCAAGAGGCAGAGGAATCAAGAGGCAGAGCAATCAAGAGGCAGAGGAATCAAGAGGCAGAGCAATAAGAGGCACAGCAATCAAGAGGCACAGCAATCAAGAGGGAGAGGAATGAAGAGGCAGAGGAATCAAGAGGCAGAGCAATCAAGAGGCAGAGCAATCAAGAGGCAGAGCAATCAAGAGGCAGAGCAATCAAGAGGCAGAGCAATCAAGAGGCAGAGCAATCAAGAGGCAGAGCAATCAAGAGGCAGAGGAATAAGAGGCAGAGGAATAAGAGGCAGAGCAATCAAGAGGCAGAGGAATCAAGAGGCAGAGGAATCAAGAGGCAGAGCAATAAGAGGCAGAACAATCAAGAGGCAGAGGAATCAAGAGGCAGAGGAATCAAGAGGCACAGCAATCAAGAGGCAGAGCAATCAAGAGGCAGAGGAATCAAGAGGCAGAGGAATCAAGAGGCACAGCAATCAAGAGGCAGAGCAATCAAGAGGCAGAGCAATCAAGAGGCAGAGCAATCAAGAGGCAGAGCAATCAAGAGGCAGAGCAATCAAGAGGCACAGCAATCAAGAGGCAGAGCAATCAAGAGGCACAGCAATCAAGAGGCAGAGCAATCAAGAGGCACAGCAATCAAGAGGCACAGCAATCAAGAGGCACAGCAATCAAGAGGCAGAGCAATCAAGAGGCAGAGCAATCAAGAGGCAGAGCAATCAAGAGGCAGAGCAATCAAGAGGCAGAGCAATCAAGAGGGAGAGGAATCAAGAGGGAGAGGAATCAAGAGGCACAGCAATCAAGAGGCAGAGCAATCAAGAGGCACAGCAATCAAGAGGCAGAGCAATCAAGAGGCAGAGCAATCAAGAGGCAGAGCAATCAAGAGGCAGACCCAATCAAGAGGCAGAGCAATCAAGAGGCAGAGCAATCAAGAGGCAGAGCAATCAAGAGGCAGAGGAATCAAGAGGCACAGCAATCAAGAGGCAGAGCAATCAAGAGGCAGAGCAATCAAGAGGCAGAGCAATCAAGAGGCACAGCAATCAAGAGGCAGAGCAATCAAGAGGCAGAGCAATCAAGAGGGAGAGGAATCAAGAGGGAGAGGAATCAAGAGGGAGAGGAATCAAGAGGGAGAGGAATCAAGAGGCAGAGCAATCAAGAGGCACAGCAATCAAGAGGCAGAGGAATCAAGAGGCAGAGCAATCAAGAGGCACAGCAATCAAGAGGCAGAGCAATCAAGAGGCAGAGCAATCAAGAGGCAGAGCAATCAAGAGGCAGAGCAATCAAGAGGCAGAGCAATCAAGAGGCAGAGGAATCAAGAGGCAGAGGAATCAAGAGGGAGAGGAATCAAGAGGCAGAGCAATCAAGAGGCAGAGCAATCAAGAGGGAGAGGAATCAAGAGGGAGAGGAATCAAGAGGGAGAGGAATCAAGAGGGAGAGGAATTAAGAGGGAGAGGAATCAAGAGGGAGAGGAATCAAGAGGCAGAGCAATCAAGAGGCAGAGCAATCAAGAGGGAGAGGAATCAAGAGGGAGAGGAATCAAGAGGGAGAGGAATCAAGAGGGAGAGGAATCAAGAGGGAGAGGAATCAAGAGGCAGAGCAATCAAGAGGCAGAGCAATCAAGAGGCAGAGCAATCAAGAGGCAGAGGAATCAAGAGGGAGAGGAATCAAGAGGCAGAGCAATCAAGAGGCAGAGCAATCAAGAGGCAGAGGAATCAAGAGGGAGAGGAATCAAGAGGGAGAGGAATCAAGAGGCAGAGGAATCAAGAGGGAGAGGAATCAAGAGGCAGAGGAATCAAGAGGCAGAGGAATCAAGAGGGAGAAGAATCAAGAGGGAGAGGAATCAAGAGAGAGAGAGGAATCAAGGAGGAGAGAAATAGAGAGAGGACTAAAGAGGAATCATGAGATAGTGTTATGAAAGAGGGATGGAGAGGAATAGAGTAAGCATTAGAAAAAGAGGAAAGAGGAACAAGAAGAGGAAGAAGTAACCACAGTCCTCCTCCTCCTCCTCCTCCTCCTCCTCTTCCTCCTCCTCCTCCTCCTCCTCCTCCTCCTCCTCTTCCTCCTCCTCCACCACTACTAAGATCAATAACCAGACCTGCCACAGTACACACCCACTAGTACTACCACTAGTACCCACAACACCCACTAGTACTACCACTACTAGTACCCACAACACCCACTAGTACTACCACTAGTACCCACAACACCCACTAGTACTACCACTAGTACCCACAACACCCACTAGTACTACCACTAGTACCCACAACACCCACTAGTACTACCACTACTAGTACCCACAACACCCACTAGTACTACCACTAGTACCCACAACACCCACTAGTACTACCACTAGTACCCACAACACCCACTAGTACTACCACTAGTACCCACAACACCCACTAGTACTACCACTACTAGTACCCACAACACCCACTAGTACTACCACTAGTACCCACAACACCCACTAGTACTACCACTAGTACCCACAACACCCACTAGTACTACCACTAGTACCCACAACACCCACTAGTACTACCACTAGTACCCACAACACCCACTAGTACTACCACTAGTACCCACAAACCCACTAGTACTACCACTAGTACCCACAACACCCACTAGTACTACCACTAGTACCACAACACCACTAGTACTACCACTAGTACCCAAACACCCACTAGTACTCCCACTAGTACCCACAACACCCACTAGTACTACCACTACTAGTACCCACAACACCCACTAGTACTACCACTACTAGTACCCACAACACCCACTAGTACTACCACTACTAGTACCCACAACACCCACTAGTACTACCACTACTAGTACCCACAACACCCTAGTACTACCACTACTAGTACCCACAACACCCACTAGTACTACCACTACTAGTACCCCACAACACCCACTAGTACTACCACTACTAGTACCCACAACACCCACTAGTACTAACCACTACTAGTACCCACAACACCCACTAGTACTACCACTACAAGTACCCACAACACCCACTAGTACTACCACTACTAGTACCCACAACCACTAGTACTACCACTACTAGTACCCACAACACCCACTAGTACTACCACTACTAGTACCCACAACACCCACTAGAACTACCACTGCTAGTACCCACAACACCCACTAGTACTACCACTAGTACCCACAACACCCACTAGTACTACCACTAGTACCCACAACACCCACTAGTACTACCACTAGTACCCACAACACCCACTAGTACTACCACTAGTACCCACAACACCCACTAGTACTACCACTAGTACCCACAACACCCACTAGTACTACCACTAGTACCCACAACACCACTAGTACTACCACTAGTACCCACAACACCACTAGTACTACCACTAGTACCCACAACACCCACTAGTACTACCACTAGTACCCACAACACCCACTAGTACTACCACTACTAGTACCCACAACACCCACTAGTACTACCACTACTAGTACCCACAACACCCACTAGTACTACCACTACTAGTACCCACAACCACTAGTACTACCACTACTAGTACCCACAACACCCACTAGTACTACCACTACTAGTACCCACAACACCCACTAGAACTACCACTGCTAGTACCCACAACACCACTAGTACTCCCACTATAGTACCCACAACACCCACTAGTACTACCACCACTAGTACCAACAACACCCACTAGTACTACCACTACTAGTACCCACAACACCCACTAGTACTACCACTACTAGTACCCACAACACCCACTAGTACTACCACTACTAGTACCAACAACACCCACTAGTACTACCACTAGTACCCACAACACCCACTAGTACTACCACTACTAGTACCCACAACACCCACTAGTACTACCACTACTAGTACCCACAACACCCACTAGTACTACCACTACTAGTACCCACAAACACCCACTAGTACTACCACTACTAGTACCACAACACCCACTAGTACTACCACTACTAGTACCCACAACCACTAGTACTACCACTACTAGTACCCACAACACCCACTAGTACTACCACTACTAGTACCCACAACCACTAGTACTACCACTACTAGTACCCACAACACCCACTAGTACTACCACTACTAGTACCCACAACACCCACAAGTACTACCACTACTAGTACCCACAACACCCACTAGTACTACCACTACTAGTACCCACAACACCCACTAGTACTACCACTACTAGTACCCACAACACCCACTAGTACTACCACTAGTACCCACAACACCCACTAGTACTACCACTAGTACCCACAACACCCACTAGTACTACCACTACTAGTACCCACAACTCCCACTAGTACTACCACTACTAGTACCCACAACACCCACTAGTACTACCACTACTAGTACCCACAACACCCACTAGTACTACCACTAGTACCCACAACACCACTAGTACTACCACTACTAGTACCCAAAAACACCCACTAGTACTACCACTACTAGTACCCACAACACCCACTAGTACTACCACTACTAGCACCCACAACACCCACTAGTACTACCACTACTAGCACCCACAACACCCACTAGTACTACCACTATTAGTACCCACAACACCCACTAGTACTACCATTACTAGTACCAACAACAACCACTAGTACTACCACTACTAGTACCCAATACACCCAGTAGTACTACCACTGCTAGTACCCACAACACCCACTAGTACTACTACTACTAGTACCCACAACACCCACTAGTACTACCACTACTAGTACCAACAACATCCACTAGTACTACCACTACTAGTACCAACAACACCCACTAGAACTACCACTGCTAGTACCCACAACACCCACTAGTACTACCACTACTAGTACCCACAACACCCACTAGTACTACCACCACTAGTACCAACAACACCCACTAATACTACCACTACTAGTACCCACAACACCCACTAGTACTACCACTACTAGTACCACAACACCACTAGTACTACCACTACTAGTACCCACAACACCCACTAGTACTACCACTACTAGTACCCACAACACCCACTAGTACTACCACTACTAGTACCCACAACACCCACTAGTACTACCGCTAGTACCCACAACACCCACTAGTACTACCACTACTAGTACCCACAACACCCACTAGTGCTACCACTACTAGTACCCACAACACCCACTAGTACTACCACTACTAGTACCCACAACACCCACTAGTACTACCACTACTAGTACCCACAACACCCACTAGTACTACCACTACTAGCACCCACAACACCCACTAGTACTACCACTACTAGCAGATGTAATATACACAGACTTTGCAAAAGCATTTGACAAAAGCGATCATGGCGTAATAGCCCATAAAATACGTGCTAAAGGAATAACTGGGAAAGTGGGGAGATGGATCTTCAACTTCCTAACAAATCGAACACAGAGTAGTGGTCAACAGAGTTAAATCGGAGGCTGCCATAGTGAAGAGCTCTGTTCCACAAGGCACAGTACTCGCCCCCATCTTATTCCTTATCCTCATATCAGACATAAACAGAGATATACACAACAGCACCGTATCATCCTTTGCGGATGATACTAGGATCTGCATGAGGCTGTCATCTGCTGAGGACGCGGTTAACCTCCAAGAAGATATAAACAAAGTTTTCCAGTGGGCAACGGTAAACAATATGATGTTCAATGAGGACAAATTCCAACTACTCCGTTATGGAAAACTGGAGGAGATAATAACTAGAACAGAGTATACTGACTCCGGCCATACAATAGAGCGGAAAAATAATGTAAGGGACCTGGGGAGTAGTAATGTCTGAGGATCTCACTTTCAAGGATCACAACAGTGCCACGATCGCACGTGCAAAGAAAATGATAGGATGGATAATGAGAACTTTCAAAACGAGAGACGCCAAGCCCATGATGATCCTTTTCAAATCACTTGTTCTCTCTAGGCTGGAATACTGCTGTACATTAACATCTCCATCCCAAAGCAGTGTGAAATCGCAGATCTAGAGAGTGTACAGAGATCCTTTACTGCACGTATAAGTTCTGTCAAGCACCTTAACTACTGGGAACGCTTGGAAGCACTTGACTTGTACTCGTTGGAACGCAGGAGGGAGAGATAATATCATAATCTACACTTGGAAAATCTTGGAAGGAATGGTCCCAAATCTGCACACAGAAATCACTCCCTACGAAAGTAAAAGACTGGGCAGGCGATGCAAATGCCGCCAATAAAAAGTAGGGGCGCCATTGGTAACACTAACAGAAAACACCATAAGTGTCCGGGGCCCAAAACTGTTCAACAGCCTCCCATCAAGCATTAGGGGAATTGCCAATAAACCCCTGGCTGCCTTCAAGAGAGAGCTGGACAGATACCTAAAGTCAGTGCCGGATCAGCCGGGCTGTGGCTCGTACGTCGGATTGCGTGCGGCCAGCAGTAACAGCCTAGTTGATCAGGCCCTGATCCATCGGGAGGCCTGGTCATGGACCGGGCCGCGGAGGCGTTGATCCCCGGAATAACCTCCAGGTAACCTCCAGGTAACCCACAACACCCACTAGTACTACCACTAGCACCCACAACACCCACTAGTACTACCACTACTAGTACCCACAACACCCACTAGTACTACCACTACTAGTACCAACAACACCCACTAGTACTACCACTACTAGTACCCACAACACCCACTAGTACTACTACTGCTAGTACCCACAACACCCACTAGTACTACCACTACTAGTACCCACAACACCCACTAGTACTACCACTACTAGTACCCACAACACCCACTAGTACTACCACTACTAGTACACACAACACCCACTAGTACTACCACTACTAGTACCCACAACACCCAATAGTACTAACGCTACTAGTACCCACAACACCCACTAGTACTACCACTGCTAGTACCCACAACACCCACTAGTACTACCACTACTAGTACCAACAACACCCACTAGTACTACCACTAGTACCCACAACCACTAGTACTACCACTACTAGTACCAACAACACCCACTAGTACTACCACTACTAGTACCCACTAGTACTACCACTACTAGTACCCACAATACCCACTAGTACTACCACTAGTACCCACAACCACTAGTACTACCACTACTAGTACCCACAACACCCACTAGTACTACCACTACTAGTACCCACAACACCCACTAGTACTACCACTACTAGTACCCACAACACCCACTAGTACTACCACTAGTACCCACAACACCCACTAGTACTACCACTACTAGTACCCACAACACCCACTAGTACTACCACTGCTAGTACCCACAACACCCACTAGTACTACCACTGCTAGTACCCACAACACCCACTAGTACTACCACTACTAGTACCCACAACACCCACTAGTACTACCACTAGTACCCACAACCACTAGTACTACCACTACTAGTACCCACAACACCCACTAGTACTACCACTACTAGTACCCACAACACCCACTAGTACTACCACTACTAGTACCCACTAGTACTACCACTACTAGTACCCACAACACCCACTAGTACTACCACTACTAGTACCCACAACACCCACTAGTACTACCACTACTAGTACCCACTAGTACTACCACTACTAGTAAACACTAGTACTACCACTACTAGTACCCACAACATCCACTAGTACTACCACTACTAGTACCCACAACACCCACTAGTACTACCACTAGTACCCACAACACCCACTAGTACTACCACTACTAGTACCCACTAGTACTACCACTACAAGTACCCACAAAAGTTAATGGTAAACGGTTCCTCTCGTCCGTATACCTGGAGTATACCTGGAGTATACCTGGCGGGTGTCCCGGGGGTCAGCGCCCCCCCCCCCCCCCCCCGCCGCCCGGTCCGTGACCAGCTGTTACACTTTCCGTCCAAGTAACTTAGACTATTGTAGGAATAATGTAATTTAAAATTACCTTGATGTTTATACTTGCTAATGTAATCACTGGTTATTAGATATTACTAATATTTGTATTAATAATAGTAATTATTATATTAGAGAGGGTGGAGAGGGAGGGAAGACAGGGTGGAGAGGGAGGGAAGACAGGGTGGAGAGGGAGGAAGACAGGGGGGAGAGGAGGGAAGACAGGGTTGAGAGGAGGGAAGACAGGGTGGAGAGGGAGGGAAGACAGGGTGGAGAGGGAGGGAAGACAGGGTGGAGAGGGAGGGAAGACAGGGTTGAGAGGGAGGGAAGACAGGGTGGAGAGGGAGGGAAGAGAGGGTGGAGAGGGAGGGAAGACAGGGAAGACAGGTGGAGAGGGAGGAAGACAGGGTGAGAGAGAAGGAAGACAGGGTTGAGAGGAGGGAAGACAGGGTGGAGACGGAGGGAACACAGGGTGGAGAGGGAAGAAGACAGGGTTGAGAGGGAGGGAAGACAGGGTGGAAAGGGAGGGAAGACAGGGTGGAGAGGGAGGGAAGACAGGGTGGAGAGGGAAGGAAGACAGGGTTGAGAGGAGGGAAGACAGGGTGGAGAGGGAGGGAAGACAGGGTGGAGAGGGAAGGAAGACAGAGTGGAGAGGGAGGGAAGACAGGGTGGAGAGGGAAGGAAGACAGGGTTGAGAGGGGGGAAGACAGGGTGGAGAGGGAGGAAGACAGGGTGGAGAGGGAAGGAAGACAGGGTTGGAGGGAGGGAAGACAGGGTGGAGAGGGAGGGAAGACAGGGTTGAGAGGGAGGGAAGACAGGGTGGAGAGGGAGGGAAGAGAGGGTGGAGAGGAGGGAAGACAGGGTGGAGGGGAAGGAAGACAGGTGGAGAGGGAAGGAAGACAGGGTGGAGAGGGAGGGAATACAGGGTGGAAAAGGAGGGAAGAGAGGGTGGAAAGGGAGGGAAGAGAGGGTGGAAAGGAGGGAAGAGAGGGTGGAGAGGGAGGGAAGACAGGGTGAAGAGGGAGGGAAGACAGGGTGGAGAGGGAGGGAATACAGGGTGGAAAGGGAGGGAAGAGAGGGTGGAGAGGGAGGGAAGACAGGGTGGAGAGGGAGGGAAGACAAGGTGGAAAGGGAGGAAGACAGGGTGGAGAGGGAGGGAATACAGGGTGGAAAGGGAGGAAGAGAGGGTGGAAAGGGAGGGAAGACAGGGTGGAAAGGGAGGGAAGACAGGGTGGAGAGGGAGGGAATACAGGGTGGAAAGGGGGGGAAGAGAGGGTGGAAAGGGAGGGAAGACAGGGTGGAAAGGGAGGGAAGACAGGGTGGAAAGGGAGGGAAGAGAGGGTGGAAAGGGAGGGAAGACAGGGTGGAAAGGGAGGGAAGAGAGGGTGGAAAGGGAGGGAAGACAGGGTGGAAAGGGAGGGAAGACAGGGTGGAAAGGAGGGAAGAGAGGTGGAAAGGGGGGGAAGACAGGGTGGAAAGGGAGGGAAGAGAGGGTGGAAAGGGAGGGAAGAGAGGGTGGAAAGGGAGGGAAGACAGGGTGAAAGGGAGGGAAGACAGGGTGGAAAGGGAGGGAACAGGTGGAAAGGGAGGGAAGACAGAGTGGAGAGGGAGGGAAGACAGGTGGAAAGGGAGGGAAGACAGGGTGGAAAGGGAGGGAAGAGAGGGTGGAAAGGGAGGGAAGACAGGGTGGAAAGGGAGGGAAGAGAGGGTGGAAAGGGAGGGAAGAGAGGTGGAAAGGGAGGGAAGACGGGGTGTGAAAGGGAGGGAAGACAGGGTGGAAAGGGAGGGAAGACAGGTGGAAAGAGAGGGAAGACAGGGTGGAAAGGGAGGGAAGACAGGGTGGAGAGGAGGGAAGACAGGGTGGAAAGGGAGGGAAGACAGGGTGGAGATGGAGGGAATACAGGGTGGAAAGGGAGGGAAGACAGGGTGGAAAAGGAGGGAAGACAGGGTGGAAAGGGAGGGAAGACAAGGTGGAAAGAGAGGAGAGAGGGTGGAAAGGGAGAGGAGAGAGGGTGGAGAGGGTGAGGAGAGAGGGTGGAGAGGGAGAGGAGAGAGGGTGGAGAGGGAGAGGAGAGAGGGTGGAAAGGGGGAGGAGAGAGGGTGGAAAGGGAGAGGAGAGAGGGTGGAAAGGGAGAGGAGAGAGGATGGAAAGGGAGAGGAAGGCTGTACCCTTCTCCAGAACATCACTCCATCTGAGATCATACATACCCAGGATGACTCGAGTATGGAACACATTCGTACAGCATAATGATGTCAACGAGATAACGTCAGTTGATCAAATGAAAATGCTGGCCCACAGATGGCTCCAACTTCATCCTGTTCCCTACTTGTATGTCTCATAACAAAAATGCTTTCAAATGAGCTGATGTAGGTAACAGCTCTTAGCTTGCCAATAAAGTTAGGAATCCTTAACCTGTAAATAGCTGTCAATAAAGCTAGGGATCCTTAACCTTGTCAAACCCTGGTAAAAAAAAAAAAAAAAAAAAAAAAAAAAAAAAAAAAAAGAGGTGGAAAGGGAGAGGAGAGAGTTGGGAAAGGGAGAGGAGAGAGGTGGAAAGGGAGAGGAGAAGGGTGGAGAGAGGAGGGAGGATAGAGGTAAAGGGAGGAGGAAGGGGGGGGGGTGAAGGGAGAGGAGAGAGGGGGGAGGGAGAGGAGAGAGGGTGGAGAGGGGAGGAAAAGGGGTGGGGGAGGGAGAGGAGAGAGGGTGGAGAGGGAGAGGAGAGAGGGGAGAGGAGAGGAAGAGGTGGAAGGGAAGGAGAGGGGGGGGGGAGGAAGGAGGGGGAGAGGAGAGAGGGTGGAGAGGGAGGAAGAGGGTGGAGAGGGAAGGAGAGAGGTGGGGAGGGGAGAGGAGGTAAGGGGGAGAAAAAGGTGGGAGGGAGGGAGAGGGGGGGTGGGGGGAGGGTGGGTGGGAGTTGTTTTGGGTTGAGAAGGAGGTTTTTGGGGGGGTGGGTTTTTTGGGGTTGGTGGGCCTGGGTGGGAGAGGGATGAATTGTATAAATTGGGTGGATTTAAAAGGGGGCTGTGTAAAAAAATGGAGTTTTTGGGGGGTTTAAAGGGTTTGGGTTCTGGGGCGGTTTTTAAACTTTTCTGTTGACAGGGGTTGTACTTTTTGGGCCTTTAGGTTTTCTGTTTTAGTTAATTTTCTTTTTTTGTTGGGGGGGATTTTTTTGGGGTTTTTTTGCTTTTTTTATAGGGGTTTTATTGGGGGTTTGGGGGATTGTTATCGGCTTGGATTCGTTTCTCTTTATTTTTTTTTATTCTTTCTTTTCTTGTCTCGCTTTGCTTTCGGGTTTCTTTTTCTTTTCCTTTTTTTCTCTTCTCGTCTCGTTTATTCTCTTTTCCTCGTCTCTTATTGCCTTTCTCTTCTCTTTATTCTCTTCTCTCTCTCTTTATTCTTCTTCTCTTCTCTCTTTATTCTTTTTTCTCTGCTCTCTTTATTCTCTTTCTCCCTCTTTATTCTCTTTCTCTTCCTCTATTCTCTTTCTTTTTCTCTCTTTATTCTCTTCGCTCTCTTTATTCTCTTGTCTCTCTTCTTTATTCCTTTCTCTTCTCTCTTTATTATTTTCTCTTCTCTCTTTATTCTCTTTCTCTTTCTCTTTTATTCTCTTTCCTCCCCTTATTCTCTTGTCTCCCTCCTTTATTCTTCTGCCGTCTCTCTTTTCTCTTGTCCTTCCTCTTTTTCTCTTTCTCTTCTCTCTTTATTCTCTTTCCTTCTCTCTTTATTCTCTTTCTCTTCTCCCCTTTATTCTTTTTCTCTTCTCTCTTTATTCTTTTTGCTTCTCTCTTTATTCTCTTTCTTCTCTCTTTTTTTCTCTTCCCTGCTTTATTCTCTTTCTTCTTCGCTTTATCTCTTTCTCTCTTCTCTTTATTCTCTTTCTCTTCTCTCTTGTATTCTCTTTCTCTTCTTTTCTTTATTCTCTTTCTCTTCTCTCTTATTCTCTTTCGCTTCTCTCTTATGCCCTTTTCTCTCGCTTTATTCTTCTTCTCTTCTCTTTATTCTCTTTCTCCTTCTCTTTATTCCTTTCTCTTCTCTTTATTCTCTTTCTCTTCTCCTTTATTCTCTTTCTCTTCTCTCTTTATTCTCTGCCCTTTCTTCCTCTTTATTCTCTTCTCCCTCTCTTTATTCTCTTTCTCTTCCTCTTATTCTCTTCTCTTCTCTCGTTTTTCTCTTTCTCTTCCCCCTTTATTCCTTTCTTTTTCTCTTTATTCTCTTTCTCTTCTCTCTTTATTCTTTTCTTTTTCTCTATTCATTGCGCTTTCTCTTCTCTTTATGTCTCTTTCTCTCTCTCTTTATTTTCTCTTTCCTCTCTTTTCTCGTTTCTTTTTCGTCTTTATTTCTCTTCTCTTTTTCTCTTTCTTTTGCTCTCTTTATTTTTTCTTCTCTCTTTACTTCTTTTCTATTGGTTTTTTTTCTTTCTTTTTTCCTCTTTCGCTTCTTTATTCTCTTCCCTCTTCCTCTTTATTCCTTTTCTCTTCTCATCTTTTATTCTCTTTCTCTTCTCTTTTTATTCTCTTGCTTTCTCTCTTTATTCTCTTCTCCTCTCTTTGATTCTCTTTCTCTTCTCTCTTTTTCTCTTTCTCTTCTCTCTTTTTCCTTTTTCTTCTTATTCGCTTCTCTCTGTTATTCTCTTCTCTTCTCTCTTTATTCGCTTCCTCTTCTCTGTTTTCTCTTTCTCTCCTTTTATTCTCTTCTCTTCTCTCTTTATTCTCTTTCTCTTCTCTTGATTCTCTTTCTCTTCTCTCTTATTCTCTTTCTCTTCTCTCTTTATTCCTTTCCTTTCTCTTTTTTTTGTCTTTTTAGGGATCTTCCCTTTCCCCTTTAGAGGGGGGGAGGGAGAGGGGGGGGGAGGGGGGAAGAGAGGGTGGAAGGGGGGGGAGGGGTGGGGGGAGAGGAGAAGGGTGGAGAGGGAGGGAGAGGGGGTGGAGGGGGGAGGGGGTGGGAGGGAGAGGAGTGGGGGTGGGGGAGGAGAGGAGGGGTTTTGGGGGGGGAGGGAGAGGGGGGGGGGGAGGAGAGAGGGTGGAAGGGAAAAGAGGGTGGAAGGGAAAAGGGGGGGGAGGGAGAGGGGGAGGGTGGGAAGGGGAAAAGGGGGAGAGGGGGGAGGGTGGGAGAGGGAGAGGGGTGGGGGGGAAGGAAGAGAAGGGGAGAGGGGGGGGGGAGGGGGAGAGGAGAGGGGGGGGGGAGGGAGAGGAGAAGGGGAGAGGGAGGGAAGAGGGTGGGGGGGAGGAGGTGGGGGAGAGGAGGGGGTGGAGGAGAGGGGAGGGGGAGGGGAGGGGAGAGGGTGGAGGGGGAGGAGAGGGGGGAGGGGAGGAAGGGGGAGGGGAGAGGAGGGGGGGAAGGGGAGGGGGGAAAGGAGAGGAGAGAGGGGGAAAGGGGGAAAGGGGAGAGAGGGGAGGGGGAGGAAAGAGAGGGTGGAGAGGGAGGGAGGGGGGGAAGGAGGGGAGGAGGGAAGGGGGGGAAAGGGGGTGATGGGAAAGGGGGAAAAGGGGGTGGAGAGGGAGGGGGAAGGGTGGAAGGGGAGAGGAAGAGGGGGGAGGGGGGAGAGGAGAGGGTGGAGAGGGAGAGGAGAGGGTGGAGGGGAAGGGGAGAAGGGGGAGGGGGAGAGAGGAGGGGGTAGGGGGGGAAGGAGGGAGAGAAGGGGGGGGAAGGAAGGGGTGGAGGGGAGAGGAGAGAGGGTGGAGGGAGAGGAGTTGATTCCCGCGATGAGAGGCTGAGGTTCTTCTGTGTAGTGAGCTCGTCTTAGTAGTCCGTAGGGAGGCCTGAGAGTGAAGTCGTTAGATGAGACGAGTTGTGCTTAATGGGATTAACGTGTCGAGCGTGGTATGAGGTTGATTTATGAAGTTGTATGTCCGTCCAGTCCGTTGATGCGATGGTTTTGAGTAGCTTTAAAAATGATTTGTGTTGACGTTTATTTGGGTTCTTGAGGGGAGTGACTAGAGCTAGGGTGGATGTAGGCAGAGGGCATTGAGGTTGGAGTATCTGAAGTCGAGTTTGTTTATTGGTTTTGATTATCTTTGTGAAGTACTGACTGCAGATTGTTAGGTCGGCTTGTTAGATGAAGTGCTATGTTGCTTAGTGAAGAGGAGATGTGAAAATTATGTTAATTTATTAAGTAGCCAGAGCCCGCTGTGAGAAGATGTTCTTGCCTGACCTTGAATGTGACTTCTTAGACTCTCGGTAACGTCCTTGATATCATCTTAACACTGCTCTACCTCCAGTATACATCTCTCTACCTCCAGTATACATCTGCTTACCTCCAGTTAATGTCTTTTTCCCCTCCAAATATAATGTGTCTAGTGGGTGACTTGGACCTGCCACCAGGGGCCAGTGGGTTGACTTGGACCTGCTACATGTGCCAGTAGTGACTTGGCCCTGCCTAGCATGGCAGTAGTAAACTTGGACCCCCTACCATGTGCCAGTAGGAATTGACCGCCTAGCATGTGCCGTAGGTGACTTGGACCTGCCACCAATGTGCCAGTGGGTGACTTGGACCTCCCTAGCATTGCCAGTAGGTGACTTGGACCTGCCTAGCATGTGCCAGTAGGTGATTTGGGACCTGCCTACCATGTGCCATAGGTGACTTGGACCTGCCTAGCATGTGCCAGTAGGTGACTTGGACCTGCCTAGCATGTGCCAGTAGCTGACTTGGACCTGCTAGCTTGGGCCAGTAGGTGACTTGGACCTGCCTAGCATGGGCAGTAGGTGACTTGGCCCTGCCCCCTTGCCAGTACGATTTGGGGACCTCCCCTAGCTGGGCCATGGGTGACTTGGGACCTGCCTAGCAGGGCCGAGGTGTTTGGCCCTCCTGATGGCCAGGGGTGATTTGGGCCCTGCCTAGCTGCCATAGTGATTTGGGACCTCCTACCATGGCCAGTAGTGACTTGGACCTCCCTCATGCCATAGGTACGGGGCCCCTGCCTACAGGGGCCAGTGGGGTGACTTGCCCGCCTACATGGCCGTGGGTGCTTGGCCCCCGCCTAGCAGGGGCCAATAGGTGAGGGACCTGCCTAGCATGGGCCAGTAGTGACTTGGCCCTGCCTAGCATGGGCCAGTAGGTGACTTGGACCTGCCTAGCATGGCCAGTAGCTGACTTGGACCTGCCTAGCATGGCCAGTAGGTGACTTGGACCTGCCTAGCATGGGCCAGTAGGTGACTTGGACCTGCCTAGCATGGGCCAGTAGCTGACTTGGACCTGCCTAGCATGGGCCAGTAGGTGACTTGGACCTGCCTAGCATGGGCCAGTAGCTGACTTGGACCTGCCTACCATGGGCCAGTAGGTGACTTGGACCTGCCTAGCATGGGCCAGTAGGTGACTTGGACCTGCCTAGCATGGGCCAGTAGGTGGCTTGGACCTGCCTACCATGTGCCAGTACGTGACTTGGACCTGCCTAGCATGGGCCAGTAGGTGACTTGGACCTGCCTAGCATGGGCCAGTAGGTGACTTGGACCTGCCTAGCATGGGCCAGTAGGTGGCTTGGACCTGCCTACCATGTGCCAGTAGGTGACTTGGACCTGCCTAGCATGGGCCAGTAGGTGACTTGGACCTGCCTAGCATGGGCCAGTAGGTGACTTGGACCTGCCTAGCATGGGCCAGTAGGTGGCTTGGACCTGCCTACCATGTGCCATAGGTGACTTGGACCTGCCTAGTATGGGCCAGTAGGTGACTTGGACCTGCCTAGCATGGGCCAGTAGGTGACTTGGACCTGCCTAGCATGGGCCAGTAGCTGACTTGGACCTGCCTAGCATGGGCCAGTAGGTGACTTGGACCTGCCTAGCATGGGCCAGTAGGTGACTTGGACCTGCCTAGCATGGGCCAGTAGCTGACTTGGACCTGCCTAGTATGGTCCAGTAGATGACTTGGACCTGCCTAGTATGGTCCAGTAGGTGATTTGGACCTGCCTAGCAAGGGCCAATTGGTGACTTGGACCTGCCTACCATGTGCCAGTAGGTGACTTGGACCTGCCTACCATGGACCAGTAGGTGACTTGGACCTGCCTAACATGGGCCAGTAGGTGACTTGGACCTGCCTAGCATGGGCCAGTAAGTGACTTGGGCCTGCCTAGCATGGGCCAGTAGGTGACTTGGACCTATCTAGCATGGGCCAGTAGGTGACTTGGACCTGCCTAGCATGGTTCAGTAGGTGACTTGGACCTGCCTAGCATGCGCCAGTAGGTGACTTGGACCTGCCTAGTATGGGCCAGTAGGTGACTTGGACCTGCCTAGCATGGGCCAGTAGGTGACTTGGACCTGCCTATCATGGGCCAGTAGCTGTCTTGGACCTGCCAACCATGGGCCAGTAGGTGACTTAGACCTGCCTAGCATGGGCCAGTAGGTGACTTGGACCTGCCTAGCATGGGCCAGTAGCTGACTTGGACCTGCCTAGCATGGGCCAGTAGATGACTTGGACCTGCCTAGTATGGTCCAGTAGGTGATTTGGACCTGCCTAGCAAGGGCCAGTAGGTGACTTGGACCTGCCTACCATGGGCCAGTAGGTGACTTGGACCTGCCTAGCATGGACCAGTAGGTGACTTGGACCTGCCTAGCATGGGTCAGTAAGTGACTTGGACCTATCTAGCATGGGCCAGTAGGTGACTTGGACCTGCCTACCATGGGCCAGTAGGTGACTTGGACCTGCCTACCATGGACCAGTAGGTGACTTGGACCTGCCTAGCATGGGCCAGTAGGTGACTTGGACCTATCTAGCATGGGCCAGTAGGTGACTTGGACCTGCCTAGCATGGTCCAGTAGGTGACTTGGACCTATCTAGCATGGGCCAGTAGGTGACTTGGACCTGCCTAGCATGGGCCAGTAGGTGACTTGGACCTATCTAGCATGGGCCAGTAGGTGACTTGGGCCTGCCTACCATGGGCCAGTAGGTGACTTGGACCTGCCTACCATAGACCAGTAGGTGACTTGGACCTGCCTAGCATGGGCCAGTAGGTGACTTGGACCTATCTAGCATGGGCCAGTAGGTGACTTGGACCTGCCTAGCATGGTCCAGTAGGTGACTTGGACCTATCTAGCATGGGCCAGTAGGTGACTTGGACCTGCCTAGCATGGGCCAGTAGGTGACTTGGACCTATCTAGCATGGGCCAGTAGGTGACTTGGACCTGCCTAGCATGGTTCAGTAGGTGACTTGGACCTGCCTAGCATGGCCCAGTAGGTGACTTGGACCTGCCTAGCATGGGCCAGTAGGTGACTTGGACCTGCCTAGCATGGGCCAGTAGGTGACTTGAACCTATCTAGCATGGGCCAGTAGGTGACTTGGACCTGCCTAGCATGGTTCAGTAGGTGACTTGGACCTGCCTAGCATGGTTCAGTAGGTGACTTGGACCTGCCTAGCATGGTCCAGTAGGTGACTTGAACCTGACCTGCCTAGCATGGGCCAGTAGGTAACTTGGACCTGCCTAGCATGGGCCAGTAGATGACTTGGACCTGCCTAGCATGGGCCAGTAGATGACTTGGACCTATCTAGCATGGTCCAGTAGGTGACTTGAACCTGACCTGCCTAGCATGGGCCAGTAGGTAACTTGGACCTGCCTAGCATGGGCCAGTAGGTGACTTGAACCTGACCTGCCTAGCATGGGCCAGTAGGTAACTTGGACCTGCCTAGCATGGGCCAGTAGGTGACTTGAACCTGACCTGCCTAGCATGGGCCAGTAGGTAACTTGGACCTGCCTAGCATGGGCCAGTAGGTGACTTGAACCTGACCTGCCTAGCATGGGCCAGTAGGTAACTTGGACCTGCCTAGCATGGCCAGTAGGTGACTTGAACCTGACCTGCCTAGCATGGGCCAGTAGGTAACTTGGACCTGCCTAGCATGGGCCAGTAGGTGACTTGAACCTGACCTGCCTAGCATGGTTCAGTAGGTAACTTGGACCTGCCTAGCATGGGCCAGTAATGTAAGCATTATTAATTATTGTGCCCAACCATCTCGTGCAATATTATAAATATACTTAGTTTTATTATTTACTGGGTGGCGCTAAACCCACCCGGGTCAAAGCCCCTGAAGAACGGAAGGTAAACAACGCAAGGTAACTCGTGTAGATTTGTACGATAACTGCTGCAGTGGGAATACCGAGCTGCCAGACGTTTGAATTAGTGTTTTATACATTAGTTTCCTGACTTAATGTAACCCAGTATAACCCAACCCACCCCAGGTAACCCAACCCACCCCAGGTAACCCAACCCACCCCAGGTAACCCAACCCACCCCAGGTAACCCAACCCACCCCAGGTAACCTAACCCACCCCAGGTAACCCAACCCACCCCAGGTAAACCCAACCCACCCCCAGGTAACCCAACCCACCCCAGGTAACCCAACCCACCCCAGGTAACCCAACCCACCCCAGTGTAACCCAACCCACCCCGGGTAACCCAACCCACCCCAGGTAACCCAACCCACCCCAGGTAACCTAACCCACCCCAGGTAACCCAACCCACCCCAGGTAACCCAACCACCCCAGGTAACCCAACCCACCCCAGGTAACCCAACCCACCCCAGGTAACCTAACCCACCCCAGGTAACCCAACCCATCCCAGGTAGCCCAACCCACCCCAGGTAACCCAACCCACCCCAGGTAACCCAACCCACCCCAGGTAACCCAACCCACCCCAGGTAACCCAACCCACCCCAGGTAACCTAACCCACCCCGGGTAACCTAACCCACCCCAGGTAGCCCAACCCACCCCAGGTAACCCAACCCACCCCAGGTAACCTAACCCACCCCAGGTAACCCAACCCACCCCAGGTAGCCCAACCCACCCCAGGTAGCCCAACCCACCCCAGGTAACCCAACCCACCCCAGGTAGCCCAACCCACCCCAGGTAACCCAACCCACCCCAGGTAACCTAACCCACCCCAGGTAACCCAACCCACCCCAGGTAACCTAACCCACCCCAGGTAGCCCAACCCACCCCAGGTAACCCAACCCACCCCAGGTAACCCAACCCACCCCAGGTAACCCAACCCACCCCAGGTAACCTAACCCACCCCAGGTAGCCCAACCCACCCCAGGTAACCCAACCCACCCCCAGGTAACCCAACCCACCCCAGGTAACCCAACCCACCCCAGGTAACCCAACCCACCCCAGGTAACCTAACCGCCCCAGGTAACCCAACCCACCCCAGGTAGCCCAACCCACCCCAGGTAACCCAACCCACCCCCAGGTAACCCAACCCACCCCAGGTAACCCAACCCACCCCAGGTAACCTAACCCACCCCAGGTAACCCAACCCACCCCAGGTAACCTAACCCACCCCAGGTAGCCCAACCCACCCCAGGTAACCCAACCCACCCCAGGTAACCCAACCCACCCCAGGTAACCCAACCCACCCCAGGTAACCTAACCCACCCCAGGTAGCCCAACCCACCCCAGGTAACCCAACCCACCCCCAGGTAACCCAACCCACCCCAGGTAACCCAACCCACCCCAGGTAACCCAACCCACCCCAGGTAACCTAACCCGGCCCAGGTAACCCAACCCACCCCAGGTAACCTAACCCACCCCAGGTAGCCCAACCCACCCCAGGTAACCCAACCCACCCCAGGTAACCCAACCCACCCCAGGTAACCCAACCCACCCCAGGTAACCCAACCCACCTCAGGTAACCCAACCCACCCCAGGTAACCCAACCCACCCCAGGTAACCCAACCCACCCCAGGTAGCCCAACCCACCCCAGGTAACCCAACCCACCCCCAGGTAACCCAACCCACCCCAGGTAACCCAACCCACCCCAGGTAACCCAACCCACCCCAGGTAACCTAACCCACCCCAGGTAGCCCAACCCACCCCAGGTAACCCAACCCACCACCAGGTAACCCAACCCACCCCCAGGTAACCCAACCCACCCTAGGTAACCCAACACACCCCAGGTAACCTAACCCACCCCAGGTAGCCCAACCCACCCCAGGTAAACCAACGCACCCCAGGTAACCCAACCCACCCCAGGTAACCCAACCCACCCCAGGTAACCCAACCCATCCCAGGTAACCCAACCCACCCCAGGTAACCCAACACACCCAACCCACCCCCAGGTAACCCAACCCACCCCAGGTAACCCAACCCACCCCAGGTAAGCTAAGCCACCCCAGGTAACCTATCCCACCCTAGGTAACCTAACCCACCCCAGGTAACCTAACCCACCCCAGGTAACCTAACCCACCTCAGGTAACCTAACCCACCCCCAGGTAACCTAACCCACCCCCAGGTAACCTAACCCACTCCAAGTAACCCAACCCACCCCAGGTAACCCAACCCACCCTAGGTAACCCAACACATCCCCAGGTAACCTAACCCACCCAGGGTAACCTAACTCACCCCAGGTAACTCAATACACCCCCAGGTAACCCAACCCACCCCAGGTAACCTAACCCACCCCCAGGTAACCTAACCCACCCCAGGTAACCCAACCCACCCCAGGTAACCCAGACTAGCCTAAGTATAGCATTAATAAATTAACGTTAGAGAGGCAGGTTAGGATAGGCAGCCACAGAGAAAGAAACCGAAGGATCCGGGTTTAATCCTGGGTAGGTGAAGACCCAAGGGGAAAATCTTCTTGCCCTTGTTGCTCCTGCTCACCTAGACTTAGGTACCTACTGGTCTACTTGTTACACTAAGAAGTGATCCCTTTACATAACAGGAAACAGGTGCCTGTTGTCCTTCGTTCCTCCATTAGGAAACGGCCCTACCTAGTAGTAAATAGGTACCTGTTTTTATTTCCTCCATTAGGAAACGGCCCTGTTCACCTAGCAGTAAATAGGTACCTGTTCATAGTTCCTCCACTAGGAAACGGCCCTACCTAGTAGTAAATAGGTACCTGTTCGTAGTGCCTCCACTAGGAAACGGCCCTGCTCACCTAGCAGTAAATATGTACCTGTTGGTGTTCCTATTTCGTCCATTAGAAGGCGCCCCACACAGCCTACTAACACCCAGGTACCTATTTACTGCTAGGTGAACAGAGGTAACAGGTGTCACGATGTTTATCCAGAAGTCGTCCCGCCCGGAATTGAACCCGGGCGCTTTCAGTTGTGAGCCGGAGGTTCCGCCAGTAATTTGAAGAAATTGACGTATCTGAGATTAAAGGGAGTTAATGGGTTTCTCCCTTCCCTTCCTTCCTCCCTCCCTTCCCTTCCTTCATCCCTCCCTCCCTTCTCTCCCTCCCTCCCTCCCTTCCTTCCTTCCCTTCCTTCCTCCCTCCCTTCCCTTCCTTCCTCCCTCCCTTCCCTTCCTTCCTCCCTCCCTTCCCTTCCTTCCTCCCTCCCTTCCCTTCCTCTCCTCCCTCCCTTCCCTTCCTTCCTCCCTCCCTTCCCTTCCTTCCCTCCCTCCCTTCCCTTCCTTCCTCCCTCCCTCCCTCCACTTCCCATCCTTCCTCCCTCCCTTTCTTCCTCCCTTCCCTTCCTTCCTCTCTCCCTCCCTCCCTCCCTTCCCTTCCTCCCTCCCTTCCCTTCCTTCCTCCCTCCTTCCCTTCTCTCCCTCCCTTCCTTCCTTCCCTTCCTTCCTTCCTCCCTCCCTTCCCTTCCTATCTCCCTCCCTCCCTTTCCTTCCCTTCCTTCCTCCCTTCCCTTCCTTCCTCCCTCCCTCCTTTCCCTTCCTTCCTTCCTTCCTTCCTCCCTTCCTTCTTTCACCTTTAAGATTCGTACCATAGTGTAGGAAGGGTGAGGTACTTTCCCTCTCTCCCTCCCTTGTTCTCCATCCATCCCTTTCTCTCCCTCGTTCTCCATCCATCACTTTCTCTCCCTCGTTCTCCATCCATCACTTTCTCTTCCTCCTTCCCTTGTTCTCTCCATCCATCACTTTCTCTCCCTCCTTCCCTTGTTCTCTCCATCCATCACTTTCTCTCCCTCCTTCCCTTGTTCTCTCCATCCATCACTTTCTCTCCCTCCTTCCCTTGTTCTCTCCAGCCATCACTTTCTCTCCCTCCATCCCTTGTTCTCTCCATCCATCACTTTCTCTCCCTCCTTCCCTTGTTCTCTCCATCCATCACTTTCTCTCCCTTCTTCCCTTGTTCTCTCCATCCATCACTTTCTCTCCCTTCTTCCCTTGTTCTCTCCATCCATCACTTTCTCTCCCTCCTTCCCTTGTTCTCTCCATCCATCACTTTCTCTCCCTCCTTCCCTTGTTCTCTCCATCCATCACTTTCTCTTCCTCCTTCCCTTGTTCTCTCCATCCATCACTTTCTCTTCCTCCTTCCCTTGTTCTCTCCATCCATCACTTTCTCTGCCTCCTTCCCTTGTTCTCTCCATCCATCACTTTCTCTTCCTCCTTCCCTGTTCTCTCCATCCATCACTTTCTCTCCCTTCTTCTCTTTGTTCTCTCCATCCATCACTTTCTCTCCCTCCTTCCCTTGTTCTCTCCATCCATCACTTTCTCTTCCTCCTTCCCTTGTTCTCTCCATCCATCACTTTCTCTCCCTCCTTCCCTTGTTCTCTCCATCCATCACTTTCTCTCCCTTCTTCCTTGTTCTCTCCATCCATCACTTTCTCTCCCTTCTTCCCTTGTTCTCTCCATCCATCACTTCTCTTCCTCCTTCCCTTGTTCTCTCCATCCATCACTTTCTCTCCCTCCTTCCCTTGTTCTCTCCATCCATCACTTTCTCTCCCTTCTTCCCTTGTTCTCTCCATCCATCACTTTCTCTCCCTCCATCCCTTGTTCTCTCCATCCATCACTTTCTCTCCCTCCATCCCTTGTTTCTCTCCATCCATCATTTTCCCTCTCCCTCCTTCCCTTGTTTTCTCCAGCCATCACTTTCCTCCCTTCTTCCCTTGTTCTCTCCATCCATCACTTTCTCTCCCTTCTTCCCTTGTTCTCTCCATCCATCACTTTCTCTCCCTCCATCCCTTGTTCTCTCCATCCATCACTTTCTCTCCCTCCTTCCCTTGTTCTCTCCATCCATCACTTTCTCTCCCTCCTTCCCTTGTTCTCTCCATCCATCACTTTCTCTCCCTCCTTCCCTTGTTCTCTCCATCCATCACTTTCTCTCCTTCCCTTGTTCTCTCCATCCATCACTTTCTACATCTTTCTCCCTCAGTGTTCTGAGATGATCTTGAAGGTCGGCATCTCTGTTGTGTCAGCTGGGATGCTGGAGTATCTTCCTCCTCTCCCTGTGTCCTTCCCCACTCCCTGTATCCTTCCCCACTCCCTGTATCCTTCCCCACTCCCTGTATCCTTCCCCACTCCCTGTGTCCTTCCCCACTCCCTGTGTCCTTCCCCACTCCCTGTATCCTTCCCCCACTCCCTGTATCCTTCCCCACTCCCTGTATCCTTCCCCACTCCCTGTATCCTTCCCCACTCCCTGTATCCTTCCCCACTCCTGTATCCTTCCCCACTCCGTACCCTTTCCCCCACTCCCTGTATCCTTCCCCACTCCCTGTATCCTTCCCCACTCCCTGTATCCTTCCTCACTCCCTGTATCCTTCCCCACTCCCTGTATCCTTCCCCACTCCCTGTATCCTTCCCCACTCCCTGTATCCTTCCCCACTCCGTATCCTTCCCCACTCCCTGTATCCTTCCACACTCCCTGTATCCTTCCCCACTCCCTGTATCCTTCCCCACTCCCTGTATCCTTCCCCACTCCCTACCTGTATCCTTCCCCACTCCCTACCTGTATCCTTCCCCACTCCCTGTATCCTTCCTCACTCCCCTCCCTGTATCCTTCCCCACTCCCCTACCTGTATCCTTCCCCACTCCCTACCTGTATCCTTCCCCACTCCCTATATCCTTCCCCACTCCCCTACCTATATCCTTTCCCACTCCCTGTATCCTTCCCCACTCCCCTGCCTGTATCCTTCCCCACTCCCCTACTTGTACCCTTTCCCCCACTCCCTTACCTGTATCCTTCCCTACTCTCCCCTACCTGTATCCTTCCCCACTCCCTGTATCCTTCCCCACTCCCCTACCTGTAATCCTTCCCCACTCCTATATCCTTCCACCACTCCCTGTATCCTTCCCCACTCCCCTACCTGTATCCTTCCCCACCCCCTGTATCCTTCCCACTTCCCTAACTGTATCCTTCCCCACTTCCCCTACCTGTATCCTTCTCCACTCCCTATATCCTTCCCCACTCCCTGTATCCTTCCCCACCCCCTACCTGTATCCTTCCCCACTTCCCTACCTGTATCCTTCCCCACTCCCCTACCTGTATCCTTCCCACTCCCTGTATCCTTCCCCACTCCCCTACCTGTATCCTTTCCCACTCCCTGTATCCTTCCCCACTCCCCTACCTGTATTCTTCCCACTCCCTGTATCCTTCCCCACTCCCTATATCCTTCCCCACTCCCTGTATCCTTCCCCACTCCCTCCCTGTATCCTTCCCCACTCCCAAATATCCTTCCCCACTCCCTGTATCCTTCCCCACTCCCTGTATCCTTCCCCATTCCCTACATCCTTCCCCACTCCCTGTATCCTTCCCCACTCCCTGTATCCTTCCCCACTCCCTATATCCTTCCCCACTCCCCTCCCTGTATCCTTCCCCACTCACCTACCTGTATCCTTCCCCACTCCCCTACCTGTATCCTTCCCCACTCCCCTACCTGTATCCTTCCCCACTCCCTGTATCCTTTCCCCACTCCCCTACCTGTATCCTTCCCCACTCCCTATATCCTTTCCCCCACTCCTGTATCCTTCCCCACTCCCCTACCTGTATCCTTCCCCACTCCCTGTATCCTTCCCCACTCCCTATATCCTTCCCCACTCCCCTCCCTTGTATCCTTCCCCACTCCCCTACCTGTATCCTTCCCCACTCCCTGTGTCCTTCCCCACTCCCTCTTTGCCCTCCCTCTACCCTTCCTTTCTCCCTTTTCCCTTCACCCACCCTCCCTTCTTCTACCCACCTACCCTCCTCCTTTCACTTTCTTTCCTCCTTTTCCCTCGCACCTCCCTCCCTCCTTCCTTCCCCCCTCCCTCCCTTCCCCCCTCCCTCCTCCTTCCCCTCCCTTCCCCCTCCCACTTCCCTTCCCCCTCCTTCCTCCCCCACCCCACTTTCCCCTCCCATCTCCCTTCCCCCTCCCTCCTCCCTTCCCCCTCCCTCCCTTCCCTCCTCCCACCTCCCTTCCCTCTCCCCCCTCCCACCTCCCTTCCCCCTCTTCCCTCCCACCCCACTTTCCCCTCCCACCTCCCTTCCCCCTCCCTCCTCCCTTCCCCTCCCTCCTCCCTTCCCCCTCCCTCCCTTCCCTCCTCCCACCTCCCTTCCCTCTCCCCCCTCCCACCTCCCTTCCCCCCTCCTTCCTCCCACCTCACTTTCCTCCCCCCTCCCTTCCACCTCCCTCCCTCCCCCCTCCCTTCCCATACGTTCAATAACACTCCCTGGTTCTATACACGTACCCAACAACCCACCACCAGCTCACCCAAATACGACCCCCCCCCCAGCACCCAAAAAAGGGCCCCACAGGGTTAAAAGAGGAACCAGGGGCCACAGAGGAGTCAGGGGCCCCTAACCACACCCACCACAATGATCTTCTTTATTTAAACTCATTTTACCCCCAAAAACCATCGCGAATTGGGTGAAAATAGATTCATCAGACGGAGGATGAAAGCTGGAAGATCCTAGATGACGTTGAAAGCGCTTTCATCCATCGGAAATGCGGAAATAAACGCGGAAATAAGAGAGAGTCTGGGCATATTTGACCCTCAAGTCCTGAGAGGCGACAAAAACCTGTGTCTTATTTCAGTATATTTAAGATGGTGGCGGAGCACTTACCATGTACAGGAGGTTGAAGATCATGACGATGAACTTGAGGAAAGTGTAGCAACAAACCCCCATGTTTGTGGCTGTGGATACGGCTTTTTAATCCAGCAAAAGTCACAGGAGAGGATTGACACACGTCCACTCACTACGACTGTCACCTCAACACTGAGGATGCTCCCGCCTCTCCCAGCCCACGGAAAAATCTCTAGCCTCTTATGAAAGCCATTTTAACCCTTTTTTAGCCTTTAAATGGCCTTGATAATGCTTGCTGTGAGGCCATATAGAGATGATGTATGTTAATACCGACGTTAGCAGCCAACTGGCCTTTTATTTGGCCTTATTTTGGAAAAATAAGGCACCTCTGAAGACAGGGGGAAACTGACTTACAATAATATTAACCCATTTTTTGACCTATTTTTCCCTCCACCACATTAAAAAACATTATATAGCCCCATAATGAATAGAAATATTAATATATGTATTAATAAACATTAAATATACAATTTCCTCCCTTCGGAATAACCTCATCTCCCAAAATTCACATTTTTTCCAATTCATCTCTCTATTACAACTTTATTCAACCCCATATACGTATATATGGGTTTAAGAACAGCTATATAATAATTTATGCTTTTGTATAATTATTTTATAGCTTGTCTATGCGTTAAAATTAATGGAAATATAGACGTCGTGCGGCTGGCAGGAGCGCGCGGCAGCATCCATGACACGCCTCTCAAAAAAAAAAAAAAAATCAAGAATTGTCAAAAAAAAATCAGTTTTCCGAAATTAAAGATAACTCTAATGTGTCATAGCTTACTTCGAGGACCCAGACCCAGGAGCTGCGCCCAACATCCGCCGGAAATGAGCGAAAACGTTACGATTATTTTAGGAATTACGTTTACTGGCAGAAAGGCATCTGGGGATTTTGGGGGAGGGGGGGGGAATTTTTTTTTGGGGGGGGGGAATTTAAGAGATGCTCTTGATCCAAGGAATTAAAGCTCATCTCCCCTTCGATCAAATTTCGATACAATGTCTTGCTTCTTGAGTCAACTTTTAAAGGTTAGGATTTCATAGATTCCAATCCTAATCCAATCCTATCCATGGTTCTAGTCATTAATCCAGTTCTTTCGTTGATCCAATCCTAATCCTATCCTCTTTTATGCAATCCAATCCTATTTTATGCTTATCCAATCCTTTATGCTTATCCTATTCACACGTGTTATTCCCTGTCGTTCATGTTTTTCTGTAGATCCAATCCTAATCCTGTTAGATGATCCAGTCCTGGCCATCCATGTTATATAGAACTAATCCTAATCCTGGTATTTAGATGATCCAATCCTGACCATCCATGTTATATAGAACTAATCCTAATCCTGTTATTTAGATGATCCAATCCTGACCATCCATGTTATATAGAACTAATCCTAATCCTGTTATTTAGATGATCCAATCCTGACCATCCATGTTATATAGAACTAATCCTAATCCTGTTATTTAGATGATCCAATCCTGACCATCCATGTTATATAGAACTAATCCTAATCCTGGTATTTAGATGATCCAATCCTGGCCATCCATGTTATATAGAACTAATCCTAATCCTGTTAGATGATCCAGTCCTGGCCATCCATGTTATATAGAACTAATCCTAATCCTGTTAGATGATCCAATCCTGGCCATCCATGTTATATAGAACTAATCCTGTTATTTAGATGATCCAGTCCAGGAACAAAGACCCCCCTGTCAATATACCTGTCAAGGTAGTATTTTGGGTCCCTTGTTTCTATGTTACCACGACCATCAATGTTAAGTGTGAACCTCTACTGTATGTAGATGACAGTATTCTGTTAGTGTACTATTACTACCTGCCTACCTGGAGGGTCTACCTGGAGGGTCTACCTGGAGGGTCTACCTGGAGGGTCTACCTGGAGGGTCTACCTGGAGGGTCTACCTGGAGGGTCTACCTGGAGGGCCTACCTGGAGGGTCTACCTGGAGGGTCTACCTGGAGGGTCTACCTGGAGGGTCTACCTGAAGGGTCTACCTGGAGGGTCTACCTGGAGGGTCTACCTGGAGGGTCTACCTGGAGGGCCTACCTGGAGGGTCTACCTGGAGGGTCTACCTGGAGGGCCTACCTGGAGGGTCTACCTGGAGGGTCTACCTGGAGGGTCTACCTGGAGGGTCTACCTGGAGGGCCTACCTGGAGGGTCTACCTGGAGGGTCTACCTGGAGGGTCTACCTGGAGGGCCTACCTGGAGGGTCTACCTGGAGGTCTACCTGGAGGGTCTACCAGGAGGGCCTACCTGGAGGGTCTATCAGGGTCTACCTGGAGGGTCTACCTGGAGGGTCTACCTGGAGGGTCTACCTGGAGGGTATTACTGGGATCAACGCCCCTGCGACCCGGTGCACGACCAGGCCTCCCGGTGGATCAGGGCACTAGAGCTAGAGTCGTGCAGCAGAGAACAAATTATCGCTACGCTCCGGGGGAAGGAACGCCATACTGTGGTGAGATAAACTGATAACAGTAAATACTTGTAATGACCAGGGTAATGGGGAACCCATCACTTCTGTATAATGGGGAACCCATAACTTCTGTATAATGGGGAACCCATAACTTCTGTATAATGGGGAACCCATAACTTCAGTATAATGGGGAACCCATAACTTCTGTATAATGGGGAACCCATCACTTCTGTATAATGGGGAACCCATAACTTCTGTATAATGGGGAACCCATCACTTCAGTATAATGGGGAACCCATCACTTCAGTATAATGGGGAACCCATCACTTCAGTATAATGGGGAACCCATCACTTCAGTATAATGGGGAACCCATCACTTCAGTATAATGGGGAACCCATCACTTCAGTATAATGGGGAGTCCATCACTTCAGTATAATGGGGAACCCATCACTTCAGTATAATGGGGAACCCATCACTTCAGTATAATGGGGAACCCATCACTTCAGTATAATGGGGAACCCATCACTTCAGTATAATGGAGAACCCATCACTTCTGTATAATGGGGAACCCATAACTTCTGTATAATGGGGAACCCATAACTTCTGTATAATGGGGAACCCATCACTTCAGTATAATGGGGAACCCATCACTTCAGTATAATGGGGAACCCATCACTTCAGTATAATGGGGAACCCATCACTTCAGTATAATGGGAAACCCATCACATCAGTATAATGGGGAACCCATCACTTCAGTATAATGGGGAACCCATCACTTCAGTATAATGGGGAACCCATCACTTCAGTATAATGGGAAACCCATCACATCAGTATAATGGGGAACCCATCACTTCAGTATAATGGGGAACCCATCACTTCAGTATAATGGGGAACCCATCACTTCAATATAATGGGGAACCCATCACTTCAATATAATGGGGAACCCATCACTTCAGTATAATGGGGAACCCATCACTTCCGTATAATGGGGAACCCATCACATCAGTATAATGGGGAACCCATCACTTCAGTATAATGGGGAACCCATCACATCAGTATAATGGGGAACCCATCACTTCAGTATAATGGGGTACCCATCACTTCAGTATAATGGGGAACCCATCACTTCAGTATAATGGGGAACCCATCACTTCAGTATAATGGGGAACCCATCACATCAGTATAATGGGGAACCCATCACTTCAGTATAATGGGGATCCCATCACTTCAGTATAATGGGGAACCCATCACATCAGTATAATGGGGAACCCATCACTTCAGTATAATGGGGAACCCATCACATCAGTATAATGGGGAACCCATCACTTCAGTATAATGGGGATCCCATCACTTCAGTATAATGGGGTACCCATCACTTCAGTATAATGGGGAACCCATCACTTCAGTATAATGGGGAACCCATCACTTCAGTATAATGGGGAACCCATCACTTCAGTATAATGGGGAGTCCATCACTTCAGTATAATGGGGAACCCATCACTTCAGTATAATGGGGAACCCATCACTTCAGTATAATGGGGAACCCATCACTTCAGTATAATGGGGAACCCATCACATCAGTATAATGGGGAACCCATCACATCAGTATAATGGGGAACCCATCACATCAGTATAATGGGGAACCCATCACTTCAGTATAATGGGGAACCCATCACATCAGTATAATGGGGAACCCATCACATCAGTATAATGGGGAACCCATCACTTCAGTATAATGGGGAACCCATCACATCAGTATAATGGGGAACCCATCACATCAGTATAATGGGGAACCCATCACTTCAGTATAATGGGGAACCCATCACTTCTGTATAATGGGGAACCCATCACTTCAGTATAATGGGGAACCCATCACTTCAGTATAATGGGGAACCCATCACATCTGGACATCCCGTTTGACCACTACATGTCAGGAGAATTGATAGTGATGCCAGACTGAACCTCGACAGACAAGCACAGTGTCTACCTGCTGAGGTTCACACAGTGTCTACCTGCTGAGGTTCACACAGTGTCTACCTGCTGAGGCTCACACAGTGTCTACCTGCTGAGGCTCACACTGTGTCTACCTGCTGAGGTTCACACAGTGTCTACCTGCTGAGGTTCACACAGTGTCTACCTGCTGAGGCTCACACTGTGTCTACCTGCTGAGGTTCACACAGTGTCTACCTGCTGAGGTTCACACAGTGTCTACCTGCTGAGGTTCACACTGTGTCTACCTGCTGAGGTTCACACAGTGTCTACCTGCTGAGGTTCACACAGTGTCTACCTGCTGAGGCTCACACAGTGTCTACCTGCTGAGGTTCACACTGTGTCTACCTGCTGAGGTTCACACTGTGTCTACCTGCTGAGGTTCACACAGTGTCTACCTGCTGAGGTTCACACAGTGTCTACCTGCTGAGGTTCACACTGTGTCTACCTGCTGAGGTTCACACAGTGTCTACCTGCTGAGGTTCACACAGTGTCTACCTGCTGAGGTTCACACTGTGTCTACCTGCTGAGGTTCACACTGTGTCTACCTGCTGAGGTTCACACTGTGTCTACCTGCTGAGGTTCACACAGTGTCTACCTGCTGAGGTTCACACAGTGTCTACCTGCTGAGGTTCACACAGTGTCTACCTGCTGAGGTTCACACAGTGTCTACCTGCTGAGGTTCACACAGTGTCTACCTGCTGAGGTTCACACAGTGTCTACCTGCTGAGGTTCACACTGTGTCTACCTGCTGAGGTTCACACAGTGTCTACCTGCTGAGGTTCACACAGTGTCTACCTGCTGAGGTTCACACAGTGTCTACCTGCTGAGGTTCACACAGTGTCTACCTGCTGAGGTTCACACAGTGTCTACCTGCTGAGGTTCACACAGTGTCTACCTGCTGAGGTTCACACAGTGTCTACCTGCTGAGGTTCACACAGTGTCTACCTGCTGAGGTTCACACAGTGTCTACCTGCTGAGGTTCACACTGTGTCTACCTGCTCAGGCTCACACAGTGTCTACCTGCTGAGGTTCACACAGTGTCTACCTGCTGAGGTTCACACAGTGTCTACCTGCTGAGGTTCACACAGTGTCTACCTGCTGAGGTTCACACAGTGTCTACCTGCTGAGGTTCACACAGTGTCTACCTGCTGAGGCTCACACAGTGTCTACCTGCTGAGGCTCACACAGTGTCTACTGCTGAGGTTCACACTGTGTCTACCTGCTGAGGCTCACACAGTGTCTACCTGCTGAGGTTCACACAGTGTCTACCTGCTGAGGCTCACACAGTGTCTACCTGCTGAGGTTCACACAGTGTCTACCTGCTGAGGCTCACACAGTGTCTACCTGCTGAGGCTCACACAGTGTCTACCTGCTGAGGTTCACACAGTGTCTACCTGCTGAGGTTCACACAGTGTCTACCTGCTGAGGTTCACACAGTGTCTACCTGCTGAGGTTCACACAGTGTCTACCTGCTGAGGTTCACACAGTGTCTACCTGCTGAGGTTCACACAGTGTCTACCTGCTGAGGCTCACACAGTGTCTACCTGCTGAGGCTCACACAGTGTCTACCTGCTGAGGTTCACACTGTGTCTACCTGCTGAGGCTCACACAGTGTCTACCTGCTGAGGTTCACAGTGTCTACCTGCTGAGGCTCACACAGTGTCTACCTGCTGAGGTTCACACAGTGTCTACCTGCTGAGGCTCACACAGTGTCTACCTGCTGAGGCTCACACAGTGTCTACCTGCTGAGGTTCACACAGTGTCTACCTGCTGAGGTTCACACAGTGTCTACCTGCTGAGGTTCACACAGTGTCTACCTGCTGAGGTTCACACAGTGTCTACCTGCTGAGGTTCACACAGTGTCTACCTGCTGAGGTTCACACAGTGTCTACCTGCTGAGGCTCACACAGTGTCTACCTGCTGAGGTTCACACAGTGTCTACCTGCTGAGGTTCACACTGTCTACCTGCTGAGGTTCACACAGTGTCTACCTGCTGAGGTTCACACAGTGTCTACCTGCTGAGGTTCACACAGTGTCTACCTGCTGAGGCTCACACAGTGTCTACCTGCTGAGGTTCACACAGTGTCTACCTGCTGAGGTTCACACTGTCTACTGTCTACTACCCAACAAACCATAACTACCATGGTTCAAGTCTACAATTCCCCTACAACAAACTACCATAACGTAATAACCTAGAATGTAGATCCCAGCTACGTCACAGGACGTGACGTCATACGTTACGTCACACTGACGTAACTCTGGGAAAATACGTCAATGTTTATTTTTAATGTATTTTGTATTAATAGAATATAAACGTTAAGAGGGTTGGCTTCCACGAGAAGTTAATTATTGTATAATGTATGGATTGTTGTATTACTGTATGAGTTACTGTAGTATTGTTGTATACCTGGAGAGGGTTCCGGGGGTCAACGACCCCTCGGCCCGGTCTGAGACCAGGTCTCATGGTGGATCAGAGCCTGATCAACCAGGCTGTTGCTGCTGGCTGCACGCAATCCACCGTACGAGCCATAGCCCGGCTGATCAGGAACTGACTTTAGGTGCTTGTCCAGTGCCAGCTTGAAGACTGCCAGGGGTCTGTTGGTAATCCCCCTTATGTGTGCTGGGAGGCAGTTGAACAGTCTCGGGCCCCTGACACTTATTGTATGGTCTCTTAACGTGCTAGTGACACCCCTGCTTTTCATTGGGGGGATGGTGCATCGTCTGCCAAGTCTTTTGCTTTCGTAGTGAGTGATTTTCGTGTGCAAGTTCGGTACTAGTCCCTCTAGGATTTTCCAGGTGTATATAATCATGTATCTCTCCCGCCTGCGTTCCAGGGAATACAGGTTTAGGAACCTCAAGCGCTCCCAGTAATTGAGGTGTTTTATCTCCGTTATGCGCGCCGTGAAGGTTCTCTGTACATTTTCTAGGTCAGCAATTTCACCTGCCTTGAAAGGTGCTGTTAGTGTGCAGCAATATTCCAGCCTAGATAGAACAAGTGACCTGAAGAGTGTCATCATGGGCTTGGCATTCCTAGTTTTGAAGGTTCTCATTATCCATCCTGTCATTTTCTAGCAGATGCGATTGATACAATGTTATGGTCCTTGAAGGTGAGATCCTCCGACATGATCACTCCCAGGTCTTTGACGTTAGTTTTTTGCTCTATTGTGTGGCTGGAATTTGTTTTGTACTCTGATGAAGTTTTAATTTCCTCATGTTTACCATATCGGAGTAATTCAAATTTCATATTGTTTTCTGCAGCCTACTGAAAGATTTGGTTGATGTCTGCCTGGAGCTTTGCAGTGTCTGCAATGGAAGACACTGTCATGCAGATTCGGGTGTCATCTGCAAAGGAAGACACGGTGCTGTGGCTGACATCCTTGTCTATGTCGGATATGAGGATGAGGAACAAGATGGGAGCGAGTACTGTGCCTTGTGGAACAGAGCTTTTCACCTGTAGCTGCCTCGGACTTTACTCTGTTGACTAGTACTCTCTGTGTTCTGTTAGTGAGGAAATTATAGATCCATCTTCCAACTTTTCCTGTTATTCCTTTAGCACGCATTTTGTGCGCTAATACGCCATGGTCACACTTGTCGAAGGCTTTTGTATTCTGGGATGTTAGTGCTATCGGTCTGTAGTTCTTTGCTGTTGCTTTACTGCCCCCTTTGTGGAGTGGGGCTATGTCTGTTGTTTTTAGTAACTGTGGGACGACCCCCGTGTCCATGCTCCCTCTCCATAGGATGGAAAAGGCTCGTGATAGGGGCTTCTTGCAGTTCTTGATGAACACGGAGTTCCATGAGTCTGGCCCTGGGGCAGAGTGCATGGGCATGTCATTTATCGCCTGTTCGAAGTCATTTGGTGTCAGGATAACATCAGATAGGCTTGTGTTAATCAAATTCTGTGGCTCATAAAAAATTCATTTTGATCTTCGACTCTCAGTCTGGTTAGCGGCTTGCTAAAAACTGAGTCATATTGGGACTTATGTAACTCACTCATTTCCTTGCTGTCATCTGTTTAGGATCCATCTTGTTTAAGTAGTTCTTCCCGTATTTCTTGACTCCTGTAAGATTCCTTCAGCTTAAGTTCGATGTTTACTATTACTCTGACCAGTCTCTCCCTACGTATTACACATATATTGGCCCCTTTTAGCTGCTCTGTTATTCTTCACCTTCACCTTTATAAGGAGCGCCTTTTTCTTCCTAGTTTGCATCTTTCTTTTCGTTAAAGGAATATACCATGAGCATACCTCGAGTGTAAGAGTTAATTTGTTCTTGACATAGGATCCATGTTGTCTTACGTATTGTTGACTGTACTTACGTTTCTCGTAGTTTAATTGAATTCGTAACAGGCTTCTGGTGACTGATCACATTTTCTATGTATTATTTAATATTGATGTTTATTGAAATTTATGTTATATTGGTATCTAATGAGTGAAGATACAATTCAATATTACTGATGAATAATGACAAATTGTAAAACTGTGATGTCTTATAGTGAGAACTTTTGCTGCAGTAGAAGTAGATTGTAGGTGTAGTCCTGTCTTGGTGTTAATAATATTTGGTTAATAGGAAATTGGTAACTAGGATGCAGGATACTTAAATTACGAGAGTCCAGTGTCTTGTAAGAAGAGTTAGGTGAATGGGTACTGGGGTGGTGATGTGTATCAGCCAGTGTGTGGTGGTAGGTGTGTACTGGATGGTAATACAGCCAGTGTGTGGGTGGTAGGTGTGTACTGGATGGTAATACAGCCAGTGTGTGGGTGGTAGGTGTGTACTGGATGGTAATACAGCCAGTGTGTGGGTGGTAGGTGTGTACTGGATGGTAATACAGCCAGTGTGTGGGTGGTAGGTGTGTACTGGATGGTAATACAGCCAGTGTGTGGGTGGTAGGTGTGTACTGGATGGTAATACAGCCAGTGTGTGGGTGGTAGGTGTGTACTGGATGGTAATACAGCCAGTGTGTGGGTGGTAGGTGTGTACTGGATGGTAATACAGCCAGTGTGTGGGTGGTAGGTGTGTACTGGATGGTAATACAGCCAGTGTGTGGGTGGTAGGTGTGTACTGGATGGTAAACCAGTGTGGTGGGGTGGTTAGGTGTGTATGGGATGGGAATAAACAGTGTGTGGGTGGTAGGTGTGTACTGGATGGTAATACAGTGTGTGGGTGGTAGGTGGTACTGGATGGTAATACAGTGTGTGGGTGGTAGGTGTGTACTGGATGGTAATACAGTGTGTGGGTGGTAGGTGTGTACTGGATGGTAATACAGTGTGTGGGTGGTAGGTGTACTGGATGGTAATACAGTGTGTGGGTGGTAGGTGTGTACTGGATGGTAATACAGTGTGTGGGTGGTAGGTGTGTACTGGATGGTAATACAGTGTGTGGGTGGTAGGTGTGTACTGGATGGTAATACAGTGTGTGGGTGGTAGGTGTGTACTGGATGGTAATACAGTGTGTGGGTGGTAGGTGGTACTGGATGGTAATACAGTGTGTGGGTGGTAGGTGTGTACTGGATGGTAATACAGTGTGTGGGTGGTAGGTGTGTACTGGATGGTAATACAGTGTGTGGGTGGTAGGTGTGTACTGGATGGTAATACAGTGTGTGGGTGGTAGGTGTGTACTGGATGGTAATACAGTGTGTGGGTGGTAGGTGTGTACTGGATGGTAATACAGTGTGTGGGTGGTAGGTGTGTACTGGATGGTAATACAGTGTGTGGGTGGTAGGTGTGTACTGGATGGTAATACAGTGTGTGGGTGGTAGGTGTGTACTGGATGGTAATACAGTGTGTGGGTGGTAGGTGTGTACTGGATGGTAATACAGTGTGTGGGTG
This sequence comes from Cherax quadricarinatus, assembly GCF_026875155.1. Lineage (NCBI taxonomy): Eukaryota > Metazoa > Arthropoda > Malacostraca > Decapoda > Parastacidae > Cherax > Cherax quadricarinatus. The sequence goes on from NC_069452.1 coordinate 12,297,747, forward strand.
GTAGGTGTGTACTGGATGGTAATACAGTGTGTGGGTGGTAGGTGTGTACTGGATGGTAATACAGTGTGTGGGTGGTAGGTGTGTACTGGATGGTAATACAGTGTGTGGGTGGTAGGTGTGTACTGGATGGTAATACAGTGTGTGGGTGGTAGGTGTGTACTGGATGGTAATACAGTGTGTGGGTGGTAGGTGTGTACTGGATGGTAATACAGTGTGTGGGTGGTAGGTGTGTACTGGATGGTAATACAGTGTGTGGGTGGTAGGTGTGTACTGGATGGTAATACAGTGTGTGGGTGGTAGGTGTGTACTGGATGGTAATACAGTGTGTGGGTGGTAGGTGTGTACTGGATGGTAATACAGTGTGTGGGTGGTAGGTGTGTACTGGATGGTAATACAGTGTGTGGGTGGTAGGTGGTGTACTGGATGGTAATACAGTGTGTGGGTGGTAGGTGTGTACTGGATGGTAATACAGTGTGTGGGTGGTAGGTGTGTACTGGATGGTAATACAGTGTGTGGGTGGTAGGTGTGTACTGGATGGTAATACAGTGTGTGGGTGGTAGGTGTGTACTGGATGGTAATACAGTGTGTGGGTGGTAGGTGTGTACTGGATGGTAATACAGTGTGTGGGTGGTAGGTGTGTACTGGATGGTAATACAGTGTGTGGGTGGTAGGTGTGTACTGGATGGTAATACAGTGTGTGGGTGGTAGGTGTGTACTGGATGGTAATACAGTGTGTGGGTGGTAGGTGTGTACTGGATGGTAATACAGTGTGTGGGTGGTAGGTGTGTACTGGATGGTAATACAGTGTGTGGGTGGTAGGTGTGTACTGGATGGTAATACAGTGTGTGGGTGGTAGGTGTGTACTGGATGGTAATACAGTGTGTGGGTGGTAGGTGTGTACTGGATGGTAATACAGTGTGTGGGTGGTAGGTGTGTACTGGATGGTAATACAGTGTGTGGGTGGTAGGTGTGTACTGGATGGTAATACAGTGTGTGGGTGGTAGGTGTGTACTGGATGGTAATACAGTGTGTGGGTGGTAGGTGTGTACTGGATGGTAATACAGTGTGTGGGTGGTAGGTGTGTACTGGATGGTAATACAGTGTGTGGGTGGTAGGTGTGTACTGGATGGTAATACAGTGTGTGGGTGGTAGGTGTGTACTGGATGGTAATACAGTGTGTGGGTGGTAGGTGTGTACTGGATGGTAATACAGTGTGTGGGTGGTAGGTGTGTACTGGATGGTAATACAGTGTGTGGGTGGTAGGTGTGTACTGGATGGTAATACAGTGTGTGGGTGGTAGGTGTGTACTGGATGGTAATACAGTGTGTGGGTGGTAGGTGTGTACTGGATGGTAATACAGTGTGTGGGTGGTAGGTGTGTACTGGATGGTAATACAGTGTGTGGGTGGTAGGTGTGTACTGGATGGTAATACAGTGTGTGGGTGGTAGGTGTGTACTGGATGGTAATACAGTGTGTGGGTGGTAGGTGTGTACTGGATGTATACAGGTGTGGGTGTAGGTGTGTACTGATGGTATACAGTGTGTGGGTGGTAGGTGTGTACTGGATGGTAATACAGTGTGTGGGTGGTAGGTGTGTACTGGATGGTAATACAGTGTGTGGGTGGTAGGTGTGTACTGGATGGTAATACAGTGTGTGGGTGGTAGGTGTGTACTGGATGGTAATACAGTGTGTGGGTGGTAGGTGTGTACTGGATGGTAATACAGTGTGTGGGTGGTAGGTGTGTACTGGATGGTAATACAGTGTGTGGGTGGTAGGTGTGTACTGGATGGTAATACAGTGTGTGGGTGGTAGGTGTGTACTGGATGGTAATACAGTGTGTGGGTGGTAGGTGTGTACTGGATGGTAATACAGTGTGTGGGTGGTAGGTGTGTACTGGATGGTAATACAGTGTGTGGGTGGTAGGTGTGTACTGGATGGTAATACAGTGTGTGGGTGGTAGGTGTGTACTGGATGGTAATACAGTGTGTGGGTGGTAGGTGTGTACTGGATGGTAATACAGTGTGTGGGTGGTAGGTGTGTACTGGATGGTAATACAGTGTGTGGGTGGTAGGTGTGTACTGGATGGTAATACAGTGTGTGGGTGGTAGGTGTGTACTGGATGGTAATACAGTGTGTGGGTGGTAGTGTGTACTGGATGGTAATACAGTGTGTGGTGGTAGGGAAGACTGAGGTGGTGCTGTTACAGGATACAAGTTATTTACACTGACGTAGTGTTCAGTGTAGCCACGTCAGTGAGGAACCACAAGTGGCAGCATCCTCTCTCATCCTTCCCCACGCTTCTCTATCTCACCTTATCCACGCTTCATTACATATATATATATATATATATATATATATATATATATATATATATATATATATATATATATATATATATATATAATCAAAACCACTGGGGGTGGTTGAATGATAGCTCATAGGCCTTTCATGTTGCAATCACGTCATCAGGAGCTTGTAACCTTGCAGAAACGAGTAGGAGGTCCAAGCTAGCTAATTAATTAGCTAAAACGTACTAATGATTGAAGCTACTGAAAGGTACCTAATGAATGAAGCCACAGGAAGGTACCGAATGAAACTAACAGAAGTATACCTACTGAATGAAATTATAAAAGGTACCTAATGAATGAAACTACAGAACGGTACCTATTGAATGAAGCTATTTAAAGATATGCCTTCTTTTCTTGTAACTAATTTTCACATAATTAAGTTACTTAGCTAATAATAATAATAATAATAATAATAATAATAATAATAATAATCTTTATTTCTAGCAGTACATGATACAACTTATACAGACCATAGCTGACAACAATGACATACTGTATAGAAAGTTCCTGGTTATTACCTGGAGTTTACCTGGGGAGAGTTCCGGGGGTCAACACCCCCGCGGCCCGGTCTGTGACCAGGCCTGGTGTGGATATGTAGAGCATTTCTGGTAACTTAGGTTAATTTTGTCCCCAGGATGCCACCCACACCAGTCAACTAACACCCAGGTACCTACTTACTGTTAGGTGAACAGAGACAGCAGGTGTCTTAAGGAAATACGTCCTAATGTTTCCAACCGTACCGGGGATCGAACCACGGACTTCAGTGTGTGAGGTAAGTGTGCTACCAACTCAGCTACGGGCAATGGCCTGGTAGATAAAGCTCTCGCTTCACACAGCGAGGGTCCGAGATCGATTCCCAGCGAGGGTAAAAACATTGGACGTATTTCTTTACACCGGTATATATTTGCAGTGCGTAGGGAGTCACTGGTCAGAGAAATAGCAAACATCGAACTTAAGCTAAATGAATCTTATAGGAGTCAGGAATCGCGGGAAGAACTAAAAGCCACAAATGAAATCGAAAGAAACCCAAAGTATTTCTTCTCCTATGCCAAATCAAAATCGAGAACAACGTCCAGTATTGGGCCCCTACTTAAACAAGATGGGTCCTACACAGATGACAGCAAGGAAATGAGTGAGCTACTCAAGTCCCAATATGACTCAGTTTTTAGCAAGCCGCTAACCAGACTGAGAGTCGAAGATCAAAATGAATTTTTTATGAGAGAGCCACAAAATTTGATTAACACAAGCCTATCCGATGTTATCCTGACGCCAAATGACTTCGAACAGGCGATAAATGACATGCCCATGCACTCTGCCCCAGGGCCAGACTCATGGAACTCTGTGTTCATCAAGAACTGCAAGAAGCCCCTATCACGAGCCTTTTCCATCCTATGGAGAGGGAGCATGGACACGGGGGTCGTCCCTCAGTTACTAAAAACAACAGACATAGCCCCACTCCACAAAGGGGGCAGTAAAGCAACAGCAAATAACTACAGACCAATAGCACTAACATCCCATATCATAAAAATCTTTGAAAGGGTCCTAAGAAGCAAGATCACCAGCCATCTAGAAACCCATCAGTTACACAACCCAGGGCAACATGGGTTTAGAACAGGTCGCTCTTGTCTGTCTCAACTATTGGATCACTACGACAAGGTCCTAAATGCACTAGAAGACAAAAAGAATGCAGATGTAATATATACAGACTTTGCAAAAGCCTTCGACAAGTGTGACCATGGCGTAATAGCGCACAAAATGCGTGCTAAAGGAATAACAGGAAAAGTCGGTCAATGGATCTATAATTTCCTCACTAACAGAACACAGAGAGTAGTCGTCAACAGAGTAAAGTCCGAGGCAGCTACGGTGAAAAGCTCTGTTCCACAAGGCACAGTACTCGCTCCTATCTTGTTTCTCATCTTCCTATCCGACATAGACAAGGATGTCAGCCACAGCACCGTGTCTTCCTTTGCAGATGACATCCGAATCTGCATGACAGTGTCTTCCATTGCAGACACTGCAAGGCTCCAGGCGGACATCAACCAAATCTTTCAGTGGGCTGCAGAAAACAATATGAAGTTCAACGATGAGAAATTTCAATTACTCAGATATGGTAAACATGAGGAAATTAAATCTTCATCAGAGTACAAAACAAATTCTGGCCACAAAATAGAGCGAAACACCAACGTCAAAGACCTGGGAGTGAACATGTCGGAGGATCTCACCTTCAAGGACCATAACATTGTATCAATCGCATCTGCTAGAAAAATGACAGGATGGATAATGAGAACCTTCAAAACTAGGAATGCCAAGCCCATGATGACACTCTTCAGGTCACTTGTTCTATCTAGGCTGGAATATTGCTGCACGCTAACAGCACCTTTCAAGGCAGGTGAAATTGCTGACCTAGAAAATGTACAGAGAACCTTCACGGCGCGCATAACGGAGATAAAACACCTCAATTACTGGGAGCGCTTGAGGTTCCTAAACCTGTATTCCCTGGAACGCAGGCGGGAGAGATACATGATTATATACACCTGGAAAATCCTAGAGGGACTAGTACCGAACTTGCACACGAAAATCACTCACTACGAAAGCAAAAGACTTGGCAGACGATGCAACATCCCCCCAATGAAAAGCAGGGATGTCACTAGCACGTTAAGAGACCATACAATAAGTGTCAGGGGCCCGAGACTGTTCAACTGCCTCCCAGCATACATAAGGGGGATTACCAACAGACCCCTGGCAGTCTTCAAGCTGGCACTGGACAAGCACCTAAAGTCGGTTCCTGACCAGCCGGGCTGTGGCTCGTACGTTGGTTTGCGTGCAGCCAGCAGCAACAGCCTGGTTGATCAGGCTCTGATCCACCATGAGACCTGGTCACAGATGGGGCCGCGGGGGCGTTGACCCCCGGAACTCCCTCCAAGTAAACCGGTTGTCTATGTTCACCCATCAGTAAAATAGGTACCTGGGTGTTAGTGGACTGGTGTGGGTGGCATCCTGGGTGTTAGTGGACTGGTGTGGGTGGCATCCTGGGTGTTAGTGGACTGGTGTGGGTGGCATCCTGGGTGTTAGTGGACTGGTGTGGGTGGCATCCTGGGTGTTAGTGGACTGGTGTGGGTCACATCCTGGGTGTTAGTGGACTGGTGTGGGTGGCATCCTGGGTGTTAGTGGACTGGTGTGGGTGCATCCTGGGTGTTAGTGAACTGGTGGGGGTCACATCCTGGTGTTAGTGGACTGGTGTGGGTCACATCCTGGGTGTTAGTGGACTGGTGTGGGTCACATCCTGGGTGTTAGTGGACTGGTGTGGGTCACATCCTGATGTTAGTGGACTGGTGTGGGTCACATCCTGGGTGTTAGTGGACTGGTGTGGGTCACATCCTGGGACAAAACTGACATAATTTGCGGGAAATGCTCAGCATAACAAGGACTTTCTATATAGTAGTATGTCACTGATGTAAAGCTATGGCTGTATACCTTGTACATGTACTGGTATACCTTGTACATGTACTGGTATACCTTGTACATGTACTTGTATACCTTGTACATGTACTGGTATACCTTGTAAAATGTACTGGTATACCTTGTACATGTACTTGTATACCTTGTACATGTACTGGTATACCTTGTACATGTACTCGTATACCTTGTACATGTACTGGTATACCTTGTACATGTACTTGTATACCTTGTACATGTACTGGTATACCTTGTACATGCACTTGTATACCTTGTACATGTACTTGTATACCTTGTACATGTACTGGTAAAACCTTGTACATGCACTTGTATACCTTGTACATGTACTTGTATACCTTGTACATGTACTGGTATACCTTGTACATGTACTGGTATACCTTGTACATGTACTGGTATACCTTGTACATGTACTGGTGTACCTTGTACATGTACTGGTGTACCTTGTACATGTACTTGTATGCCTTGTACATGTACTGGTATACCTTGTACATGTACTTGTATACCTTGTACATGTACTGGTATACCTTGTACATGTACTGGTATACCTTGTACATGTACTGGTATCCCTTTGTGCATGTACTTGTATACCTTGTACATGTACTGGTGTACCTTGTACATGTACTGGTATACCTTGTACATGTACTGGTATACCTTGTACATGTACTGGTATACCTTGTACATTTTACTGGTATACCTTGTACATGTACTGGTATACCTTGTGCATGTAACTGGTATACCTTGTACATGTACTGGTTATACCTTGTACATGTACTGGTATACCTTGTACATGTACTTGTATACCTTGTACATGTACTGGTATACCTTGTACATGTACTGGTATACCTTGTACATGTACTGGTATACCTTGTACATGTACTTGTATACCTTGTACATGTGCTGGTATACCTTGTACATGTACTGGTATACCTTGTACATGTACTTGTATACCTTGTACATGTACTTGTATACCTTGTACATGTACTGGTATACCTTGTACATGTACTGGTATACCTTGTACATGTACTTGTATACCTTGTACATGTACTGGTATACCTTGTACATGTACTGGTATACCTTGAACATGTACTTGTATACCTTGTACATGTACTGGTATACCTTGTACATGTACTGGTGCACCTTGTACATGTACTGGTATACTCCGTACATGTACTGGTATACCTTGTACATGTACTTGTATACCTTGTACAGTGGTGACGTGTACTTAGCTCTGTGAAGACCTGTTTGTGTGCTCTCTGTGAATCTGTACCAGGATGCCCTCTCTTGAGCAACTTTACCAGCAGCTGAGAGAAGAGCTCAGAGTTGCTAAGATGGAGATACGGCGATTAACGAAGGAGAACAAGAGGATTCGTAGTAATCCTTCTGTTGTGAGTCCCTAGGTTAAGAGGGGAGCTTGGTCAGTGGCCGGGCAACATGGAACCAAGCTGAAGATCAAGAAAACGGTTGGAGAGGCAGAAACAACGAGAACCCAGAAGACTACCTTGGAAACTTCCAACTCATTCTCGGTGCTACCTGACGAATGTGAGTGTTCTACTGGGAATGCCACAACGAGCACCAAAGAAGCATTGGCAGACGTGAGTAAGACATCCCTAGAAACCCCAACGAAGACCATCGAGAACGTCTTGACGAATTCTACAAGTGGTGTAATGCTACCTGGCGAATGTGAGTCGACTACTCGGAGCATCACGACAGACGACGCCAAGGAAGGTAAAAACATTGTTGTTGTTGGGGATAGCCAGATTAGGTACATGGGTAGGGTATTCTGCTTGAAGGATAGGAGTAGGAGGCAGAGAGTGTGTTTTCCTGGGGCTGGGATGAAGGATATTGTTAGCCATCTGGATGACATCATGAGAGGTAATGGGAAAATCCTATTATCTGTCTCAGTGCTGGAGGCAACGATGTTGGCAGACGTAGGAGTGAGGACCTGATTAGCAGGTATAGGTCAGCAATAGAGATAATTAGGAGGAAGGGTGGGAAACCTGTCATATGTGGCATTTTGCCAAGGAGAGGAGTTGGAAATGAATGGTTGTCCAGAGCAATTAGTGTCAATTGCTGGCTGGACAAATACTGTAAGGAAAATGCGGTAACATTCATTGACAACTGGGACCTCTTCTATGGCAGAAATGACATGTATGCCAGGGATGGGGTTCACTTATCTAGGTCTGGGGTGGTAGCACTGGCAACTGCAGTGGAGGGAGCTGTTGGGTTTTTTTAAAATAGGAATAGTTAGTGGTATGGGTTTTGGGGGGAAAACTGTGAAGTGGGGGGGTAGTAACATGAGTACTCGGGAGAACTAGTAAAGGCAAAATGAGGGGTTTTGGGAAAAACCCAGTGGAACTAATTGAAAATGACAGAAAAGGGTTTTAGGGGGAAAAACCAAAAAAAGGAGCGGGAAAAGGGTAAAGAGTTGGGAGGGTCATTAAATTTTTATTACACAAATAGCCCGCAGTGGAGGAAAAAGAGGGAAACATTGGACTATTTTGTTTGTGCAGGTAACATAGTTGTATTTGCCATTACTGAGACGGGGGTTTAATTAAAAAAGCGGGAAAACCCTTTCAGAAGGGTAAACATTCGGGGTTTTTAAATTGTTCCAAGAAAGATAGAAGTTTCGGGAAGGGGGGTTTGGGGTGGAAATTGTATGCCCGAGATCGTTTAACTTTTTCCCAAAAAAAAGGGGTTTTAAAAGCCCTAAAGAAAACCCATACAGAGTCTGTTTGGATAGAATTTTCAGGGGGGAAATAAAAAATTTTAAATTTTAGGTGTGATATACCGCCCCCAAATTTAGATGGGGGACCAGGGGAGCTATAGGGGAGGAAATTGTTGGGGCCCACAAGGCCGTTTAATTTGTAGTAATTCAAGGGACTTTAATTTTAGAAAATTTTTGTTTGGGGAATTTTTCTTGACTGGGTTTTTTAAAAATCATACGTTTTCTTAGAATAGTTCGGAAATGTTTTTTGGGGGCGTTTGTGACAAAACCCTACAAGGGGTAAAAACCCGGTTTTAAACTTAGTTCTGGAAAAACAATAAACCCCTTTGGGTTTAAAAATTTTGAATTTTCAGAGGAATGGGTGCTAGCGCCCACAAATCAATTACATTTAAAATTTGGGGAAGGAAGTATGATATGGGGATAACTCAGTAACAGCCCCCCAGATTTTCTTTTTTAGCAGATTCCGGGGGCTTAGAGAAAAATTTCATCTGTTGACGGGGGGTAAGAAGGAGCTATAAATATGACAGTTTTTTGATACCTATACAGCTGTTTCAAAAAACTTTTTATCCCTTATAAAGGAAATTAATCAAAGAAAAATGCCCCAAAAAGGATAAATAATGGGCCCCAAAAAAAATTAAACTAAAAAAAGCAAAAGGGAAAGGGAAATTTATAGGCGTATCAAAAAAAGGCGGGGGGTCATTTTGGGGGAATTCATTATATTGACATTAAAGGGACTTTAAAAAGGGGATAAAAAAAAGCAAAAAAAGGGACTATGAAATTAAAGTTGCTAGGATTCAAAAACTAACCCAAAAATTTTTTCCGGGTCTATGGAACAAAAGTCGAGATAAGATAGGTCCCCTTAAAAAAAAAAAAAAACTAGGGGGCATCTTAGAAAAAGAAAAATAAAAATGTGCCGATTTTAAAAAATTTTTTTTTCTCTGGGTTTTTTAAACAAGGAAAGGGACACTAATAATTTTCCCGGAATTAATTTTTTTGTGGATCAAAAGAAGTTTTAAATTTGTAACATCACGGGCATTTGTGAAAGGGTTTGTGAACCCAGATGGGGGGACGGAAGCAAAAAAAGTCACGGGGTTCCTGATGTTTTTTTTGGGGGTTTTTAAAGGGAATGCAAAATGGAAGTCTGTGAACCTTTTAACAAATTTTTTAATTTATCTCTTAAAACAGGTTTTAGTGTCTGTTTTTGGGGAGTTTGGCAAATGAAATTTCCTATTTTTAAAACGGGGGACAAGTTTCGTTTCCCCCCGTCCCAAAAAATTTTAACCGCCCAAAAATTTTTTTCCGGGACCAACCCAATTTTTTTTGAAAGGGGCAAAATTTTAAATTTTTTTAAAATTTTTGGGTTTAAGGTAAAGGCGGGAAAAAATTAATTAAGAACTTTGGTTTTTTAAGAATTTGGAATTTAAAGTACTGGGCCCCTTTTTACGAGGGGGGTTTTAAAAAACAATTTTTATTAATTTTTCTAAAGAAACAACTTTCCCCCCCAAATAAAAAACCCCCGTTATTTAATTTTGTGGCTTTTTAAAGTTCCCCCAAAAGGTTAAGGTTACACCCCAGGGGAAAAAAACTTTAAGAAAAATCAAATTGTGGGGAAAACCGGGTACTTACCGGTCCTTTCAAAACGAATTTACCCTTAAATCCAAATTTTCCCGCCAACCGGGTTCCCCCCAAAAATGCCCCCCTTTTTTTGCCCTTCCCCACTTAAACACCCAATTTTTCCCCTCTTTCCCCCCCCAAAGGGGGAAAGATTTAATTTTTAAACTATCTTTAGGAAACCATACACATTTTTTAAATAAAATTTTATCCAATTTTTTCCCCTTTTTGGTTCTTTTTTAATAGTCTTTTTTTGGTCCCCCCTTTTTTAAAAGGGAACCAAAAATTTAAAAGATACCCCCAAAAACTAGGCCTCCCAAGGGGGAGTTTTAGGTTTTAAAAATCTTTTTGGGAGGTTTTTAAACCCCAGTAACCAAGTAATTTTCCGGGTTGGCCCTTGGCCTTGCCCTTCCCTTAAAAAGGGGCCCTTACCATTCTAAATTTTTTTTTAAACATTTGTATGACCAAAAATTTTTACTTCCCTGTTTACTTATTCTTTTTAAAATTAAACCAAGAAACTTTCCTTTTCCATTTTTACAATCCCCCCTTTTTTTAGACCAAGCCCAAATTTTTTAAAATTTCTTTGGGAAAGTTCATTTACCCTTTAGATTAATTTATTGGGGGTTTTTTTTCTTCCGGGGAAAACCTTCCCTTTTTTCCCACATTAAATTTCCCCTTTCTTCCAAGGGCTTTAATTTTTAAATTTAGGGGAAAAGAAACCTTTAAAAAACGGACCCTTGTAACGCCCATTTAGTACTAAATCCCCTTTAAAGGTTTTTTTTAAATTAGGGAAAAACCTCTTTTTCCTTTGGAAGCCATGGCCTAATTTCCCACTTAAAATTTTACTCCAAATAACGCTCTGCCAGGGGAAGCCTGCCCCCCTTCCCCATCAAGGGAATTTCCTTTCCAAAGGCTGCACCAAAACCCCGTTATTACCCCTTCGAAAGGCTTTCCCAAAACCCAAAATTAAACAATACCCTTTTCCTTTTTCGGGGGGGGCCTCGCCCAAATGTTCTATTAAAGGGAACGTCGGGAAGGGTTTGTCAGGCGGGAAAACGACCTCTCGTGAATCCATGCTGGGTTTTCCATTTATCAAGTTTGCAATTAAAGGGGTGACTTCTGTAAGTCATTATTTGTTTCAATAATTTGCCCACAAATAGTTTTGTCGGCTTTTGGACGGTTTTTTGAAGGGGTGGACTTATCCCCTGATTTGAATATAGGAACCACTTAGCCTTCTCCACATCTCTGGCACAACAGGGAAAGGGGATGGACGCATTAAATTTAACCCCTTTAAAGGGCTGACTAAGCCCATCTTACTTTCCCTTTAAGTCCCTTTTGAAAACAATTTTCATCGGGCCCGGGGGACTTTTTTTTGTTTCATTTTTGTCTTTTCTGTTTAAAAAACCATGTCCCTCGTGACAGTATTTTTTTTTAAAATTAAATTATCGGGCCCAAAATAATTGTTAATTACTGGAATTCTTTTTCATCTTCCTGTGAAAAAACTGAAAAAAAATTTTGTCATTAAAAAGGGAAACCCTTTTCCCCATTTCATTTTTCCGTCGTGTCCATTCCCCCCGATTTCAGAGGTCCCACTTTTCCTTCACCTTCGTCCTAAAACACTTGAAAAAAACCCCTTTGGATTGGGCTTTGAATTTTTAGGACTCTAATTTCTTTGTCACGTTTGCCTTTTTTAAACGCCTTTTTTTTCTTCTTTTTTAAACTGAAAATATTGGTCATAAGGGGTTAAACCCCTCCCTTCTGATGCGCCATAAATTTTCCCCCCTTTCTCCCTAAAAGAGGGTTTAACCTCCTGTTAACCCATTTGGGATTGTTAATTAACCTTAAATTTTTCTCTGGGGAATGTAAAATACTCCGGGGGCCGTGTACATTATTAAGAAAACAATCATAAAAGCAGATCCCCTTCCCTATTCATAAGTATGATTTTCGCAAAAAAATCATTTGCTAGATAACCCCAATCCCAAAAATAACAGATGTTCCCCCAAGTCCATTATAATCGGCAAAAAACGAAAAAACCCGGGGGGTTTTTAAAAATGTATTATCATGGGTTTTGCAAATTCCCCAAATTAAAGCTAAAGGTGATGGATTTGTGATCACTTGCGCCAAGCTCTTCGGGGTCTCCAGATTATTCAAATATGTTTCCCCTTTTTTTGACAAGACTAGGTTTTAGCAAAATTTTTTTACCCCTGGGAGGGTTTTTGGGTTTCACTCCCGTTTCAGAAAAACAGTCCTGAACTGTTTCCATGAAGTCACTGGGCTCTAATTACCCGTCAAAGAATTCCCGTCAATTTGGCTAAAATTAAAGTCCCCTACTATGACTAAAGTTTCTGTGTCCAGAAGCCCTAACAATTTTTTCCCAAAGAATTCTCCCTCTATCTTATCCAAGCCCGGAAAGGGGGGGTTTTTATTACACCAAAAATTTTTTTTTTGACCCTCCACGAACTTACCCAAACGACTCTGGGTTTTGCTCCATCTATTTTTTATACCTTTTTTTATGCAACAATTAATATTTTCTCGAAATACAATGCAATCCTCCCCCTTCCCATTACATTTTATCCACATTGAATAACTTAAATCCCCCAATATTACACTCGCAGCATAAACCCACTCTTTTTAAAATCCCTACCCCGTTTCAGTTAAAGCCAAAGATATCCCAAAATTTTCCCCCGGGACAGGGTACCAAAAAGTAGTTCATTTAAAAATTTTTTTTGCACTTTGACGGGTTTGCATTAAATTTCCAAACAAAATGTTTTTTCTTCTGCACAAATTTTTCCCATTCATCTTTGTTTTTACACAATTTTTGAAAAAAAATCTTTTCCCAGAGTTAATCCATGAAAAGTTACTATTAAAAATTCTTTAAAATCAGAGCATAAGTCAAATATCCATACTCATTTTTAATTTTTTCTAACCCATACCTCTAACTAATCCTAGTTTAAAAGGGCCCAACAAAACCCCCCCAACTGAGTTTGCAAAAAAACCCAAAACCTTTCCCTGGGTTTAAGTGAACCCCATCCCGGAAAACATGTCATTTTGGCCCCTAGAAGTTGTCCCAGGGTTTTCATGAATGGTACTGCATTACCTTACAGTATTTATCCCGCCAACAATTTTAAAACCAAATTTCTTTTGGACCCAAAATTCATTACCAACACCTCTTCCCTTTGGGAAAATGCCACATATAAAAGGGCGCCCCCCCTTTTTCCTAATTTGTCTATAGCTGGCCTGAACTTTCTAACTAAATCCCACTTTACGCTTGCCTACCTTTATTGCCTCCGCCTGAGACAAATAATAGGAATTTATCCATTACCGTTCATGATGTTGTCAAACCGGGGGTAAACCCCAAGGGCTCCATCCCCCGCCCCGGAAAAACATTTCCCCTTTTCTCCTCTCCCGTCCTTCAAGCAGAATGCCCCATCCTGGATCCCAAAAAAGGCATCCCCCAAAAACAACCAAAATTTTTTTACCTTCCTTGTCGTTCGGGCGGGACATCCCCCGTAGTAGGGGCTCACATTGGGCGGGGAAACACCGAGAAAAGCGTTTGGGGGTTTCCACGGGAGTTTCCACAGCGTCTCTTTCTTCTTCCCTCGTTTTTTTTGGCCCTTTTCCCTTGTTTTTCTTGACGTCAACTTTTGTCGTCCCCCGCTTTTCCAGCCCCTGACCCCGATCCCCTTTTTACCTGAGGCCCCGAAAAAAGGAGGAAATAAATACAAATTTCCCCTTGTTTTCCCCCGGGCAATCGCCCCTTTTTCCCATCTTCGCTGCCTTTTAATTCTTCCCTTTTTTTGCTGGTAAAGTTGGGTTTTGGGTGGAGGGATCTTGGTTTGTCCCAAAGGGACAAACAAGGGCCCCTTCTTCCAGAGTCAAGTTTTTGGTCACACCCCAAAATACAGGTCACCACTCAAGAGCACACGAACGGTCTTCACAGAGCTCTCGTGGATCGAATCAAAGGCTCCCAGCCCGGGGAAAAAGGAAAAGTGGGCCATAAATTTGGGGAAAAACCAGGGGGGTCATAAAAAAGTGGCGTTTTCCCCAGGGATCAGGCTTGGGCCCTTGTTGTTTATAAAATAAAATCAATGTCTTGATGAAGGAAATTTCTAGTGATTTTGGGGCAAATTCGCCGATGACAAAAAGATAGGTAGGAAAAAAAAAATTTATTCCCCAAAAGTGATGTTTTGGGAAATTCAGGAGGAAAAGACAAAAACCCACTCCTTTGGGCAGAAAAATGGCAGAAAGAAATTTTAAGTAGATTAAAAGCAAAGGGTTTTGAAGCTTTGGGGGTGTCCCTAAACCCCAGCACTTATAAAATTTAAAAAATGTAGAAAATTAGCCATACAGATTGCGAAAAAGGGTTGGGGGTTGTTTGGGGGGCAGCAACCCTTAAAACCCAAAAACGCAAAACCCCAAGCGTACGTAAAAAAGGCCCAAAAAGATTACTGGGTTTTATTTAAGAAGTGAAGCAAAAAGAAGTCCAGAGGGCATACCGCAGCTTTATACTTTATTAAAGGCCTCAAACCCAGATTATGCAGCTCAATTTGGTCCCCCATATTAAAAGAAGGCATAAAAATTTCCCTTTAAAAAAATTCAGCGGAGGGTACTAAATTTTAAAACATAGCATTTGAAATCTTCCTTATGGGAAGGGGGGATTGAAGACTTTAAGTTACATTCACTTGTTTAAAGAAGAATGAGGGGAGACCCGATCGAAAAATTTTAAGGGGGAAGATAGGTATTAATAAAGGGGATATTAAAAAAGGTCTTGAGGTTTTCTCTCCAAAAGAGAAAACCCCCAGTAATGGATTTAAATTAGTAAGTTTAGATTTTTGAAAGGGGCATGGGAAAATATTGGTTTTTGGGAAAAAGGTAAATTATGGGGTGGAACAAATTACCTAGTTGGGTTATTGGGCTAGGCTTTTGGGGGGTTTTAAATTTAGGTTTGGGTAATACATGGGTGGGAAAGGGGGTTTGGGTTTGAGTGGGACTTTCCCCATCAAGCTTATTTCTTTGGGGGGCATTGAAAATTTTGGGGTTTGGGCAAATGTTTTAGTGGGGGAATTGTAAAAGGGCCTGCCCATTATGGGCCAACACCGCTGCAAAATGTTTCCCCGTTTTTAAAGTTCTTATGTTCTTTTGTACTGGTATACCTTTTACATGTAATTTTATACCTTGTACATGTACTGGAAAACCTTGTACAAGTACTTTTTATCTTGTCATGTACTGGAACCTTGAAAAATGTACTGGTATCTCTGACATGTCTGGGGATAACCCTTTTACGGGCCCCTTTAAACCTTGTACATATTCTGGTATACCTTTTTACATTACTGGAAAACCTTTTTACATGTACTGGTTTAAAACCCTTTACATGTATGGGATTTCCTTGTACATGTACTGGTATACCTTTTACATGTACCCGGTATACCCTTTTGCATGTACGGGATTTCCCTTTTACATGTTCTGGAAAACCTTTTACATGTCTGGTATACTTTGGGAAAATGTACTAGTTTACCTTTTAAAAATGTTTCTTGGGATACCTTTTCATGTAAATGGGATACCCGTACAATTGGGATTGTATACCTTGGGAATGGGACTGGTATTCCTTGTTCTTTTTAATGGGTTTTCCTTGTTCCTGTAATTTTTATACCTTTTTACATGTAATTGTATTAAACCCTTTTACATGTACTGGTTTTAAATCAAAATGGTATTTCAATACCGACTTTTTTTTGGTAAGACACCTTTGCAAAAGTTAGGGAAAATTTATTTCCCAACGTTTCGCCTACACAGTAGGCTTTTCAGTCGAAAACAGAAGTAGGCAGGAAAAAGTAGAGATGTGAAGACATGTAACACCATCCCTTAAAGTCTAGAATTTGAGGGTTGTCAGTCCCCCCGGGGGGGAGAAGTTCAGTTCCAAAAGTCAGGGGAAATAATTGGGAAAATCAAAAACGACAAATGCGGAGGGCTTAAAAACTGTTCCCGGGAAAGGGGAAAAGGGGCAGGGGAGTAGTGAGTATGTATAGTAGTAGTTTGTGGGAGTGAGAGGGAACTGGAGGTCATGTCCCTCTCAGATCCAACCCTTCTCACTTGAAAAGCTTGTCTAAGGTGTTTTCTGTACCAAGATGCCACGTGTTGCAGTGTCTGACAAGATGAACATCAAAATGGTATACAATACCGACAGGTTGTTAGGTAAGACACATATGCAACAGTTAGACAACTTTATTCCGAAACGTTTCGCCTACACAGTAGCTTCTTCAGTCGAATACAGAAAGTAGGCAGGAACAGTAGAGATGTGAAGACGATGTAATCAGTCCATCACCCTTAAAGTCGTAGAATTTGAGGTTGTCAGTCCCTCGGCCTGGAGAAGTTCAGTTCCATAGTCAGGAACTATCTGAAGATCAAGCGACAGTGCGGAGACTTAAATACTGTCGGAAGAGAGGTGCAGGGTAGTAGTAGTAGTAGTAGTAGTTAGTAGTAGTAGTAGTAGTAGTGAGAGGCAACTGAGAGGTCATGTCCCTCTCAGATCCAACCCTTCTCACTTGAAAAGCTTGTCTAAGGTGTTTTCTGTACCAAGATGCCACGTGTTGCAGTGTCTGACAAGATGAACATCAAAATGGTATACAATACCGACAGGTTGTTAGGTAAGACACATATGCAACAGTTAGACAACTTTATTCCGAAACGTTTCGCCTACACAGTAGGCTTCTTCAGTCGAATACAGAAAGTAGGCAGGAACAGTAGAGATGTGAAGACGATGTAATCAGTCCATCACCCTTAAAGTCGTAGAATTTGAGGTTGTCAGTCCCTCGGCCTGGAGAAGTTCAGTTCCATAGTCAGGAACTATCTGAAGATCAAGCGACAGTGCGGAGACTTAAATACTGTCGGAAGGAGAGGTGCAGGGTAGTAGTAGTAGTAGTAGTAGTAGTAGTAGTAGTAGTGAGAGGCAACTGAGAGGTCATGTCCCTCTCAGATCCAACCCTTCTCACTTGAAAAGCTTGTCTAAGGTGTTTTCTGTACCAAGATGCATCTTGGTACAGAAAACACCTTAGACAAGCTTTTCAAGTGAGAAGGGTTGGATCTGAGAGGGACATGACCTCTCAGTTGCCTCTCACTACTACTACTACTACTACTACTACTACCCTGCACCTCTCCTTCCGACAGTATTTAGTCTCCGCACTGTCGCTTGATCTTCAGATAGTTCCTGACTATGGAACTGAACTTCTCCAGGCCGAGGACTGACAACCTCAAATTCTACGACTTTAGGGTGATGGACTGATTACATCGTCTTCACATCTCTACTGTTCCTGCCTACTTCTGTATTCGACTGAAGAAGCCTACTGTGTAGGCGAAACGTTTCGGAATAAAGTTGTCTAACTGTTGCTTTATGTGTCTTACCTAACAACCTGTCGGTATTGTATACCATTTTGATGTTCATCTTGTCAGACACTGCAACACGTGGCATCTTGGTACAGAAAACACCTTAGACAAGCTTTTCAAGTGAGAAGGGTTGGATCTGAGAGGGACATGACCTCTCAGTTGCCTCTCACTACTACTACTACTACTACTACTACTACTACTACTACTACTACCCTGCACCTCTCCTTCCGACAGTATTTAAGTCTCCGCACTGTCGCTTGATCTTCAGATAGTTCCTGACTATGGAACTGAACTTCTCCAGGCCGAGGACTGACAACCTCAAATTCTACGACTTTAAGGGTGATGGACTGATTACATCGTCTTCACATCTCTACTGTTCCTGCCTACTTTCTGTATTCGACTGAAGAAGCCTACTGTGTAGGCGAAACGTTTCGGAATAAAGTTGTCTAACTGTTGCATATGTGTCTTACCTAAAAAACCTGTCGGTATTGTATACCATTTTGATGTTCATCTTGTCAGACACGCAACACGTGGCATCTTGGTACAGAAAACACCTTAGACAAGCTTTTCAAGTGAGAAGGGTTGGATCTGAGAGGGCATGACCTCTCAGTTGCCTCTCACTACTACTACTACTACTACTACTACTACTATACTACCCTGCACCTCTCCTTCCGACAGTATTTAAGTCTCCGCACTGTCGCTTGATCTTCAGATAGTTCCTGACTATGGAACTGAACTTCTCCAGGCCGAGGGACTGACAACCTCAAATTCTACGACTTTAAGGGTGATGGACTGATTACATCGTCTTCACATCTCTACTGTTCCTGCCTACTTTCTGTATTCGACTGAAGAAGCCTACTGTGTAGGCGAAACGTTTCGGAATAAAGTTGTCTAACTGTTGCATATGTGTCTTACCTAACAACATGTACTGGTATACCTTGTACATGTACTTGTATACCTTGTACATGTACTGGTATACCTTGTACATGTACTGGTATAACCTTGTACATGTACTTGTATACCTTGTACATGTACTGGTATACCTTGTACATGTACTGTATACCTTGTACATGTACTGGTATACCTTGTACATGTACTTGTATACCTTGTACATGTACTGGTATACCTTGTACATGTACTTGTATACCTTGTACATGTACTTGTATACCTTGTACATGTACTGGTATACCTTGTACATGTACTTGTTATACCTTGTACATGTACTGGTATACCTTGTACAGTACTGGTATACCTTGTACATGTACTTGTATACCTTGTACATGTAACTTGTATACCTTGTACATGTACTGGTATACCTTGTACATGTACTTGTATACCTTGTACATGTACTGGTATGCCTTGTACATGTACTGGTATGCCTTGTACATGTACTGGTATGCCTTGTACATGTACTTGTATACCTTGTACATGTACTGGTATACCTTGTACATGTACTTGTATACCTTGTACATGTACTGGTATACCTTGTACATGTACTGGTATACCTTGTACATGTACTGGTATACCTTGTACATGTACTGGTATACCTTGTACATGTACTGGTATACCTTGTACATGTACTTGTATACCTTGTACATGTACTGGTATACCTTGTACATGTACTTGTATACCTTGTACATGTACTGGTATACCTTGTACATGTACTTGTATACCTTGTACATGTACTGGTATACCTTGTACATGTACTTGTATACCTTGTACATGTACTGGTATACCTTGTACATGTACTGGTATACCTTGTACATGTACTTGTATACCTTGTACATGTATTTGGTATACCTTGTACATGTACTTGTATACCTTGTACATGTACTGGTATCCCTTGTACATGTACTTGTATCCCTTGTACATGTACTGGTATACCTTGTACATGTACTTGTATCCCTTTGTACATGTACTGGTATACCTTGTACATGTACTTGTATACCTTTTTACATGTACTTGTATACCTTGTACATGTACTGGTATACCTTGTACATGTACTGGTATACCTTGTACATGTACTTGTATACATTGTACATGTACTTGTATACCTTGTACATGTACTGGTATACCTTGTACATGTACTTGTATACCTTGTACATGTACTGGTATACCTTGTACATGTACTTGTATACCTTGTACATGTACTGGTATACCTTGTACATGTACTGGTATACCTTGTACATGTACTGGTATACCTTGTACATGTACTGGTATACCTTGTACATGTACTGGTATACCTTGTACATGTACTGGTATACCTTGTACATGTACTGGTATACCTTGTACATGTACTGGTATACCTTGTACATGTACTTGTATACCTCGTACATGTACTGGTATACCTTGTACATGTACTGGTATGCCTTGTACATGTACTGGTATACCTTGTACATGTACTTGTATACCTTGTACATGTACTTGTATACCTTGTACATGTACTGGTATACCTTGTACATGTACTGGTATGCCTTGTACATGTACTGGTATGCCTTGTACATGTACTGGTATGCCTTGTACATGTACTGGTATACCTTGTACATGTACTAGTATACCTTGTACATGTACTTGTATACCTTGTACATGTACTGGTATACCTTGTACATGTACTGGTATACCTTGTACATGTACTGGTATACCTTGTACATGTACTGGTATGCCTTGTACATGTAATGGTATACCTTGTACAGTACTTGTATACCTTGTACATGTACTTGTATACCTTGTACATGTACTGGTATACCTTGTACATGTACTTGTATAACCTTGTACATGTACTGGTATGCCTTGTACATGTACTGGTATACCTTGTACATGTACTTGTATACCTTGTACATGTACTGGTATACCTTGTACATGTACTTGTATACCTTGTACATGTACTGGTATGCCTTGTACATGTACTGGTATACCTTGTACATGTACTGGTATACCTTGTACATGTACTGGTATACCTTGTACATATACGGGTATACCTTGTACATGTACTTGTATACCTTGTACATGTACTTGTATACCTTGTACTGTACTGGTATACCTTGTACATGTACTGGTATAACCTTGTACATGTACTGGTATACCTTGTACATGTACTTGTATACCTTGTTCATGTACTGGTATGCCTTGTACATGTACTGGTATACCTTGTACATGTACTGGTATACCTTGTACATGTACTTGTATACCTTGTACATGTACTTGTATACCTTGTACATGTACTTGTATACCTTGTACATGTACTTGTATACCTTGTACATGTACTGGTATGCCTTGTACATGTACTGGTATACCTTGTACATGTACTGGTATACCTTTTTACATGTACTGGTATACCTTGTACATGTACTTGTATACCTTGTACATGTATTTGTATACCTTGTACATGTACGGTATACCTTGTACATGTACTGGTATACCTTGTACATGTACTGGTATGCCTTGTACATGTACTTGTATACCTTGTACATGTACTGGTATACCTTGTACATGTACTGGTATACCTTGTACATGTACTGGTATACCTTGTACATGTACTGGTATACCTTGTACATGTACTGGTATGCCTTGTACATGTACTTGTATACCTTGTACATGTACTGGTATACCTTGTACATGTACTTGTATACCTTGTACATGTACTGGTATACCTTGTACATGTACTGGTATACCTTGTACATGTACTGGTATACCTTGTACATGTATTTGGTATACCTTGTACATGTACTGGTATACCTTTGTACATGTACTGGTATACCTTGTACATGTACTGGTATACCTTGTACATGTACTGGTATACCTTGTACATGTACTGGTATGCCTTGTACATGTACTTGTATACCTTGTACATGTACTGGTATACCTTGTATATGTAGAAATAAAGATACTATTATTATTATTATTATTATTATTATTATTATTATTATTATTATTATTATTATAAGTTCATCTGACATTTTTGGGTTATCCTCGTAGGTTATTTACACATATGTTTCTATATACCATAATTTGTACTCACCTAACTGTGGTTGCATGGGTCGATTCACAGCTCCTGGCCCCATGTACGTGCATCTGAATAATTTAACGTATTTTTATTTTTTTTTATCTAAAACACCCTTGAAATTACTTTTTTTTAAGAGAAGAAAACTGAAATAATTTCCGTTTTCTTTTAATATCATCGCTAACTTAGCTAAAAAAATATTTTTTAATATGAGTCAGAGAATATTTAAGTTTGTATATGAGATTTGTGTACGTAATATATTTTAGGATAGGGTAACCCAGGATAACCTAGGGTAATCCAGGATAACCTAGGATAACCTAGGATGACCAGGATAACCTAGGGTAACCCAGGATAACCAAGGATAACTTAGGATGACCCAGGATAACCTAGGATGACCCAGGATAACCTAAGATGGCCCAGGATAACCTAGGTTGACCCAGGATAATCTAGGATAACCCAGGATAACCTAGACCCAGGATAACCTAGGATGATCCAGGATAACCTAAGATGACCCAGGATAACCTAGGTTGACCCAGGATGACCTAGGATGACCCAGGATAATCTAGGATAACCCAGGAGGATGACCCAGGATAACCTAGGATAACTTAGGATGACCTAGGATGACCCAGGATAACCTTGGATGACCCAGGATAACCTAAGATGACCCAGAATAACCTAGGATGACCCCAGGATAACCTAGGATGACCCCAGGATAACCTAGGATGACCCAGGATAACCAAGGATGGACCCAGGATAACCTAGGATGACCCAGGATAACCCAGGATAACCTAATAAAACCCAGGATAATTCGTGGCCTGGAAGACAACGCACTCGCCGCACTGACAGTACAAGGGTTCAATCCCGAGCACGGCTGGATACATTGGGCGTGGTACCTTACACCTGCTGTCAGTGTTCACCTAGCAGTAAGTAGGTACCTGGGTGTTAGTTACCTTACACCTACTGTCACTGTTCACTTAGCAGCAAGTAGGTACGTGGGTGTTAGTTACCTTACACCTACTGTCACGGTTCACCTAGCAGCAAGTAGGTACCTGGGTGTTAGTTACCTTACACCTACTGTCACTGTTCACTTAGCAAGTAGGTACCTGGGTGTTAGTTACCTTACACCTACTGTCACTGTTCACTTAGCAATAAGTAGGTACCTGGGTGTTAGTTACCTTACACCTGCTGTTACTGTTCACCTAGCAGTAAGTAGGTACCTGGGTGTTAGTCACCTTATACCTGCTGCCACTGTTCACTTAGCAGCAAGTAGGTACCTGGGTGTTAGTTACCTTACACCTGCTGTTACTGTTCACCTAGCAGTAAGTAGGTACCTGGGTGTTAGTTACCTTATACCTGCTGCCACTGTTCACTTAGCAGCAAGTAGGTACCTGGGTGTTAGTTACCTTACACCTGCTGTTACTGTTCACCTAGCAGTAAGTAGGTACCTGGGTGTTAGTCACCTTATACCTGCTGCCACTGTTCACTTAGCAGCAAGTAGGTACCTGGGTGTTAGTTACCTTACACCTGCTGTTACTGTTCACCTAGCAGTAAGTAGGTACCTGGGTGTTAGTCACCTTATACCTGCTGCCACTGTTCACTTAGCAGCAAGTAGGTACCTGGGTGTTAGTTACCTTACACCTGCTGTTACTGTTCACCTAGCAGTAAGTAGGTACCCGGGTGTTAGTCACCTTATACCTGCTGCCACTGTTCACTTAGCAGCAAGTAGGTACCTGGGTGTTAGTTACCTTACACCTGCTGTTACTGTTCACCTAGCAGTAAGTAGGTACCCGGGTGTTAGTCACCTTATACCTGCTGCCACTGTTCACTTAGCAGCAAGTAGGTACCTGGGTGTTAGTTACCTTATACCTGCTGCCACTGTTCTTTTTTTTTTTTTTTATTCGCCGGTATTCTCCCGGCCCGGGTCTTTTCCAAGTAGTGGTGATCCGGCCTTGACTCCCTATCTGGGGAGTGTCTCGAGACTTAAGTCTCCCATGGGAGGAGGTACAAGTACCTCCTCATCTTTGGGACCAAGTGTCCCCAGGCCTAGCAAATGTACAGAGAACCTTCACGGCGCGCATAACGGAGATAAAACACCTCAATTACTGGGAGCGCTTGAGGTTCCTAAGCCTGTATTCCCTGGAACGCAGGCGGGAGAGATACATGATTATATACACCTGGAAAATCCTAGAGGGACTAGTACCGAACTTGCACACGAAAATCACTCACTACGAAAGCAAAAGACTTGGCAGACGATGCAACATCCCCCCAATGAAAAGCAGGGGTGTCACTAGCACGTTAAGAGACCATACAATAAGTGTCAGGGGCCCGAGACTGTTCAACTGCCTCCCAGCATACATAAGGGGGATTACCAACAGACCCCTGGCAGTCTTCAAGCTGGCACTGGACAAGCACCTAAAGTCGGTTCCTGATCAGCCGGGCTGTGGCTCGTACGTTGGTTTGCGTGCAGCCAGCAGCAACAGCCTGGTTGATCAGGCTCTGATCCACCATGAGACCTGGTCACAGACCGGGCCGCGGGGGCGTTGACCCCCGGAACTCTCTCCAGGTAAACTCCAGGTAATTCCCCGCCCTCACGGGGCTAGTAGGGAGAAGCTAGGCCTCTGGTCTGCCATCTACCCCGCCTCAAAGGGGCTGTAGGTACCCGAGTGTTAGTGGACTGGTGTGTTTACCTGGAGAGAGTTTACCTGGAGAGAGTTTCGGGGGTCAACGCCCCCGCGGCCCGGTCTGTGACCAGGCCTCCTGGTGGATCAGCGCCTGATCAACCAGGCTGTTGCTGCTGGCTGCACGCAAACCAACGTACGAGCCACAGCCCGGCTGATCAGGAACTGCCTTTAGGTGCTTGTCCAGTGCCAGCTTGAAGACTGCCAGGGGTCTGTTGGTAATCCCCCTTATGTGTGCTGGGAGGCAGTTGAACAGTCTCGGGTGGGTGGCATCCTGGGGACAAAATTAACCTAAGTTACCAGAAATGCTCTACATAACCAGGAACTTTCTATACAGTATGTCACTGATGTCAGCTATGGTCTGTATAAGTTGTATCATGTACTGCTAGAAATAAACATTATTATTATTATTATTATTATTATTATTAACATCTGTATATGGAAGTAAGGGGGAGTTGACACACACACACACACACACACACACACACACACACACACACACACACACACACACACAGTATATATATGAGAGAGATGACTGTATTGAGGTACAGTGTCACTATGTTGTACTACTGCTGTGTCCTACTGCTGCTCCTACTGCAAGGTACCTTATTACCAACCTTATTTGTGTGAACATATCTCCTCCTCCTCAGTATAGTACAGTGTTACAGTCATACAGTGTACCTAACTCTCAGTATAGTACAGTGTCAGAAACAGTGTCAAGATTCTTGAGGTAAGAGTTACCATCTCTGACCCCAGGCTGGTCCTTTCTTACAGCCACACTACCATAGGCCTACTGGCCCATGCTAGGCAGGTCCACTCACAGCTCTCTCTCTCTCTCTTCTAGCAGCTTATCTAGCAGGCCAGCTGTGACTCACAGTTGTAATTATTCTTAATTACCAGATGTCTTGACACAGCTGACATAACAGCTGTTCACACACCTGTCATGTGGCACGTGTTTGTTTACATACAAATCAGCTGTTTCCTAAACCTTAATTAAGGGCGTACTTATGTAAATTTGAGCTATATTTCTATGGATGTAATTTGAATGAGTGTGACTGGAACTTGTGGAATGTGTCAGGTATTTTGTTTATTTCTGCTAGTGTGAGGTGGTTAGTCCCTCAGTCTTGATGGTAGGTGGTCAGTCCCTCAGTCTTGATGGTAGGTGGTTAGTCCCTCAGTCTTGATGGTAGGTGGTTAGTCCCTCAGTCTTGATGGTAGGTGGTTAGTCCCTCAGTCTTGATGGTAGGTGGTCAGTCCCTCAGTCTTGATGGTAGGTGGTCAGTCCCTCAGTCTTGATGGTAGGTGGTTAGTCCCTCAGACTTGATGGTGGGTGGTTAGTCCCTCAGTCTTGATGGTAGGTGGTTAGTCCCTCAGTCTTGATGGTAGGTGGTTAGTCCCTCAGTCTTGATGGTGGGTGGTTAGTCCCTCAGTCTTGATGGTAGGTGGTCAGTCCCTCAGTCTTGATGGTAGGTGGTCAGTCCCTCAGTCTTGATGGTAGGTGGTCAGTCCCTCAGTCTTGATGGTAGGTGGTCAGTCCCTCAGTCTTGATGGTAGGTGGTTAGTCCCTCAGTCTTGATGGTAGGTGGTTAGTCCCTCAGTCTTGATGGTGGGTGGTTAGTCCCTCAGTCTTGATGGTAGGTGGTTAGTCCCTCAGTCTTGATGGTAGGTGGTTAGTCCCTCAGTCTTGATGGTAGGTGGTTAGTCCCTCAGACTTGATGGTGGGTGGTTAGTCCCTCAGTCTTGATGGTAGGTGGTTAGTCCCTCAGTCTTGATGGTAGGTGGTTAGTCCCTCAGACTTGATGGTGGGTGGTTAGTCCCTCAGTCTTGATGGTATGTGGTTAGTCCCTCAGTCTTGATGGTGGGTGGTTAGTCCCTCAGTCTTGATGGTAGGTGGTTAGTCCCTCAGTCTTGATGGTGGGTGGTTAGTCCCTCACTCTTGATGGTAGGTGGTTAGTCCCTCAGTCTTGATGGTAGGTGGTTAGTCCCTCAGTCTTGATGGTGGGTGGTTAGTCCCTCAGTCTTGATGGTAGGTGGTTAGTCCCTCAGTCTTGATGGTAGGTGGTTAGTCCCTCAGTCTTGATGGTAGGTGGTTAGTCCCTCAGACTTGATGGTAGGTGGTCAGTCCCTCAGTCTTGATGGTAGGTGGTTAGTCCCTCAGTCTTGATGGTAGGTGGTCAGTCCCTCAGTCTTGATGGTAGGTGGTCAGTCCCTCAGTCTTGATGGTAGGTGGTCAGTCCCTCAGTCTTGATGGTAGGTTGTTAGTCCCTCAGTCTTGATGGTAGGTGGTTAGTCCATCAGTCTTGATGGTAGGTGGTTAGTCCCTCAGTCTTGATGGTAGGTGGTTAGTCCCTCAGTCTTGATGGTAGGTGGTTAGTCCCTCAGTCTTGATGGTAGGTGGTTAGTCCCTCAGACTTGATGGTAGGTGGTCAGTCCCTCAGTCTTGATGGTAGGTGGTTAGTCCCTCAGTCTTGATGGTAGGTGGTCAGTCCCTCAGTCTTGATGGTAGGTGGTTAGTCCCTCAGACTTGATGGTAGGTGGTCAGTCCCTCAGTCTTGATGGTAGGTGGTTAGTCCCTCAGTCTTGATGGTAGGTGGTTAGTCCCTCAGTCTTGATGGTAGGTGGTTAGTCCTTCAGTCTTGATGGTAGGTGGTCAGTCCCTCAGTCTTGATGGTAGGTGGTTAGTCCCTCAGTCTTGATGGTAGGTGGTTAGTCCCTCAGTCTTGATGGTAGGTGGTTAGTCCCTCAGTCTTGATGGTAGGTGGTTAGTCCCTCAGTCTTGATGGTAGGTGGTTAGTCCCTCAGTCTTGATGGTAGGTGGTTAGTCCCTCAGTCTTGATGGTAGGTGGTTAGTCCCTCAGTCTTGATGGTAGGTGGTCAGTCCCTCAGTCTTGATGGTAGGTGGTCAGTCCCTCAGACTTGATGGTAGGTGGTCAGTCCCTCAGACTTGATGGTAGGTGGTCAGTCCCTCAGACTTGATGGTAGGTGGTCAGTCCCTCAGACTTGATGGTAGGTGGTCAGTCCCTCAGACTTGATGGTAGGTGGTTAGTCCCTCAGTCTTGATGGTAGGTGGTTAGTCCCTCAGTCTTGATGGTAGGTGGTTAGTCCCTCAGACTTGATGGTAGGTGGTCAGTCCCTCAGACTTGATGGTAGGTGGTCAGTCCCTCAGTCTTGATGGTGGGTGGTTAGTCCCTCAGTCTTGATGGTAGGTGGTCAGTCCCTCAGTCTTGATGGTAGGTGGTCAGTCCCTCAGTCTTGATGGTAGGTGGTTAGTCCCTCAGTCTTGATGGTAGGTGGTTAGTCCCTCAGTCATGATGGTAGGTGGTTAGTCCCTCAGTCTTGATGGTAGGTGGTTAGTCCCTCAGTCTTGATGGTAGGTGGTTAGTCCTTCAGTCTTGATGGTAGGTGGTCAGTCCCTCAGTCTTGATGGTAGGTGGTTAGTCCCTCAGTCTTGATGGTAGGTGGTTAGTCCCTCAGTCTTGATGGTAGGTGGTTAGTCCCTCAGTCTTGATGGTAGGTGGTTAGTCCCTCAGTCTTGATGGTAGGTGGTCAGTCCCTCAGTCTTGATGGTAGGTGGTCAGTCCCTCAGTCTTGATGGTAGGTGGTCAGTCCCTCAGTCTTGATGGTAGGTGGTCAGTCCCTCAGACTTGATGGTATGTGGTGAGTCCCTCAGACTTGATGGTAGGTGGTCAGTCCCTCAGTCTTGATGGTAGGTGGTCAGTCCCTCAGTCTTGATGGTAGGTGGTTAGTCCCTCAGTGTTGATGGTAGGTGGTCAGTCCCTCAGTCTTGATGGTAGGTGGTCAGTCCCTCAGTCTTGATGGTAGGTGGTTAGTCCCTCAGTCTTGATGGTAGGTGGTTAGTCCCTCAGTCTTGATGGTAGGTGGTTAGTCCCTCAGTCTTGATGGTAGGTGGTTAGTCCCTCAGTCATGATGGTAGGTGGTTAGTCCCTCAGTCTTGGTGGGAGGTGGTCAGTCCCTCAGTCTTGATGGTAGGTGGTTAGTCCCTCAGTCTTGATGGTAGGTGGTTAGTCCCTCAGTCTTGATGGTAGGTGGTTAGTCCCTCAGACTTGATGGTAGGTGGTCAGTCCCTCAGTCTTGATGGTGGGTGGTTAGTCCCTCAGTCTTGATGGTAGGTGGTTAGTCCCTCAGTCTTGATGGTAGGTGGTCAGTCCCTCAGTCTTGATGGTAGGTGGTCAGTCCTCAGTCTTGATGGTAGGTGGTTAGTCCCTCAGTCTTGATGGTAGGTGGTTAGTCCCTCAGTCTTGATGGTAGGTGGTTAGTCCCTCAGTCTTGATGGTAGGTGGTTAGTCCCTCAGTCTTGATGGTAGGTGGTTAGTCCTTCAGTCTTGATGGTAGGTGGTCAGTCCCTCAGTCTTGATGGTAGGTGGTTAGTCCCTCAGTCTTGATGGTAGGTGGTTAGTCCCTCAGTCTTGATGGTAGGTGGTTAGTCCCTCAGTCTTGATGGTAGGTGGTTAGTCCCTCAGTCTTGATGGTAGGTGGTTAGTCCCTCAGTCTTGATGGTAGGTGGTCAGTCCCTCAGTCTTGATGGTAGGTGGTCAGTCCCTCAGTCTTGATGGTAGGTGGTCAGTCCCTCAGACTTGATGGTAGGTGGTCAGTCCCTCAGACTTGATGGTAGGTGGTCAGTCCCTCAGACTTGATGGTAGGTGGTCAGTCCCTCAGTCTTGATGGTAGGTGGTTAGTCCCTCAGTCTTGATGGTAGGTGGTCAGTCCCTCAGACTTGATGGTAGGTGGTCAGTCCCTCAGACTTGATGGTAGGTGGTCAGTCCCTCAGTCTTGATGGTAGGTGGTTAGTCCCTCAGTCTTGATGGTAGGTGGTTAGTCCCTCAGTCTTGATGGTAGGTGGTTAGTCCCTCAGTCTTGATGGTATGTGGTTAGTCCCTCAGTCTTGATGGTAGGTGGTTAGTCCCTCAGTCTTGATGGTAGGTGGTTAGTCCCTCAGTCTTGATGGTAGGTGGTTAGTCCCTCAGACTTGATGGTAGGTGGTCAGTCCCTCAGTCTTGATGGTGGGTGGTTAGTCCCTCAGTCTTGATGGTAGGTGGTCAGTCCCTCAGTCTTGATGGTAGGTGGTCAGTCCCTCAGTCTTGATGGTAGGTGGTTAGTCCCTCAGTCTTGATGGTAGGTGGTTAGTCCCTCAGTCTTGATGGTAGGTGGTTAGTCCCTCAGTCTTGATGGTAGGTGGTTAGTCCCTCAGACTTGATGGTAGGTGGTCAGTCCCTCAGTCTTGATGGTAGGTGGTTAGTCCCTCAGTCTTGATGGTAGGTGGTCAGTCCCTCAGTCTTGATGGTAGGTGGTCAGTCCCTCAGTCTTGATGGTAGGTGGTTAGTCCCTCAGTCTTGATGGTAGGTGGTTAGTCCCTCAGTCTTGATGGTAGGTGGTTAGTCCCTCAGTCTTGATGGTAGGTGGTTAGTCCCTCAGTCTTGATGGTAGGTGGTTAGTCCTTCAGTCTTGATGGTAGGTGGTCAGTCCCTCAGTCTTGATGGTAGGTGGTTAGTCCCTCAGTCTTGATGGTAGGTGGTTAGTCCCTCAGTCTTGATGGTAGGTGGTTAGTCCCTCAGTCTTGATGGTAGGTGGTTAGTCCCTCAGTCTTGATGGTAGGTGGTTAGTCCCTCAGTCTTGATGGTAGGTGGTCAGTCCCTCAGTCTTGATGGTAGGTGGTCAGTCCCTCAGTCTTGATGGTAGGTGGTCAGTCCCTCAGACTTGATGGTAGGTGGTCAGTCCCTCAGACTTGATGGTAGGTGGTCAGTCCCTCAGACTTGATGGTAGGTGGTCAGTCCCTCAGTCTTGATGGTAGGTGGTTAGTCCCTCAGTCTTGATGGTAGGTGGTTAGTCCTTCAGTCTTGATGGTAGGTGGTCAGTCCCTCAGTCTTGATGGTAGGTGGTTAGTCCCTCAGTCTTGATGGTAGGTGGTTAGTCCCTCAGTCTTGATGGTAGGTGGTTAGTCCCTCAGTCTTGATGGTAGGTGGTTAGTCCCTCAGTCTTGATGGTAGGTGGTTAGTCCCTCAGTCTTGATGGTAGGTGGTCAGTCCCTCAGTCTTGATGGTAGGTGGTCAGTCCCTCAGTCTTGATGGTAGGTGGTCAGTCCCTCAGACTTGATGGTAGGTGGTCAGTCCCTCAGACTTGATGGTAGGTGGTCAGTCCCTCAGACTTGATGGTAGGTGGTCAGTCCCTCAGACTTGATGGTAGGTGGTCAGTCCCTCAGTCTTGATGGTGGGTGGTTAGTCCCTCAGTCTTGATGGTAGGTGGTCAGTCCCTCAGACTTGATGGTAGGTGGTCAGTCCCTCAGACTTGATGGTAGGTGGTCAGTCCCTCAGTCTTGATGGTAGGTGGTTAGTCCCTCAGTCTTGATGGTAGGTGGTTAGTCCCTCAGTCTTGATGGTAGGTGGTTAGTCCCTCAGTCTTGATGGTAGGTGGTTAGTCCCTCAGTCTTGATGGTAGGTGGTTAGTCCCTCAGTCTTGATGGTAGGTGGTTAGTCCCTCAGTCTTGATGGTAGGTGGTTAGTCCCTCAGTCTTGATGGTAGGTGGTCAGTCCCTCAGACTTGATGGTAGGTGGTCAGTCCCTCAGTCTTGATGGTAGGTGGTTAGTCCCTCAGTCCTGATGGTAGGTGGTCAGTCCCTCAGTCTTGATGGTAGGTGGTTAGTCCCTCAGTCTTGATGGTAGGTGGTCAGTCCCTCAGTCTTGATGGTAGGTGGTCAGTCCCTCAGTCTTGATGGTAGGTGGTTAGTCCCTCAGTCTTGATGGTAGGTGGTTAGTCCCTCAGTCTTGATGGTAGGTGGTTAGTCCCTCAGTCTTGATGGTAGGTGGTTAGTCCCTCAGTCTTGATGGTAGGTGGTTAGTCCCTCAGTCTTGATGGTAGGTGGTTAGTCCCTCAGTCTTGATGGTAGGTGGTTAGTCCCTCAGTCTTGATGGTAGGTGGTTAGTCCCTCAGTCTTGATGGTAGGTGGTTAGTCCCTCAGTCTTGATGGTAGGTGGTTAGTCCCTCAGTCTTGATGGTAGGTGGTTAGTCCCTCAGTCTTGATGGTAGGTGGTCAGTCCCTCAGTCTTGATGGTAGGTGGTCAGTCCCTCAGTCTTGATGGTAGGTGGTCAGTCCCTCAGTCTTGATGGTAGGTGGTCAGTCTCTGTCTTGATGGTAGGTGGTCAGTCCCTCAGTCTTGATGGTAGGTGGTTAGTCAGTCAGTCTTGATGGTGGGTGGTCAGTCCCTCAGTCTTGATGGTAGGTGGTCAGTGTTGATGGTGGGTGGTCAGTCCCTCAGTCTTGATGGTAGGTGGTCAGTCCCTCATTCTTGATGGTAGGTGGTCAGTCCCTCAGTATTGATGGTAGGTGGTCAGTCCCTCAGTCTTGATGGTAGGTGGTCAGTCCCTCAGTCTTGATGGTAGGTGGTTAGTCCCTCAGTCTTGATGGTAGGTGATCAGTCCCTCAGTCTTGATGGCAAGTGGTCAGTCCCTCAGTCTTGATGGTAGGTGGTCAGTCCCTCAGTCTTGATGGTGGGTGGTCAGTCCCTCAGTCTTGATGGTAGGTGGTCAGTCCCTCAGTCTTGATGGTAGGTGGTCAGTCCCTCAGTCTTAATGGCAGGTGGTCAGTCCCTCAGTCTTGATGGTAGGTGGTTAGTCCCTCAGTCTTGATGGTAGGTGGTTAGTCCCTCAGTCTTGATGGTAGGTGGTCAGTCCCTCAGTCTTGATGGTGAGTGGTCAGTCCCTCAATCTTGATGGTAGGTGGTCAGTCCCTCAGTCTTGATGGTGGGTGGTCAGTCCCTCAATCTTGATGGTAGGTGGTCAGTCCCTCAGTCTTGATGGCAGGTGGTCAGTCCCTCAGTCTTGATGGTAGGTGGTCAGTCCCTCAGTCTTGATGGTAGGTGGTCAGTCCCTCAATCTTGATGGTAGGTGGTCAGTCCCTCAGTCTTGATGGTAGGTGGTCAGTCCCTCAATCTTGATGGTAGGTGGTCATTCCCTCAGTCTTGATGGTAGGTGGCCAGTCCCTCAGTCTTGATGGTGGGTGGTCAGTCCCTCAGTCTTGATGGTGGGTGGTCAGTCCCTGAGTCTTGATGGTGGGTGGTCAGTCCCTCAGTCTTGATGGTGGGTGGTCAGTCCCTCAGTCTTGATGGTGGGTGGTCAGTCCCTCAGTCTTGATGGTAGGTGGTCAGTCCCTCAGTCTTGATGGCAGGTGGCCAGTCCCTCAGTCTTGATGGCAGGTGGTCAGTCCCTCAATCTTGATGGTGAGTGGTCAGTCAGTCAATCTTGATGGTGAGTGGTCAGTCAGTCAGTCTTGATGGTGAATGGTCAGTCAGTCTTGATGGTGAGTGTTCAGTCAGTTAGTCTTGATGGTGAGTGGTCAGTCAGTCAGTCTTGATGGTGAGTAGTCAGTCAGTCAATCTTGATGGTGAGTGGTCAGTCAGTCAATCTTGATGGTGAGTGGTCAGTCAGTCTTGATGGTGAGTGGTCAGTCAATCAGTCTTGATGGTGAGTGGCCAGTCAGTCAATCTTGATGGTGAGTGGTCAGTCAGTCAGTCTTGATGGTGAGTGGTCAGTCAATCAGTCTTGATGGTGAGTGGCCAGTCAGTCAATCTTGATGGTGAGTGGTCAGTCAGTCAATCTTGATGGTAGGTAGTCAGTCCCTCAGTCTTGATGGTAAGTAGTCAGTCCCTCAGTCTTGATGGTAGGTGGTCAGTCCCTCAGTCTTGATAATGGGTAGTCAGTCCGTCTTGATGGTAGACACCTAGCGGTCCTCCAGTGAACTAGAGAAGGATGCTTGTAGCCATCTTTTGGACAAGAACCGTGCTGACAGCACCTTACAAGTCTTTCCTGAGTCCCACAAGGTTTCCCATCGTTACCTGACAGTTAATAACGCACTTCAGAGGCCTTACAACATATGGGAACGAGTCTCTGTGCCAGGCCCGTTGGTGATATTTCTGTATATGACCTCCGAGTCTCATGACCATAATACTGGGTGGGGAAATGACCATCGATCAAGTCACTCTGACTTTTCTGGGTTATCCCAGGATCTCTACACATATGCTGCTTTGTATGATAATGTAACTGTATTTGTGTATATCTGAATAAATTATTACTTAGTTAATTTGTAATTGTTACACCCTTTTGTTCATTTTGTTCATTTTCTTATTATCACAATGGTATACTATTACATGTTATTTTTGCTATTTCACTTAATATTATATTCAGGAGTAATTCCATTAGTAGCTAAAATGGATTTACTCGACTTTATAATATTATCTGGTCGTATTACTTAGCTTTGTATTTAGGTAGGCCATTTAATTAGTGTCAACTGCTGGTGACCTGGCCAAGCACCAGTAGGTGTTTTGAGCTGCTCGACCCCTGCTCCGACCGAGGCAAAGTGGGCTGGTAAAGCGTCACAGAGTTCAGTTCTTACCTTCCTCACCTCTCGTGAGGGAAGCTCCCTGATTCCTGGATTTAAACTTCTGGTCCCACATGAGGTTTCCTAGTGACCCTCCAGTACCTCGGACGGTATCTGACAGAAACGTCTCGGACGAAGTGTGTGTTGCTGTTTTGGAGACGCTGGTGATTGTCCCTAGCTCTGCTAGGAGTGAATTTAAGCAGTATTGGTTCAAAGAGGACGGTGAAAAAGTCATGGGAGACAGACTCTCCTCAAAATTCCTTTAAGTGTAAAATATTCCTAATCTCACTTAGTATATTATGAAAGTTGAATAAGAGTGAATTATTATTGAAGTGTTACGTCTTCTGTCTCATTTGGATTGAGTTAAGTAAAGTGTTATTATGTGAAGAGAAGGTGTTATGATACTAGAGCCGTTCAGTACTATAATCAAGATAATACTGTGTATTATCTTTTAAGTAAACTTAAGTGTAAATTTCATGAGTACTCTGTTTTATGGTGCGACCTTTTTAAAGTTAATATAAAACCCGTCTATGGTTTATTAAGAAACTTAATAAAAAACCGGAAAGAAACATTGTTTACTACTGAACCTTGAATGATTTTATCTAGAACAGGATATTCAATCCTGTTTATTTGTTGCAAGAAAGGGCTAAACAGGCTTAAGTAGTGGCCCTGTACGCAACAGTAATTTATATGTACTAAGACGATAGAAGTCTTGGTGACGGTGACGGTCCTTCCCAGAGAACTTCTCAACTGGTGGCAGATGTTACTTACATTATCATGCACTCGTTTGCTTAATATATGTAATTTTTGTCCAGTCAGCCTACCATTTGAAGCCTATCCCAGTCGGGTGATGCTGTAACTGCTAATCAGCCTACCATTTCAGGCCTAACGGAGTCGGGTGATGCTGTAACTATTAATCACATTACCATTTCAGGCCTATCCCAGTCGGGTGATGCTGTAACTACTAATCAGCCTACCATTTCAGGCCTATCCCAGTCAGGTGATGCAATAACTACCAACTATCCTACTATTTCAGGCCTATTCCAATTGGGTGATGCAGCAACTGCTAATCGGCCTAGCATTTCAAGCCTGTTCCAGTCGGGTGACGAAGTAACTACCAACCAGCCTATTCCAGGCCTATCCCAATCGACAGATACCCTAACTACAACCAGCGTCACAACAACCTCAGGACACGTCATAACGCTAACCTCAGCGCCTAGACAGGAATCTTGGGATGTATACAAACAGCTGCTAGAGGCGCCAACACAGTGTAACTACACTGTGTTGGCTGTGGATCATACCATGACACTTGCAGCGAATACCGAGTGTAGCATTACCAGGTCTGGAGTTACACTGAGTGAGAGAGAAGAGATACTGAGAGTCCATAATACACTGAGAGCCAAGGTAAGAGCACTCTTTATATAAGAGTAAACAAGAGCAATAAGAAATAAAGAGAATGATAATTCTTCTTCCTCTTCTTCTATTTCTGTGTAATTAACGTAATTAATCAATGCATTGATATTATTAATGTTGTTAGTCAGCCTAATTACCTATTCCGTGCTACAGGTTGCTAATGGGATGGAAGAGACGGGAGATGAGGGACCCCAGCCCTCAGGGTCAGACCTGAGACAGTTGGTATGGAACGAGGAGCTGGCACAGGTGGCTCAGGTGAGCACAGGTGGCTCAAGTGAGCTAAAATATATATACTCCATGTAAAAAGGGTCTGTATTGGATTGCTAAAAGGCCTGGTGTCCGAAACATAACTTTTATAAATGCCCTTATACTTCATTTTTACCTTACATAAATCTTTTCTGACGACAGTTACCGTCGCAGTTATTCCCAGAGCGAGAACAGGGAACCCACATCACATATTTACTCTGACCCATATCACATCAGATTTACTCAACAAATCACTTCAGAGTCGTGGTACTAACGTAGTCAGTTCAAACTATCTTTGAGATAGGTAAACATGGACACACACCATGGAAATAAGTCACTTTGACTTTTCTGAATCATCTTGGAATGTAATTTACATATGTTACTATTCAAAGCAGCCACATTATACCTTCATAATGTAAGAAATCACGAAAGCGCTTGGAATTTCATTACTTTTTTCACAGTGGTTGTTTTGCATATTGTGATATCACCTGTTTACTGTGATCTTACTGTACATACGTTACTGTGTATGATAATTGTACTTATGTGTACCAGTGCCAAAATAAACTAAGCAAGTACCAGCACTGTTACTGTGTGCACACCATCCCTGGTGCAGGCTGCGATAAATAATACATTGGATGAACTCCACGGAATATAACATGACAACACATCTAGCTTTGGTTCCCACTGTCTCGCAATCATATAGAGTAGTATGGTATTAAGTCCTAGTAGTAGATACCGACAAGGTTACCTGGAGGTTATTCCGGGGATCAACGCCCCCGCGGCCCGGTCCATGACCAGGTCTCCCGATGGATCAGGGCCTGATCAACAAGGTGATTTAGAAAAACACGTAAACAGACACCAGGACATATTAAAAAAACGTTGTGGTCCTGGAACCTTGATTACTCTAACATAGGTTAAAAACACAGTACCACTAAACTGTTGGTGTATCCAATGTCCTCTGAAAAAATACATAAACAATACAGTCTTGAACACTTTCTCCTGGCATACATTAACATCGTTTCGCCCTTGTGTTGATTCTCGGCCAGGCCTTGGCCAGCCAATGTCGCCGTGGTCACGACGGCTCTAACCAGAGGAGGATCTGCTCTAGAAGTTACGCTGTTGGCCAGAATATATTCCGCCAGTGGAGCTTCAACTCGGAATCGGTGAGACCCCAGTTCGATACAACTGCCGGGAAGCTTGTACTGGAGCCACGATGAGCTCTGTATAGAGCTTTATCGAGCCATGTTTCACTCTGTAGAGCTTTATTATGTTTCACTCTGTGTAGAGCTTTATGTTTCACTCTGTGTAGAGCTTTATAATGTTTCACACTCTGTAGAGCTTTATAATGTTTCACACTCTGTAGAGCTTTATAATGTTTCACACTCTGTAGAGCTTTATTATGTTTCACTCTGTGTAGAGCTTTATCATGTTTCACTCTGTGTAGAGCTTTATTATTCACTCTCTGTAGAGCTTTATTATGTTTCACTCTGTGTAGAGCTTTATCATGTTTCACTCTGTGTAGAGCTTTATTATTCACTCTCTGTAGAGCTTTATTATGTTTCACTCTGTGTAGAGCTTTATTATGTTTCACTCTGTGTAGAGCTTATGTTTCACTCTCTGTAGAGCTTTGTTTCACTATCTGTAGAGCTTTACCATGTTTCACTATGTAGAGCTTTATGTTTCACTTTGTGTACAGCTTTATTATGTTTCACTCTCTGTAGAGCTTTGTTTCACTATGTAGAGCTTTGTTTCACTCTGTGTACAGCTTTATAAAATCATGTCACTACGGTGACAATAAAGCTCTACTCAGGGCAAAACGTCGCCCCAAAGCTTATTATCAGTGCACTTTACATTTGACAGAAATATTGTTACAATTCTCATAGCCTCGTTAAATGTGTTAAATTAGACACATGTGCAACACTTGGGTATCATTATTGAGGAAACGTTTCGCCACACAGTGGCTTCATCAGTCCATACGTAGGAGAAACTTGAACAGGAGGAGAATGAGGTAATCAGTCCCTCAATCTCCTCCTGTTCTTCAAGATTCTCCTTTGTATGGACTGATGAAGCCACTGTGTGGCGAAACGTTTCCTCAATAAAGATACCCAAGAGTTGCACATGTGTCTAATTTATCAACGTGTCGGTTCACTGAACCATTCATCTACATGCCTCGTTAAATGCCTAGCAACACTAGTACATAGATTTCCTAGCATATAAGACTCGTAGAGTACCTAGGATTTACTAGCAAATAAGACTCCTAGAGTACCTAGGATTTCCTAGCATATAAGACTCCTAGAGTACCTAGGATTTACTAGCATATAAGACTCCTAGTGTACCTAGGATTTACTAGCATATAAGACTCCTAGAGTACCTAGGATTTACTAGCATACAAGACAGAGTACCTAGGATTTCCTAGCATATAAGACTCATAGAGTACCTAGGATTTACTAGCATATAAGACTCCTAGAGTACCTAGGATTTACTAGCATATAAGACTCCTAGAGTACCTAGGATTTACTAGCATATAAGACTCCTAGAGTACCTAGGATTTACTAGCATATAAGACTCCTAGAGTACCTAGGATTTACTAGCATATAAGACTCCTAGAGTACCTAGGATTTCCTAGCATATAAGACTCCTAGAGTACCTAGGATTTACTAGCATATAAGACTCCTAGAGTACCTAGGATTTCCTAGCATATAAGACTCCTAGAGTACCTAGGATTTACTAGCATATAAGACTCCTAGAGTACCTAGGATTTCCTAGCATGTAAGACAGAGTACCTAGGATTTCCTAGCATGTAAGACAGAGTACCTAGGATTTCCTAGCATGTAAGACAGAGTACCTAGGATTTCCTAGCATGTAAGACAGAGTACCTAGGATTTCCTAGCATGTAAGACAGAGTACCTAGGATTTCCTAGCATGTAAGACAGAGTACCTAGGATTTCCTAGCATATAAGACAGAGTACCTAGGATTTCCTAGCATATAAGACAGAGTACCTAGGATTTCCTAGCATATAAGACTCCTAGAGTACCTAGGATTTCCTAGCATATAAGACTCCTAGAGTACCTAGGATTTCCTAGCATGTAAGACAGAGTACCTAGGATTTCCTAGCATGTAAGACAGAGTACCTAGGATTTCCTAGCATATAAGACTCCTAGAGTACCTAGGATTTCCTAGCATGTAAGACAGAGTACCTAGGATTTCTAGCATGTAAGACAGAGTACCTAGGATTTCCTAGCATATAAGACTCCTAGAGTACCTAGGATTTCCTAGCATGTAAGACAGAGTACCTAGGATTTCCTAGCATGTAAGACAGAGTACCTAGGATTTCCTAGCATGTAAGACAGAGTACCTAGGATTT
The DNA here is from genome assembly GCF_026875155.1 of Cherax quadricarinatus. Classification (NCBI taxonomy): domain Eukaryota; kingdom Metazoa; phylum Arthropoda; class Malacostraca; order Decapoda; family Parastacidae; genus Cherax; species Cherax quadricarinatus. The sequence continues at coordinate 12,336,378 of NC_069452.1, forward strand.
CCTAGCATGTAAGACAGAGTACCTAGGATTTCCTAGCATGTAAGACAGAGTACCTAGGATTTCCTAGCATGTAAGACAGAGTACCTAGGATTTCCTAGCATATAAGACAGAGTACCTAGGATTTCCTAGCATGTAAGACAGAGTACCTAGGATTTCCTAGCATGTAAGACAGAGTACCTAGGATTTCCTAGCATGTAAGACAGAGTACCTAGGATTTCCTAGCATGTAAGACAGAGTACCTAGGATTTCCTAGCATATAAGACAGAGTACCTAGGATTTCCTAGCATATAAGACAGAGTACCTAGGATTTCCTAGCATATAAGACTCCTAGAGTACCTAGGATTTCCTAGCATATAAGACTCCTAGAGTACCTAGGATTTCCTAGCATATAAGACTCCTAGAGTACCTAGGATTTCCTAGCATATAAGACTCCTAGAGTACCTAGGATTTCCTAGCATATAAGACTCCTAGAGTACCTAGGATTTCCTAGCAGACTTCACAATGAGGCAGCCATTAATAACTTCACAACAGCAATAGCAAACACTGACTGGCACACTGAGCTAGAAACCTATACAGATATTGACGAATGTGTTAATAATTTTCTAAAAAAAACCCAATACCTCTATAACAAGCACTGCCCTAAAAAAAACTAAACAGATGACAGCTAAGAGACTGAACAGTCCCTGGTTAACACCCAGCATTCTCAAATCCATAAATACAAAACACCAATATGAAAAACAGTACAGAATGGGTCACATAACCAGAGACCAAACAAAACGTTACTCGTCAATCCTAACCAGCCTGATAAGAAGGGCAAAAAAATTGTATTATGAGAACAGATTATCCAACTTACGAGGTGATATAAAAAAGACCTGGAAAACCCTATCAGAAATTCTGGGAACAAAAAAGATATCGCGAAATAGCGAAATAAAATTAGCAAAATCAGATGAACCTCAACTCCCACCAACAGAAACAGCAAACAGACTCAATGATTTCTTCTCCACTATAGGACAAAACCTTGCCAATAAAATCCCAAGCTCAGATACCCCACCAAATGACTACCTCACCGGCAACTACCCGAACACAATGTTCCTAGCTCCGACTAACCCATACGAAGTCTCCCTTATTATCAACACACTAAAAAACAAGGCAGGAGATTTAAATACCTTACCACCCTTTATATACAAAAAAGTGTCACAAGTGCTATCACCAATCATTGCAACACTCTTTAACAAATCCATTGAATCCTCCACCTTCCCTACAGTACTCAAAATAGCAAGGGTCACCCCGATCCACAAAGGAGGAGACCAAACAGAGTTGAATAACTATAGGCCAATATCCAACTTACACCCTCTCTCAAAAATCTTCGAAAAATTAATTCATAAACGAATCTACTCCTACCTTATCTCCCAAAACATACTCAACCCCTGCCAATTTGGATTCAGGCCTAATAAAAATACTAATGATGCTATTATACACATGCTAGAACATATATACACTGCAATAGAGAAAAAAGAAGTCCCACTGGGGATCTTCATTGACTTACGTAAAGCTTTTGTTACAGTTGACCATGACTTGCTCCACGTAAAATTGTCACACTATGGTATAAGAGGGCACTCCCTCAACTACCTCAAGTCATACCTCAGCAACAGAAGCCAATATGTGTACGCAAATGGGGCAAACTCTTCTGCGCAACCAATTACAGTTGGTGTCCCACAGGGAAGTGTCCTTGGCCCTCTTCTCTTTCTCCTATACATAAATGACCTTCCAAATGCTTCGCAATTACTTAAACCCACACTATTTGCAGATGACACTACATACGTCTTCTCTCACCCGAGCCCAGTCACGCTAGCCAATACTGTAAATACCGAATTACAGAAAATGTCTACCTGGATGAGGACTAACAAACTTACACTAAACATTGACAAAACCTACTTCATTCAGTTTGGTAACAGAGCTACAGATGTCCCTCTTAACATAATGATAAACGGATCACCTATCACAAAACTAACAGAGGGAAAATTCTTAGGAATCCACCTTGATAATAGACTCAAATTTCATACACATATACAACAAATTTCTAAGAAAATTTCCAAGACTGTAGGCATACTATCGAAGATACGGTACTATGTTCCACAGTCAGCCCTCCTGGCCCTTTATCACTCTCTTATTTACCCCTATCTCACCTATGGAATTTGTGCATGGGGCTCAACAACAAGTAACCATCTCAGACCACTAATTACCCAACAAAAGACTGCAGTTAGAATGATAACAAATTCTCACTATAGGCAGCACACTCCACCAATATTCAATACACTCAACCTACTCACCATACAAAACATCCATACTTATTACTGCACCTACTACATACATAGAACACTTAACTCTGATATTAACCCTCCCCTCAAACATCTTGCCAACCTCAACAGAACACATGACCATAACACAAGGCACAGATCACTCTTTGATGTTCCTCGTGTCCATCTCACACTATGCAAAAACTCAATGCACATAAAAGGCCCTAAAATCTGGAATTCATTACCTGTAAATATAAAAGAAACACTACCTGTTTATAAATTCAAGTCTCTTCTCAAAGATCACTTGCTCACCCAAAACCAAATAAATACTGAATAACTGAACATTATAAATTGTATATCTTAAATGTTTCTCACAATTATATCACATAAATGTTAAACCTAAAACAGAATCTAACTTTATTATTTTTTAAATACACTACCTAACAGAATCACTACCTAACTGAATACAACCATATGACCTGTCTTCGTAATACTCACTTGTGCTTTATAGTTATCTGTTTACATTAATGTTTTATCACTGATTTCATCATTGCTTAGTAGCAGCGCTGTATAGTCCTTGTGGCTTAGCGCTTCTTTTTGATTATAATAATAATAATAATCATTGCTTAGTTAATCTTAAGTTAATTTTAAGCCAGCCCGTAATGCTATGCATAGTATAAGTGGCTTTGGCATACTGCTCTTATCTGTATTTTTTGTACCTCTGTATGTGTGCACAAATTAAAATAAATAAATAAATAATTAAATATAAGACTCCTAGAGTACCTAGGATTTCCTAGCATATAAGACTCCTAGAGTACCTAGGATTTCCTAGCATATAAGACTCCTAGAGTACCTAGGATTTCCTAGCATATAAGACTCCTAGAGTACCTAGGATTTCCTAGCATATAAGACTCCTAGAGTACCTAGGATTTCCTAGCATATAAGACTCCTAGAGTACCTAGGATTTCCTAGCATATAAGACTCCTAGAGTACCTAGGATTTCCTAGCATATAAGACTCCTAGAGTACCTAGGATTTCCTAGCATATAAGACTCCTAGAGTACCTAGGATTTCCTACCATATAAGACTCCTAGAGTACCTAGGATTTCCTAGCATATAAGACTCCTAGAGTACCTAGGATTTCCTAGCATATAAGACTCTAGAATACCTAGGATTTCCTAGCATATAAGACTCCTAGAGTACCTAGGATTTCCTAGCATATAAGACTCCTAGAGTACCTAGGATTTCCTAGCATATAAGACTCCTAGAGTACCTAGGATTTCCTAGCATATAAGACTCCTAGAGTACCTAGGATTTCCTAGCATATAAGACTCCTAGAGTACCTAGGATTTCCTAGCATATAAGACTCCTAGAGTACCTAGGATTTCCTAGCATATAAGACTCCTAGAGTACCTAGGATTTCCTAGCATATAAGACTCCTAGAGTACCTAGGATTTCCTAGCATATAAGACTCCTAGAGAACCTAGGATTTCCTAGCATATAAGACAGAGTACCTAGGATTTCCTAGCATATAAGACAGAGTACCTAGGATTTCCTAGCATATAAGACTCCTAGCAGCTTCGACTAATAGGAGTGACTAGCTGAGCGTAAAATAATAATACCAATAGCAATAATAATTAGTAATAATAATACAGCAGTAACAATAACAGTGATAATAACAGTAAGGGTACTGTACCCTCAGGTGTGGGACAGTGCGGTACAGGCGTGGTACAATGAGGTACGGTACATGCCTAATACCTACGTTGAGAAATTCACCTCTACTGTACCGTCTCGCAGAGTTGTAGGTCATTATACTCAGGTGAGAGAGAGAGAGAGAAACCTTGTAAAACCCATTGTAAGAGAGAGAGAGAGAGAGAAACCTTGTAAAACCCATTGTAAGAGAGAGAGAGAGAGAGAGAGAGAGAGAGAGAGAGTAACCTTGTAAAACCCATTGTAAGAGAGAGAGAGAGAGAGAGAGAGTAACCTTGTAAAACCCATTGTAAGAGAGAGAGAGAGAGAGAGAGAGAGTAACCTTGTAAAACCCATTGTAAGAGAGAGAGAGAGAGAGAGAGAGTAACCTTGTAAAACCCATTGTAAGAGAGAGAGAGAGAGAGAGAGAGAGAGAGTAACCTTGTAAAACCCATTGTAAGAGAGAGAGAGAGAGAGAGAGAGAGAGTAACCTTGTAAAACCCATTGTAAGAGAGAGAGAGAGAGAGAGAGAGAGTAACCTTGTAAAACCCATTGTAAGAGAGAGAGAGAGAGAGAAACCTTGTAAAACCCATTGTAAGAGAGAGAGAGAGAAACCTTGTAAAACCCATTGTAAGAGAGAGAGTGTAACCTTGTAAAACCCATTGTAAGAGAGAGAGAGAGAGAGAAACCTTGTAAAACCCATTGTAAGAGAGAGAGAGAGTA
>NC_069452.1:12343585-12430671 GCF_026875155.1 Cherax quadricarinatus
GAGAGAGAGAGAGAGAGAGAGAGAGAGAGAGAGAGAGCCACGTGTCAAACCTGACCACAAAATCAATACACCTGGCTACATTAAGCTTAACAACCCACCCATTACCGTCACAGGTGGTATGGGGGACGACCCATGAAATCGGCTGTGGTGCCATCTACTACCCATCCACCATTAATGGGATTACCTTCCCACACACCAAGATCTACGTATGTAACTACGGACCAGCAGGCAATTACGTAGGCTCACGTGTGTACACCATAGGCCTACCAGCTTCCCGATGCCCGTCTACATCCTCTCAGGACTACCCAGGATTGTGTAATTAGGTCTGGGACTGAACCACGGGGGCTACGCCCCCTCATCTATTTAAAGGTATAGATTCACAGCAGCAATAGCCTAGGTCTACCTGCTTCCATAAGCCTATCAACACTCAGACGTACCTAGGATTGTGTAATTAGATCTGGAATCAGGACACGGGGGCTGCGCCCCCTCATCTATTAAAGAGACCAGGTCATAGCAGGAACAGCCTAATTTCCCAAAAAAATATAAAAAAATGGCAAAATATAATTTGGTAGGCTGAATGCCTATATAGATTTCACCTGGGTATTTAATTCTTCAAATCACCTATCGAGTTTACCTGGAGAAGGTTTCGGGGGTCAACGCCCCCGCGGCCCGGTCTGAGACCAGGCCTCATGGTGGATCAGGGTATGATCAACCAGGCTGTTACTGCTGGAACGTCAGAAATACTTGAGTATCTAAAATAATTAGAGTTAACTCAACGTACATACTCTGAGTTACCGTGTTAAGTTTGAAGCCTATCCAATGCGTAGTTACGAATATTTAAGTCAAATATTATAGGCCTATCTTAATGTAATCTAATATTTGGATTTGGAGAATAAAATATTGAATCTGATTTGACTTATTTACTCGTGTTTGGGCTGCTGATCCGAGGAATTGGAGCTACTGTATCCCATTCATCCTGGAGGTTTCAAGCCTATCTACTACACGCGGGTCATAAAGGCTGGTTCGTTAATGGGGTTTAAAACCTATCTGCAGCATGTAGATATTGTAGTAAATTAACAGTGTATATATACACAGATATATACATCTCTCAGTGTATATATATACATCAGGTATATCATTTTTCAAAATATAATTCCTCGGAGAAATCACGACCAAACTGATGTATATTTGCCTTCATTACAACGCATTAATTCCTTTTAGCACACACCTGATGGCATCAAAACAAAGCCGATATATTAATTGTCCCTCAGGGTGCAAAATGGCAGCCTAAAATGGTGGAATTACACACAAAAACTACAAAATTTAGAGTAAATAATAAAGATGTTGTACCAGCGCCATCTTGAGGTCGCCGAGTGGAGACCCTCTCTGTCATGGCGCTCATAAAACACCTTTTTTAAAGCGTATTTCAACTTTTCCGAGTGTTTGAGTGATGTGTAGTGGTGGTCAAGTGCGTGGCGGACAAGTTGACATCATCAAGTGTCAGATATAAAGTGTGGCGAGTGAGATATTAAGTGAAATAAGGTTGATGGTCGCCGGGGGAGCGGCGGCCATGACAGTTAAGGTAGGAAATTGACGCAATTTTTTGGGTTGTCTTATTTTTGTTGTTTTATTGCAGGTTTTTTGTGATTATTTTATCCCAGTGGGATAAAAATGTTAGGTGGGACAACTGGCGTTGGTAACTGTGACGTTGTTTGCTGCTGCGTTTACACGTTGTTTGCTGCTTTTACTGTACACGTTGTTTGCTACGTTTACTATACGTTGTTTGCTGCTGCGTTTACTATACACGTTGTTTGCTGCTGCGTTTACTATACACGTTGTTTGCTGCTGCGTTTACTATACACGTTGTTTGCTGCTGCGTTTACTATACACGTTGTTTGCTGCTGCGTTTACTATACACGTTGTTTGCTGTGACGTTTACTATACACGTTGTTTGCTGCTACATTTACTATACACGTTGTTTGCTGCTACGTTTACTATACACGTTGTTTGCTACGTTTACTATACGTTGTTTGCTGCGTTTACTATACACGTTGTTTGCTGCTGCGTTTACTATACACGTTGTTTGCTGCGTTTACTATACACGTTGTTTGCTGCTGCGTTTACTATACACGTTGTTTGCTGCTGCGTTTACTATACACGTTGTTTGCTGCTGCGTTTACTATACACGTTGTTTGCTGCGTTTACTATACACGTTGTTTGCTGCGTTTACTATACACGTTGTTTGCTGCGTTTACTATACACGTTGTTTGCTACGTTTACTATACGTTGTTTGCTGCTACGTTTACTATACACGTTGTTTGCTGTGACGTTTACTATACACGTTGTTTGCTGCTACGTTTACTATACACGTTGTTTGCTGCTACGTTTACTATACACGTTGTTTGCTGCTACGTTTACTATACACGTTGTTTGCTGCTACGTTTACTATACACGTGGCCCGGTGGCCTGGTGGCTAAAGCTCCCGCTTCACACACGGAGGGCCCGGGTTCGGTTCCCGGCGGGTGGAAATTCCGACACGTTTCCTTACACCTATTGTCCTGTTCACCTAGCAGCAAATAGGTACCCGGGTGTTAGTCGACTGGTGTGGGTGGCATCCTGGGTGTTAGTGGACTGGTGTGGGTGGCATCCTGGGTGTTAGTGGACTGGTGTGGGTGGCATCCTGGGTGTTAGTGGACTGGTGTGGGTGGCATCCTGGGTGTTAGTGGACTGGTGTGGGTCACATCTTGGGTGTTAGTCGACTGGTGTGGGTGGCATCCTGGGTATTAGTGGACTGGTGTGGGTCACATCCTGGGTGTTAGTGGACTGGTGTGGGTGGCATCCTGGGGGACAAGATTAAGGACCACAATGGAAGTAAGTCAGACAGTCGTGGATCACGTACTGACTTTCTTGAGTTATCCTGGGTGGCTAACCCTCCAGGGTTAAAAATCCGAACGAAATCTTATCTTGTTTGCTATGACGTTTATAGACGTTTACTACGTTGTTTACTATACACGTTGTTTGCTATGGCGTTTACTGTACACGTTACTACATTGTTAGCTATGACATTGTTTGCGACGTTTACTATGACATTGTTTGCTATTACGTTACGAAATTTGATGTTTGCTTTGACGTTTGCTACAGTGCTACGTTGTTTACTACAGTGCTACGTTGTTTACTAGTGCTACGTTGTTTGCTACAGTGCTACGTTGTTTCTACAGCGCTACGTTGTTTGCTACAGTGCTACGTTGTTTCTACAGTGCTACGTTGTTTCTACAGTGCTACGTTGTTTGCTACAGTGCTACGTTGTTTCTACAGCGCTACGTTGTTTGCTACAGCGCTACGTTGTTTGCTACAGTGCTACGTTGTTTGCTACAGTGCTACGTTGTTTCTACAACGCTACGTTGTTTGCTACAGTGCTACGTTGTTTGCTACAGTGCTACGGTGTTTACTACAGTGCTACGTTGTTTGCTACAGTGCTACGTTGTTTCTACAGCGCTACGTTGTTTGCTACAGTGCTACGTTGTTTGCTACAGTGCTACATTGTTTGCTACAGTGCTACGTTGTTTCTACAGTGCTACGTTGTTTGCTACAGCGCTACGTTGTTTCTACAGTGCTACGTTGTTTCTACAGCGCTGCGTTGTTTGCTACAGTGCTACGTTGTTTCTACAGCGCTACGTTGTTTGCTACAGCGCTACGTTGTTTCTACAGTGCTACGTTGTTTGCTACAGCGCTACGTTGTTTCTACAGTGCTACGTTGTTTCTACAGCGCTACGTTGTTTGCTACAGTGCTACGTTGTTTCTACAGCGCTACGTTGTTTGCTACAGTGCTACGTTGTTTGCTACAGTGCTACGTTGTTTGCTACAGTGCTACGTTTGCTACAGTGCTACGTTGTTTGCTACAGTGTTACGGTGTTTACTACAGTGCTACGTTGTTTGCTACAGTGCTACGTTGTTTACTACAGTGCTACGTTGTTTGCTACAGTGCTACGTTTACTACAGTGCTACGTTGTTTGCTACAGTGCTACATTGTTTGTACAGCGCTACGTTGTTTGCTACAGTGCTACGTTGTTTGCTACAGTGCTACGTTGTTTGCTACAGTGCTACGTTTTCTACAGCGCTACGTTGTTTGCTACAGTGTTACGTTGTTTACTAGTGCTACGTTGTTTGCTACAGTGCTACGTTGTTTGCTACAGTGCTACGTTGTTTGCTACAGTGCTACGTTGTTTGCTACAGTGCTACGTTGTTTGCTACAGTGCTACGTTGTTTGCTACAGTGCTACGTTGTTTGCTACAGTGTTTGCTACGACGTTGTTTGCTACAGTGTTTGCTAAGACGTTTGCTAGTGTTTGCTACGACGTTGTTTGCTAAGACGTTGTTTGCTACAGTGTTTGCTACGACGTTTGCTAAGACGTTGTTTGCTACAGTGTTTGCTACGACGTTTTGCTAGTGTTTGCTACGACGTTGTTTGCTACAGTGTTTGCTAAGACGTTTGCTACAGTGATACGTTGTTTACTAGTGTTTGCTACAGTGCTACGTTGTTTGCTACAGTGTTTGCTACGACGTTGTTTGCTACAGTGTTTGCTACGACGTTTGCTACAGTGTTTGCTACGACGTTTGCTACAGTGTTTGCTACGACGTTGTTTGCTACAGTGTTTGCTACGACGTTGTTTGCTACAGTGTTTGCTACGTTTGCTACAGTGTTTGCTACGACGTTTGCTAGTGTTTGCTACGACGTTGTTTGCTACAGTTTGCTACGACGTTGTTTGCTACAGTGTTTCCTACGACGTTGTTTGCTACAGTGTTTGCTACAGTTTGCTACGACGTTGTTTGCTACAGTGTTTGCTACGACGTTGTTTGCTACAGTGTTTGCTGCGACGTTGTTTGCTACAGTATTTGCTACGTTGTTTGCTACAGTTTGCTACGACGTTGTTTGCTACAGTGTTTGCTACGACGTTGTTTGCTACAGTGTTTGCTACGACGTTGTTTGCTACAGTGTTTGCTACGACGTTGTTTGCTACAGTGTTTGCTACGACGTTGTTTGCTACAGTGTTTGCTACGACGTTGTTTGCTACAGTGTTTGCTACGACGTTGTTTGCTACACCGTTGCTACCGTATATTTAAGTCTAGTAACACCTGTTAATCTCTGTTGATCTAACAGTATCGAAAGTAACGGTAAAATATATACATCTTGCTAACATTAATTCACAGATATTCCTTACACAGTGCGAAACTTCGGACGACGTTTCGCCTAAGTTTGGCTCTGTGAGGGGGAAACGTTTCCACAATAAACATACCTAAATGTTGAACATGTCAATTATCGACGAGTTAATAGTTCCAGTGTGAGCGAAACGTTGCCGTAAGGTTCCTTTTATATATTATTACTGTTAGTTTTACTAGTATTATTACTGCTACTATTATTACTACTATTATTACTACTATTATTACTACTATTATTACTATTATTACTACTATTACTACTATTATTACTACTATTATTACTACTATTATTACTATTATTACTACTATTACTACTATTATTACTACTATTATTACTTTTACTATTACGACTATTATTACGCTGAGACTCGTTAAGTGAAACATAAACATGAATGGAGGATTTTAATCGTCCTCTTGCAGTCAGTGGTCTTTAAATTGGGTATATTTGCCTGGTGGGGTTTTTGGGGGGTCAACGCCCCCGTTGCCCGGTCCATGACCAGGCCTCGTGGTGGATGAAGGTCTGATCAACCAGGCTGTTACTGTTGGCTGCACGTAAACCAACGTAGGAACCTCAGCCTGGCTGGTCAGGTACTGACTTTGTGTCTGTCCAGTGCGTGCTTGAAGATAGTCAGGGGTCTTGACAACCAGGGGTCTTGATGACAACCAGGGGTCTTGATGACAGCCAGGGGTTTTGATGAAGCAGGAGACTCGCGCACAGTCAGGAGTCTTGACAGCACCTAAAGTCGGTACCTGACCAGCCGGGCTGTGGCTCGTACGTTGGATTGCGTGCAGCCAGCAGTAACAGCCTGGCTGATCAGGATCTGATCCACTAGGAGGCCTGGTCACAGACCGGGCCGCGGGGGCGTTGACCCCCAGAACACTCTCCAGGTAAATTCCAGCCAGGAGACTTGACGGCCACGGGTCTATTGGTAATTCCATGTTGCTAACCGGGTATCCAACCACGGTCCCTCAGTGTGTGAGCTAACAACCCTTGAAGGGGCCTTTGATTTAGTGACTAGGCGCTGTTACCTCCCCTTTTTTGGTTTGAACCCGAACACCTGTCATTTCTCTGGCGCTGTGGGAAGGGGGGGGGGGGCCACCAACGGGCTTATAGCTTCCCCGTGAATTAATAAAAGTTAGTGCTCAAACAGGGAAAGTCACGTTTTCTTTGACGTTGACGGTATTGAGAGAAAACGACTTTTGTGGTAGACTTGTGTATTTGTCTTCTTTGGCCACGGCACTGCTCAATGACCCTTACGGGTTGTAGCGCTTAAATTAATGCCAGTTTTAGCGCTTAAATTAATACGAGTTTTAGTGTTTAAGTTAACAATATTAACAGTAATAATATGGGCAATTAAGGTTAAGTGTATAAGATATAATACACAGTTTTAGTTGATTACATTTGTCCTGCATATTTTGTGTAAATTACCTAGGACAAGGTAATCAAAGTGACTTATTTCCATTAAGTTAATCTAGGTAGAAGCAGTGGCGGAGCTACATTTTTGTGGCCCTGAAGCTTGAATTGTTATGGATCCCTGAAGCTTCAACTGTTATGAGGTTCCTGAAGCTTGAACTGTTACAGTGGCCCTGAAGATTTAGCTCCAGTGGAAATAAAAAGAACCCCAATGGAAATAAGTCACTCTGACTTTTTATGGTTATCCCAGGTTCTCTACACATATGCTGCTGTATATGATAATCTATGTAACTGTATTTGTGTATATCTGAATAAACTTATACACAAATAACCCGCACATAGGAGAGAGGAGCTGACGACGACGTTACCTGGAGTTTACCTGGAGAGTGTTCCGGGGGTCAACGACCCTGCGGCCCGGTCTGTGACCAGGCCTCCTGGTGGATCTGGGTCTGATCAACCAGGCTGTTATTGCTGGCTGCACACAAACCAACGTACGAGCCACAGCCTGGCTGGTCAGGTACCGACTTTAGGTGCTTGTCCAGTGCCAGCTTGAAGACAGTCAGGGGTTTATTGGTAATCCCCCTTATGTATGCTGGGAGGCAGTTGAACAGTCTCGGGCCCCTGACACTTATTGTATGGTCTCTTAACGTGCTAGGGACACCCCTGCTTTTCATTGGGGGGATGTTGCATCGTCTGCCAAGTCTTTTGCTTTCGTAGTGAGTGATTTTCGTGTGCAAGTTCGGTACTAGTCCCTCTAGGATTTTCCAGGTGTATATAATCATGTATCATCTCCCTCCTGCGTTCCAGGGAATACAGGTTCAGGAACTTCAAGCGACTTGGTCCGACTTGGACCATTTACAAAGTCACACTAACGAGAAGGAACGAACGAACGAACAAGTTCAGGTAAGATCCCAATGGGATGATTGGGGAAGACGGGACAGACGAAGAATAGCACTAGAGAGGAGTGTTCTTAGATGTAGAAATAGAGCCAGGGCTTAACCCAGCAGCGAGGCGATCGTGGGACAGATATTGAGAAGAGAAATTCAGGCTCTTCTGTTGGGACTCCGGTGGGGCGAGCGGGAAGGAAGGGACATGCGACGTTTAGAGCTAGAGAGGAGTGTAGAACTGAGCCATGTCTTAACCCAAAGGGTAAGGCGAACGTGGATCAGAGAATGGTACCTGTCATAGAAGGTACCTCTCGGAGAATCCAAGGTTATTTGTAAATAGGGTTAGGAGCAGGATCATGCAAGGAGTAGAAAAGGTTGTGTTGGTTTGTGGGTCTGCGAATGTCTTCGTCAAGGAGAGAGGTCCAGTAGTCATGTCGTGTCTCAAGTTTGTCTATCTGTCTGTCACTGAGCGTCTTCCAGTACAGATTCAGCGCAGGGATGTCTAATTGGGCATGGAGAGACTCGCTTGTGGCGAAGTCCTCCCATCTGACATCAAGCACCCAGCGCAGCGCCTTGTTCTGGACACGCTGCAGTTTAAGTAAGTTTGTTTTTGCTGCAAGAGAGAGGGCTAGAGGAGAGTAAGTTATCAGAGGACGTATTAGGGATTTGTAGAGGTGTAGTTTGGTGCGTTGAGAGGCATGTTTCAGCTTGTAGAGGCCCGCAAGGGCCTTGCTAGCTATTGCATGTCTTGAGTGAATGTGTCCGTGTAAGCGAAGAAGGTAGTCAAGATTAACGCCAAGGACAGTGACAGATTGTGTGATGGGGATGTAAGTGCGGGTGTCAGCTGTTCTGAGCTCGACAGGGAATGGAGGATCACGTTTCCTATAGTTAAAATGTGTGATGCTGGATTTAGCTGCATTGGATTTGATCCTCCATTCTTGTTCCCAGATGGCTATCCTGTCGACCTCATTTTGTGTTTTGTGTGTGAGTGTATCTATATTGGCATGAGTGATAAGTTGTGTAATGTCGTCTGCATAGGCTAGTGTGATGGAGTTGTGGTATACAGGTGTTGGAAAGTCGTAGGGTAGGGGAGAGGACAGATCCCTGGGGTACTCCGGCTTTTAGTGTGAAGTAGTCAGAGTAACAGCCTTGGAATTTGATTCTCATGGTACGGCCGTCTAGGAAGGTGCAGAGGAGTTTACGAGTAGTGAGAGGCAGGTTAAAGTTAGTGCAGAGTTTGTACTTGAGCCCTTGGTGTCAGACAGTGTCAAAAGCTTTTTCAACGTCTTTTGCAACCAGGGCTGTCCTGTTTCTTTGTTCTGTGTTTATGTGGATGTAGTTGAGAATGATGTTAATGGCATCTTGTGTGGATCTGTGTGTTCTGAAGCCAAACTGACCATCACAAAGTAGAGAGTTGTGTTCCAGGTATCTGCGAAGGCGATGATTGATGAGTTTTTCAAAGAGTTTTCCTATAGTTTCGAGGAGGCTGATAGGGCGATACTTTCTAGGGTCAGAGTGGTCTTTATTGGGTTTGGAAAGGAGGATAGCAGTAGTAGCTTTGAAGAGGGAAGGGAAATATCCAGAGGCAAGGGAGGCATTGAGGAGGTTTGTGTAGGCAGTAATGATAGAGTCAGGATAATATGGTTTAGGCCAGAGGCGCCAGGAGCCTTGGGAGGAAGGTGTCTGAGGAGAGTTTTAACGTCTGTGTTGGTGAAAGGAGTGTCAAGTTCTTGGGAGGAGGTAAGAGAGTCCAGATGGATGTGGCTGTCTGGTGTTGTTTCGTGTGTGTGTGTGTGTGTGCGCAGTGTTCCAGTGTTCTATGTTCTGAATGTGTTAGATAGCCTTAGGGTGAAGGTGGAAGATGTTCTCCCAGATGTGTTTGAAGATGTTAGTAGGAGCCTGTGGGTCTGTGATGAGGATAGGGTTGGAGGAGATGTGTAAGATGACTGGCCTGTGATTAGAACCTATAATAGGGGCAGGTGCGATATAGTGTTGAAAGAAAGCTGGCTGGGTTTGCCAGAATGATGTCTGGTTTGCCTTGGCCCGTGTGGTTGTAGAAGGTGTTGAAGTCTAGACCGAGGTGAATTAGGTGCTTATGGTTTATGGATGGTGACCAAGTTGGTTGTTACTGGTGTGATGAAAGGCAGTGTGTTTGGCATTCATGTCAGCTAGTAGGTATGTTGGTGTAGTTGAAGACTAAGGAAAGATCGTGTATGTTGAGAATAGTGTTTGGGCGAGCATAGGTGGTGAAAAAGATGAACGGTCCAAGGTGGGTGTGTATTCTGGCTGCAAGACAGTGTTGGTGAATAAAAGGGATTGGGAGAAATTCATGTTTTATGTTGGATTTGACAAGGATGGCAACCCCATCATGGGGATCATAGGGGGACTGTAGTGCAGTATAACCATAATGGCTGATACGTTGAGGGGCTTTGAGGCAGATACTGTTTAGCAAAACAATATCTGGTCTCTCTGCTTCAAAGAGCTCGGCCAGTAGGTGTCTAATTGTAAAGTAAGAACATACGTTGAACTGAATCACCTTAAACATGATTTAATGGTTTCGTCATGGCAAAGTTAATGTCAGGGGAGGAGTTTAGATTAAAACCCATGATAGTGGTGCCATCAGTGGATGCGAGTTTGTAGGTGTTACGGACCCGTTTCCTGGAGGGGGAGGAAGAGATGGATTTGTTTTTATGTTCTTTGGTCTATATATCAGAAGCTGGGGCGGGTTTAGGGTTGAGTGGATTTCATCTGGGGAGGTGGAGTTGGACCTGGATGAAGTCTTGGATGTGGTGGAGTGGGCGAAGGTGGATGCTGAGGAAGTGGAAGCTTTGGTAAGGGATGAAGAAGTGGGTAAAGAGGGGGGTAGAGGAGGAGAGGTGTTGATGTGAGGGGTAGATGTAGTGAGGAGGGGTAGGGGAGGAGGAGAGCTGGTCGGGGTAGGAAGCGGGGGAGAGAGGGAGGAGGGAGAGGTTGTAGGGGGCTTTAGAAGAGAAGCAGGAAGGAGGGATCCTGGAGTCGACTTGGAGGGTATTCCGGGGATCAACGCCCCCGCGGCCCGGTCTGCGACCAGGCCTCCCGGTGAATCAGGGCCTGATCAACCAGGCTGTTACTGCTGGCCGCACGTAGTCCAACGTACGAACCACAGCCCGGCTGATCCGGCACCGACTTTAGGTATCTGTCCAGCTGCCTCTTGAAGGCAGCCAGGGGTCTTGAAGGCAGCCAGGGGTCTTGAAGGCAGCCAGGGGTCTTGAAGGCAGCCATGGGTCTTGAAGGCAGCCAGGGGTCTTGAAGGCAGCCAGGGGTCTTGAAGGCGGCCAGGGGTCTATTGGTAATTCCCCTTATGATAAATTACACACATGTGCAACACTTGGGTATCTTTATTGAGGAAACGTTTCGCCACACAGTGGCTTCATCAGTCCATACAAAGGAGAACGGGGAGGAACAGGAGTAGTTTGAGGTAATCAGTCCCTCGGCTGTGTGTCGATGTGGTCAGTCCATCAAGATTGATGGACTGACCACATCTGTGTATGGACTGACGAAACCACTGTGTGGCGAAACGTTTCCTCAATAAAGATACCCAAGTGTTGCACATGTGTCTAATTTATTAACGTGTCGGTTCTCTGAACCATTCATCTAAATTCCCCTTATGCTTGGTGGGAGGCAGTTGAACAGTCTTGGGCCCCGGACACTTGGGGTGTTTTAGTGTACCAATGGCGCCCCTACTTTTAATTGGGGGTATTTTGCATGATTAGAGAGGGAAGATTGTTGAGTAGTCTGATTGGTAAGCTTGAGAGATTACTATCGCAGAGTGGGCAGCAGTGGCGAGTTGACAGTTTCGTAGTCTAGTGTGGGTGTAGGTGTAGATGGAGAGGTTCTTGTAGTCTGTGTGTTGGTGTTTGATGTGTGTAGAGTAGAAGAGGTAGACCAAGTGCGTGGGGAGGCCCAGGCATTGGGGGTAGGGGAGGGAGGTTGGTAGATGAGGGAGGTGCAGGGAAGGGGTAGGGGAGGGAGGTTGGTAGATGAGGGAGGTGCAGGGAAGGGGTAGGGGAGGGAGGTTGGTAGATGAGGGAGGTGCAGGGAAGGGGTGGGGGAGGGAGGTTGGTAGATGAGGGAGGTGCAGGGAAGGGGTGGGGGAGGGAGGTTGGTAGATGAGGGAGGTGCAGGGAAGGGGTGGGGGAGGGAGGTTGGTAGATGAGGGAGGTGCAGGGAAGGGGTGGGGGAGGGAGGTTGGTAGATGAGGGAGGTGCAGGGAAGGGGTAGGGGAGGGAGGTTGGTAGATGAGGGAGGTGCAGGGAAGGGGTAGGGGAGGGAGGTTGGTAGATGAGGGAGGTGCAGGGAAGGGGTAGGGGAGGGAGGTTGGTAGATGAGGGAGGTGCAGGGAAGGGGTAGGGGAGGGAGGGAGGTTGGTAGATGAGGGAGGTGCAGGGAAGGGGTAGGGGAGGGAGGGAGGTTGGTAGATGAGGGAGGTGCAGGGAAGGGGTGGGGGAGGGAGGTTGGTAGATGAGGGAGGTGCAGGGAAGGGGTAGGGGAGGGAGGTTGGTAGATGAGGGAGGTGCAGGGAAGGGGTAGGGGAGGGAGGTTGGTAGATGAGGGAGGTGCAGGGAAGGGGTAGGGGAGGGAGGTTGGTAGATGAGGGAGGTGCAGGGAAGGGATGGGGGAGGGAGGTTGGTAGATGAGGGAGGTGCAGGGAAGGGGTAGGGGAGGGAGGGAGGTTGGCTTGCGCTGAGGGAGGAGAGAATGTCTTTTTTAAAAGTCAGAAATTTGCAACTGCAGTGTGTGACCCGCCGCAATTGGAACATTTGAGAGGGAGGTTGCAAGTGTTCCAGAAGTGGCCAGTTGCTGAACATCTGCAGCAGATTTGTGTGGATGTGCATGTGTTTTTGTCGTGGCCGAATTTGTAGCATTTCAGACATTGTGTGATTGGGTGGAAGTTCGGAGTGAAGAGAGAGTTTGGAGGAATGCGGACGGTCTTGGCAAGGATTCCTTGATTGAAGAGTGTAGAGGCGTCAGAAGGAGTTGAACAGCGTATTTTGAGGATGGTAGAGTTATCAGGTTTGTAAATGCCAACAGAGACTTTGTTCTTAGTACTGATGTCTTTGATAAAGTCTTCTTTATGTCATAGACAGTCAGGAGAGAATAGTCTACATGTTTAGCAATGACTGTGCTTTTGGCGCGGTGCTCAGGAGCCCAAATAATAGTGAAGCCGGCGTTTAAAAGTTTTTTTCTGGTCGAGGTTGAGGTGTATGTTTCGTAGGAATGTTTGTCAAGATATTGAAACCTAAGTTGGTTTTAAAGACTTTCAGTTGAGGTGCATCAGTGATCTGGCATAAGTTTTCAGGACAGATAGTGGCATCAGGATTAGGGTATTTGAGGTTTAGCGAGAAAAAATTGGGTTTAGAAGAGGCAGAGGCAGGATAGGCCTTTGAGGCAGGTGTGGGCGGTAGAGGGGGAGTGGAAGGGGGGTGGGAGGTGGAAGACAACGAAGGCATCATCTAGTTACGTAAAGATGAATAAACAGTTGTGGCGGTGACAGTCGGCCAAATTATGAGAGTACTCGGCTAGGTAAGTACGTGTAAGTAGACACGTACTTGCCTGGCTATTTCTTTAAAGTTTTCTTGTCGAGTCCGTCACTGGAGGTGCAGGACAATGAGGAGGTGAATTGTAGCTTGATGGAGCACTGTATATCTTGAGCAGCGAGGAAAGGCAACACTGGCTGTATGGCGTGCAGACGACAGGCGTGGAGACTTAATGTAGCAACAGGAGTGCAGAGGGAAGCTTCTTGCCCTTGGGTGGGCAGCCACCGATGCACCAGTTCTGATGGTGAAGATGAAGACGAAGGTCCAGCAAGCACCACTCTGAGGGAAAAGTCACTCCCAACACGGGGTATTTCCAGAGAGGCGAGATCGATGATGCACAAGGCGAGATCGATTGTTGATCGTGGATGATGTGATCTGGCCTATCTGATGATGATGAACGAAAAGGAGAGGAGGGAGTATATATAGACGCCTGTTACTCCGGCTCTCAATATCTGTCCCAAGATCTCCTTAGCTGCTGGATTAAGCCCTAGCTCTATTTCTACAACTAAGAACACTCCTCTCCAGCGCTATTCTTAGTCTTGCCCGCTCATCCCATTGGGATCTTACCTGCACTTGTTCGTTCGTAGTAGTAGTAGTAGTGGAGGTAGAAGGTAGTAGTAGTGGAGGTAGTAGTGGTGGAGGTAGTATGGTGGAGGTAGTATGGTGGAGGTAGTATGGTGGAGGTGGAGTCGGTTAAATACTAAGAAAGAGGACCACTGCAAGGCAGCTAGGGGCCCACAGTGGGTAGGAGCAAGAACATAGAAAGGGGGGGGGGGATAATGAAGGAACAAATACCCAAGGCAGAAGGACAACCCAAAGGGGCACTTGGAAAGAGGAAGAGGGAGAAGAAAAAAAGAATCAGGTTAAGTCATGGGCGTTCTGAAGTTTGGAGAATTTCACAGTGTAGTGGGAGAGGAAGGCATCTACAGAGACGAAGCCACGACTAAGATTCATACAAGGAAAGTTGTGTATTAGGGAGGATTCAACCAGACGGCGACTGTTAAAGTTGGAAGTAGGGAAGACAGTAGGGAGGACCAGTCAATAGGATGACTGTGATCTCTGACATGACAGAAAAGAGCATTGTTAGTGTAGGCAAGCCTAAAACTATTTTTGAAACTTAGTTTCAAAGTAGATCCGTCCCTGGGTACAGGTACACACAAAGTTATACAAACTTAGGTGATTACAATTATCATATATAGAGGTATACCTGGAGAGGGTTTCAGGGGTCAGCGCCCCCTCAGCCCCGTCTGTGATGTGTGTATATTAACCCACCATATATAATTAAAACCTAGCTACTTAGTTTGGGTCAGTAGGCCTGTAGCAGTGCTCCTTCCCTATGAATATATATAATATATATATAATATATATATATATATATATATATATATATATATATATATATGTCGTGCAGAATAGGTAAAATTGGTGAATTAACAAGAACTCATTTAAAATTAAGGTCTTTCTAAAATTTTCTCTTATACATTTAAAGATATATTTTTTTCATTTATGTTAATGTAAAAATTAATAATTTTGTACCAAAAGAACCTTAGAAAACTTACCTGACCTTATTATAGCAAACGCAAATTAATTTAGTCTAATCCAACTAAATATATTTTAGATAAGTTTACAATAATTTAATAATAAACACAATGAAATATTTTTCCCGTTAGGTTCAGACTACAGGGATTTTACAAATGTTTGTGTGTATCATCCTTTCAAGGGGAGGGTTCTTCATTCAGGTAATTGGAGCTGCTCTTCCAGTTCCTTGGTCTGAAGGGACTGATTACCTCAAACTCCACCTCACTTTTCACCTTTCTCTGTATGGGACTGAAGCAGCCACTGCGTGGCCACACGTTTTCAGAATTAAGATACGCAAATGTTGAACAAATGTCATATTTATCAACTTGTTTGGTTTCTAAGTCATTTATTCACATCTCTCTCATTCCCCAGTCATGTATATAGGCATAAGCTCTAAACCAGCGTGGGTTGCTGTGTGGCAAGTTGTATATCACTCGTATATAATACCTACGAGAGGGCGAATGAGACACCTGATATAACTTTGTCAGCTACAGCCTATCTCTCGCTAGCGTACTCAGCTTACATACTGAGGTCCGGGGGTCGATCCCCGGGATGGGTGCAAATATTAGGACGTGTTTCATTAAGACACCTACTATCCATGTTCACCTAGCAGTAAAATAGGTACCTGGGTGTTAGTGGACTGGTGTGGGTTGCATCCTGGGGACAAAATTGACTTAATTTGCGGGAAATACTCTGCATAACAAGCGGCTTTCTATATAGTAGTATGTCATTGATGTCAGCTATGGTCTGTATAAGTCGTATCATGTTGGACATGCGTCTTAATCTTGTTTAGTACAGTTGTGGTGAGATGGGTAGAGTCTGAAAAGAACTTGTCAACATCATGTTACGTCAGTATCCAGAATGTGTAATACACAGTTGCTTAGGACTTTCTGGACTTGTGATGGATAGTGTTAGTGTCAGTACTCAGGACAGTCTCTATACACTTTCACCCTCTTAAACCTTTTCCCTTAATAACTAGTCTAGCCTCAGGGAATGCCATGAGGTGTCCAACATCGTCCCTATGTTGGACACCCGCGTATTTTATGATCACGGTTGCAAGCGTTGTTGTTCTCTGATTCTAATATACATAGATCTGACTGTTTATCCCACATATATTTTGTCACATTCCCCACAAGGTGAAAAATAAGACCCATGTGCAAGAGTTGGGTATCTTTATTGATGAAACGTTTCGCTTACACAGTAGGCTTCTTCAGTCAAATACAAAGGGAACAGTAGAAACGAAATGGAGATGTAATTAATCCAACCTTGGAGAAAAAGTATTTGAGGTGGTCATTCCCTCAGTCTGGAGGAGTTCAGCTCCATGGACTGGAACGATATGAAGCTGAATCCTGAGAACGACGTCTTAAATACTGTGGAAGGTGAGCTGGAAGATCTCCAAGACGTTGTAGGGGACGAGATCCGCTAGTGGAAGTAAGAAGGCAGCTCCCTCTGGACTCCAACCCTTCTCACTTGTCTAGTAGATACATGATGAAGAATAGAAGATGTCCTCTGTACCCAGATACCGCTGTGCTGCAGTGTCTGGCAGTGTTGTTGACAATACTGGTCGGTATACCATTCTCAGCAACCCCACATGGGGGTCACAGGCCAGGTCTCAGGGGCGTTGATCCCCGAAATCCTCTCCAGGTATGGCTTCTGCCGATCAGTCTTGGATTTTGGGTTATTTTCTAATAGCAGATGAGGAGGTACTGTTGTGGTGGTTGTTGTAGTTGTGGTGGTAGTTGTTGTAGTTGTGGTGGTAGTTGTTGTAGTTGTGGTGGTAGTTGTTGAAGGTCTTTAGTGACCTTTGTCAGAGTCTTGCACGGGTATTGATTTTTCCCTAACAGAGAGAGAGAGATGACAGAGAGAGAGAGAGAGAGAGAGAGAGAGAGGAGAGAGAGGAGAGGAGAGAGGAGAGAGAGAGAGAGAGAGAGAGAGAGAGGTTGTGGGAGAGTGAGGTAGATGAGAGGGAGAGGGAGACTGAGAAGTGAGAGAGTGAGAGGAAGACAATAAAAGAGAGAGGGAGTAAAGGTGAGAATGAGGGGGGGGGGGAGGGAGAAGATAGGAGAGGGAGGATATGATATTTTGAGTGAATGTGTGAGGAAGGAGAGAGGGGTGAGAAGAAGACAGGGAGGGAGGGAAGGAAGGAGAGAGGGAGGGGAGGAAGGAGAGAGGGAGGGGAGGAGGAAGAGAGGGAGGGGAGGAGGAAGAGAGGGAGGGTGGGAAAGGGGAAGGTGGTGGTTCTCATAAACACATACATTACCTCTTTCCCCTTCTTATCTTCGTTCATTTCCTTCCTCTTCCTTCTCTTCTTTACATCTACATTCTTTGTCTTGCCATCTTCGTAGCCTTCTCTTGTCTCCTCTCACCCTTCCCAGCTTTCTTGTCCTCTCCCCTTCCTCCCTCTCTCTTTCTCTCTCCCTCCCTGTCTCTCTTCCCCTCCCATTTCCTCTCCCTCCCCCCCTCCCTCTGGCGCAGAGTTTCCTGGCGTCAAACGCCAACTCACTCTCTCTCTTCTCTCTCTCTCTCTCTCTCTCTCTCTCTCTCTCTCTCTCTCTCTCCTCTTCTCTCTCTCTCTCTCTCTCTCTCTCTCTCTCTCTCTCTCTCTCTCTCTCTCTCTCTCTCTCTCTCTCTCTCTCTCTCTCTGTTTTAAAGAGTTTGGTTAAGAGTTTTTGGTTCTATTTAAGAGTTTGATCGACATGCGTTAAGCAAATATTTTTGTTTTTTGAATTTGAGAAGGAGCTGCCTAGTACGGGCCAGTAGGCCTCCTGCAGTGCTCCTCCTCACTTACACATACTTGCCCGAAATATACTGCATACTACTGGCTTTCTTTACATTATCTTCGAGAATGATATAAGATACTGACAAGTCTCAGACCGAGCCGCGGGGGCGCTGACCCCCGTAACTCCCACCTCTGTAGTTGGGTATCTTTATTGATGACATGTTACACCTAGACAGTAGCCTTTTTCAGTCAGATACAGAGACAGCAGTCGAAATGAAATAGAGATGATGTAATCAGTCCCTCCAACCTTGGCGAAAAGGTATTTGAGGTGGTCAGTCCCTCAGCCTGGAGAAGAGATCAGTTCCATGGTCTGGAACGATATCGTTCCAGACCATGGAACGATATCCAGGGGATTTCTAGATCTGATTGCTAGTTGCAACAGTCTCGTTGATTGATGGAGTAGTTGCTTGGGTTGAGTATTCTCGTAGCTACTTCCTCGAGGACCACCGGCTGCTTTAGACTTCCTTAATCTGATCAATCCTGTCTATTTCCTCCATTCATCGACAGGGTCTAATATATCTAAATCTGACAGTGTTGCTGATAAACCTGGTAGTGTTGCTGATAAATCTGACAGTGTTGCTGATAAACCTGGTAGTGTTGCTGATAAATCTGACAGTGTTGCTGATAAACCTGGTAGTGTTGCTGATAAATCTGACAGTGTTGCTGATAAACCTGGTAGTGTTGCTGATAAATCTGAGTGTTGATGATAAACCTGGTAGTGTTGCTGATAAATCTGACAGTGTTGCTGATAAATCTGACAGTGTTGCTGATAAACCTGGTAGTGTTGCTGATAAACCTGGTAGTGTTGCTGATAAATCTGACAGTGTTGCTGATAAACCTGGTAGTGTTGCTGATAAATCTGACAGTGTTGCTGATAAACCTGGTAGTGTTGCTGATAAATCTGACAGTGTTGCTGATAAACCTGGTAGTGTTGCTGATAAATCTGACAGTGTTGCTGATAAATCTGACAGTGTTGCTGATAAACCTGGTAGTGTTGCTGATAAATCTGACAGTGTTGCTGATAAATCTGACAGTGTTGCTGATAAACCTGGTAGTGTTGCTGATAAATCTGACAGTGTTGCTGATAAATCTGACAGTGTTGCTGATAAATCTGACAGTGTTGCTGATAAACCTGGTAGTGTTGCTGATAAATCTGACAGTGTTGCTGATAAACCTGGTAGTGTTGCTGATAAATCTGACAGTGTTGCTGATAAATCTGACAGTGTTGCTGATAAACCTGGTAGTGTTGCTGATAAATCTGACAGTGTTGCTGATAAACCTGGTAGTGTTGCTGATAAATCTGACAGTGTTGCTGATAAATCTGACAGTGTTGCTGATAAACCTGGTAGTGTTGCTGATAAATCTGACAGTGTTGCTGATAAATCTGACAGTGTTGCTGATATAATCTGACAGTGTTGCTGATATAACCTGGTAGTGTTGCTGATAAATCTGACAGTGTTGCTGATAAACCTGGTTAGTGTTGCTGATAAATCTGACAGTGTTGCTGATAAATCTGACAGTGTTGCTGATAAACCTGGTAGTGTTGCTGATAAATCTGACAGTGTTACTGATAAACCTGGTAGTGTTGCTGATAAATCTGACAGTGTTGCTGATAAACCTGGTAGTGTTGCTGATAAATCTGACAGTGTTGCTGATAAATCTGACAGTGTTGCTGATAAACCTGGTAGTGTTGCTGATAAATCTGACAGTGTTGCTGATAAATCTGACAGTGTTGCTGATAAATCTGACAGTGTTGCTGATAAATCTGACAGTGTTGCTGATAAACCTGGTAGTGTTGCTGATAAATCTGACAGTGTTACTGATAAACCTGGTAGTGTTGCTGATAAATCTGACAGTGTTGCTGATAAACCTGGTAGTGTTGCTGATAAATCTGACAGTGTTGCTGATAAATCTGACAGTGTTGCTGATAAACCTGGTAGTGTTGCTGATAAATCTGACAGTGTTGCTGATAAACCTGGTAGTGTTGCTGATAAATCTGACAGCATTACTGCTTATACCAGGTACAAACCTTGTACCTGCTATTAATAGCCCGTCTGCTGTCAGCCTGGGTGTTTGCTGTCAGCCTGGGTGTTTGCTGTCAGCCTGGGTGTTTGCTGTCAGCCTGGGTGTCTGCTGTCAGCCTGGGTGTTTGCTGTCAGCCTGGGTGTTTGCTGTCAGCCTGGGTGTTTGCTGTCAGCTGGGTGTCTGCTGTCAGCCTGGGTGTTTTGCTGTCAGCCTGGGTGTTTGCTGTCAGCCTGGGTGTCTGCTGTCAGCCTGGGTGTCTGCTGTCAGCCTGGGTGTCTGCTGTCAGCCTGGGTGTTTGCTGTCAGCCTGGGTGTTTGCTGTCAGCCTGGGTGTTTGCTGTCAGCCTGGGTGTTTGCTGTCAGCCTGGGTGTTTGCTGTCAGCCTGGGTGTCTGCTGTCAGCCTGGGTGTCTGCTGTTAGCCTGGGTGTCTGCTGTCAGCCTGGGTGTCTGCTGTCAGCCTGGGTGTTTGCTGTCAGTCTGGGTGTCTGCTGTCAGCCTGGGTGTCTGCTGTCAGCCTGGGTGTTTGCTGTCAGCCTGGGTGTTTGCTGTCAGCCTGGGTGTTTGCTGTCAGCCTGGGTGTTTGCTGTCAGCCTGGGTGTCTGCTGTCAGCCTGGGTGTCTGCTGTCAGCCTGGGTGTTTGCTGTCAGCCTGGGTGTCTGCTGTCAGCCTGGGTGTTTGCTGTCAGCCTGGGTGTCTGCTGTCAGCCTGGGTGTTTGCTGTCAGCCTGGGTGTTTGCTGTCAGCCTGGGTGTTTGCTGTCAGCCTGGGTGTTTGCTGTCAGCCTGGGTGTCTGCTGTCAGCCTGGGTGTCTGCTGTCAGCCTGGGTGTTTGCTGTCAGCCTGGGTGTTTGCTGTCAGCCTGGGTGTCTGCTGTCAGCCTGGGTGTCTGCTGTGAGCCTGGGTGTTTCCTGTCAGCCTGGGTGTTTGCTGTCAGCCTGCGTGTCTGCTGTCAGCCTGGGTGTTTGCTGTCAGCCTGGGTGTCTGCTGTCAGCCTGGGTGTCTGCTGTCAGCCTGGGTGTTTCCTGTCAGCCTGGGTGTTTGCTGTCAGCCTGCGTGTCTGCTGTCAGCCTGGGTGTTTGCTGTCAGCCTGGGTGTCTGCTGTCAGCCTGGGTGTCTGCTGTCAGCCTGGGTGTTTGCTGTCAGCCTGGGTGTTTGCTGTCAGCCTGGGTGTTTGCTGTCAGCCTGGGTGTTTGCTGTCAGCCTGGGTGTCTGCTGTCAGCCTGGGTGTCTGCTGTCAGCCTGGCTGTCAGCACATCTCTAAGAGGATTCACTAAGAAATTATAAATACTTTTTCAACTGAGGAACCTGAAGCAGCTTAGACACCTTCCCTTCCTTCCCTTCCCTTCCCTTCCTTCCCTTCCTTCCCTTCCTTCCCTTCCTTCCCTTCCTTCCATTTCTTCCCTTCCCTTCCTTCCCTTCCCTTCCTTCCATTTCTTCCTTTCCTTCCCTTCCTTCCCTTCCCTCCCTTCCCTCCCTTCCTTCCCTTCCTTCCATTCCTCCCTCTCTTCCTTCTCTCCCTTCCCTCCCTTCCTTCCCTCCCTCCCTTACATCAATCCCTTCCTCTGCCTGACCCCTTCCTTCCCCCACTGTCTCCCCCCCCTCCTCCCCCCCTCCTCCCCCCTCCCCTCCCCCCCCCCTCGTGAACTCCCCCACATAAATTATTTCCAAAAAAACCGGGAAAGAAAAAAAAATTTAAAAAATCCTTTTTTGTTTAGGTTTTTCCCCCTCCAGCCTTTTTCCCATTTTCTATTTTCCATTTTCTATTTTTTCATTTTCTTTTTTCCCCATTTTCTTTTTACTTTTCCTGTTTTCCTTTTCTATATCATGTGAAAATACGATGAAGACTTTTTTAAAAAATTTTTAATTTGGTTTATTGTCTGTTTTTAAAGTTGTTTTGGCCTAGGTAACCCCGCAAGGGTTGACCCACACTCCGGGGCCCGGAGTCCCCAACGTGACTTGAATTTTATTTGCTAAGATGCGTGAAGTTTCGTGTAATACACTGAAATGTATTTCGGTATATAAAACTGAAATGTATTTCAGTGTATATACGCTGAAGGTGTATATCTCAGGTATTACATGAGGTGTTATCTCAGTGTAATAACTGAGGGGTGTATATCTCGGATATACATGAGAGGTTTTATTCTCGTGTATATCCCCTGAGATTATATCCGTGTTATACACTGGGGGTGTATATCTATGTATAAACTAGAGGTATAACCCAGTGTATATACATGAGAGGTGTAATCTCATGTATATACACTGGAGATTTATCTCAGTGATATACACTGGGGGTAATATTCAGTGTATATCACTGGAGGTGTTATTCAGGGTATATACACTGAGAGGTATTATCTGTGTTTTAACACTGAGAGGTATTTTTCTCAGTTATTTCATGGAGGTATATATTCATTTTAAAACCCTGAGAGGTGTATTTTCCAGTGTAAAAACACTGAGGGGTATTCTCAGGTATTACATAAAGGGGTATTATCTCGGTATATACACTAAGGTATATATTCAGTGTATATACACTGGAGGTGTATTTTCCGTGTTTTTAAACCGAGAGGTTTTAATCTCATGTATATAAATGAGAGGTTTATTCAGTGTATATACATGAGAGGTGTATATCTCAGGTATATACATAGAGGTATATATCTCAGTTTTATACACTGGAGGTATTTATCCTTGAAACACTGAGAGGTGTATCTCAAATGTATATACATGGGGTATATATCTCAGTGTATATACCTGGAGGGAAATCCTGTATAAAGTGAAGGTGTTATTCAGTGAAATTACCTGAGAGGTGTATACTCAGTGTATATACATGAGAGGTGTATACTCAGTGATATCACTAGAGGTGTAATTCAGGTATTAACGAGAGGTGTATATCTCGTGTATATACATGAGAGGTGTATATCCAGTGTTTTTAACACGGAGGTGTATTCCAGTGTATATACACTGAGAGGTGTTTTATTCAGTGTATATAACCTGAGAGGTATATATCTCGTGTATATACATGAAGGTATATATCTCATTTATCATGAGAGGTTTAAACAGTGTAAACAGAGAGGTGTATATCTCAGGTTATACACTAGGGTGTATATAGTGTATTTACACTGAGAGGTATTTTTATTCAGTAATACACTGAGAGGTATATATCTCATGTATATCACTGGAGGTGTTATCTCAGTGATATACACTGAGAGGTATATATCTCATGTATTACATGGGGGTTATATCCTTGTTATAACGAGAGGGTATATCTCTGTATATACACTCTAGGTATTATCTCGTATTATACCTGGAGGTTATATCTCAGTGTTATAATGAGAGGTGTTTTTCTAAATTATATCACGAGGGTATATATCTCGTGTATTACCTGAGGGGTGTATATTTCGTGTTATACGCTAAAGGGTGTTATCTCAGTGTAATTTTTCCTGAGATGTTTAAAAATTCGTGTATTACACTGAGAGGTGTATATCTCAGGTATAACATGAGAGGTTTTATTTTGTGTATATACACTGAAGGGTATATCTCAGTGTAATACACTGGGGGGTTTATTCAGTTTATACATGAGGGGTGTATATTCGTGTATATACACGAGGGTGTATATTCAGTGTATATAAAATGAGGGTGTATTCCATTGTTATACACTGAGGGTGTATATCTCAGTGTATAACACTGAGGGGGTATATCTCAGGTATATACACTGAAGGGGTATATTCGTGTATAAAACATCAGGGTTATATTTCAGTATTTTATCGCTGAGAGGTATATTCTCAGTGTATAAAAACACTCAGAGGTATATATTAGTATTTATACGCTGAGAGGTAATATTTCATGTATATAACTGAGAGGTGTAACTCGTGTTTTTTAGAGATTAAACCCTTTAAAACAGGAGGTGTATATCTCAGTGTAAACATTTGGGGTTTATCTCAGTGTATTTTACACTGGAAAAGTTATACTCGTGTTTAACATGGTAGTTTACATTAATCAGTATTTTAGGTATTTTAAAGTATTCTTGACTGGGGGTTAAAAGGTGCATACAACCAAATGCCCCTCGGTAGTAGATACACTCTAAACCCCATTAACCCAAAACCCGCGCCTTTGACCCCTCGTGTATTTAAAACCCTTTTAAACCCCATTAACCACCATCAGCCTTAATGACCCTCGTGTTAAATAGATTTTAAACCTCATTAACCCCCAATGCACCTTAATGACCTCGTGTAGTAGATGCTTTAAAAACCCCATTAACCAACCATGCAGCCTTAATGCCCGGTAGTAGATAATTTTTAAACCCTCATTAAACCAACCATGCACCCTTAATGCCCTCGTGTAGTAGCTTTAAACCCCATTAACCAACCATGCACCCTTTAAGACCCTTGTGTAGTAGACTTTGACCTTTAAACCAAAACCATCAGCCTTAATCCCCTGTGTATAGATTTTAAAACCCCCTTTAACCGTATCGCCTTAATGCCCCTTGTGAGAGATGATTTTTAAAACCCCCCTTTAACCCCAAACCTGCACCCTTTAAATGACCCTCGTTAGTGATTTTAAAACCCCCCATTAACTGTCATGCGCCTTTTAATGACCCTTGTGTGAGTAGATTTTAAACCCTTTTAACCAACCAGCGCCTTAATGCCCCTCGGTAGAGACTTTAAACCCCCATTAAAAACCCCATGCAGCCAAAAGGGCCCCTTGTGTAGTAAAAAACTTTAACCCCCATTCCACCATGCAGCCTTAATGACCCCGTGTAGTAGATAGATTTTTTAAACATAAATTAACCAACCATGGCCTAATGACCCCGTGTAGTAGAAGATTTTAAACCCTCTTAACCAACCTTTGTACCCTTATCCCCCGTGTAGTAGATGATTTTTAAACCTCTTTAAACCCCAAACCCATGCACCTTAAATGCCCCTCGTGTGTAGATAGCTTTAAACCCCATTAAAAAACCATGCACCCTTAATGACCCCGGTAGAGATGATTTAAAAAACCTCTTTAAAAAAACCATGCAGCCTTAAGGGCCCCTCGTTAGTAGATAGATTTAAACCCCTTAACCAACCTGCGCTTAAATGCCCCTCGTTTTTGGTAGTAGACTTTAAAAACCTCTTTAACCACCATGCGTTAATGCCCCTTGTGTAGTAGTTAGACTTTAAACCTCTTTAAACCCAAACCCTGCACCTTTTAATGACCCTCGTGTAGTAGATAGATTTAAACCCCTTTAAACCCAACCATCAGCCTTAATGACCCCGTGTGTAGATAGATTTTAAAACCCCCCATTAACCAACCAGAGCCTTAATCCCCTTGTGTAGTAGATAGACTTTAAACCTCTTTTAACCAAACCCATGCGCTTAATGACCTCGTGTGTAGATAGACTTTAAACCCCCATTAACCAACCAGCGCCTTAGTGACCCTCGTGTGTGATTTAAACCCCTTTACCAACAATGCAGCCTTAATACCCTGTGTAGTAATTTTTTAAACCCCATTACCAAACCCGGGCAGCCTTAATGACCCTCGTGTAGTAGATTTTTAAAACCCCTTAAACCCAAAACCAGCAGCCTAATGCCCCTCGTGTAGTAGATTTTTTAAAACCCCCATTAACCAACCGGGCAGCCTTAATGACCCCGTGTAGTAGATAGACTTCAAACCCCATTAACCAACCAGCCCCCTTAAGACCCTCGTGTAATAATAGACTTAAACCCCCATTAACCAACAGCGCCTTAATACCCTCTTTAGTAGATAGACTTTAAACCCCATTAACCAAACCATGCACCCTTAAATGACCCCGTGAGTAATAGATTTTAAAACCCCTTTAAACCCAACCATGCCCTTAATGCCCCTCGTGAAAATAGTAGACTTTAAACCCCCATTAACCCCAACCATGCAGCCCTTAATGCCCCTCGTGTAGTAGATGACTTTAAACCCCATTAACCAACCATGCAGCCTTAATTACCCCGTGTTAGATAGACTTTAAACCCCTTTAAACCAAACCCATGCACCCTTAATGACCCTTGTGTAGAGTAGACTTTAAACCCCTTTAAACCCAACCAGCAGCCTTAGTGCCCCTCGTGTTAGATAGACTTTAAACCCCATTAACCAACCATGCAGCCTTAATGACCCTTGTGTAGTAGATAGACTTTAAACCCCAAAAACCAAACCCATGCACCCTAGTGACCCTCGTGTGTGATAGATTTTAAAACCCTTTAACCCAAAACCATGCAGCCTTAATGACCCTTGTGTAGTAGATAGATTTTTAAACCCCATTACCCCCAGCAGCCTTAAATACCCTCGTGTAGTAAAAGATTTTAAAAAACCCCATTAACCAAAACCATGCAGCCTTATGACCCTCGTGTAGTGTAGATTTAAAAACCCCATTAACCCCCCCATGCACCCTTTAAATGACCCTCGTGTATAGATAACTTTAAAACCTCATTAACCAACCTGACCTTAATGACCCTCGTGTATAGTAGATTTTAAACCCCCCATTAAAAACCCTGCGCCTTAATGACCCTCGTGTATTGATAGACTTTAAACCCCTTAACCAACCATGAGCTTAATGCCCTCGTGTATAGATAGATTTTAAAACCCCCAAAACCCAAACCAGCCCCTTAATGCCCCCCGGTTTGTAGATAGATTTTAAAACCCCCAATTAAAACCCAAACCATGCACCCTTTTAATGCCCTCGGTAGAAGAAGAATGAGAAATAAATGGATAATAAAATTTTCTTTTCCCCCCAACACACTCCAACAAACTCCTACAACAAACACTACACAAATCACTACATTGCTACAGCAAAAATTTGGGTGCGAGATTTCCCCCCGGGGCGTTTACTAAAGTGGGGTTTTAATGTGATGCATAAGCACTGTAAGGGCTGCCTCTCGTTTTTTCGCTCGGAACTATAAAAAAGATTTAACATTCTCAGCCGGCTGTTACTCATGTGTTGTCTGTGAGGTGGTTGTTTATGGAGAAGAGAGGGGTTGCTAAATTTAACCCCCTTGTGGAACCTTTTTTGTTTGTGTAGATGTCAGCAAGTTGCGGGATCCCTGTATTCCCTGTATATAAGGATAGAAGTAGTACATATATGTTTAGACCGGAACCCCTTGTAGGCCTGTGGCTTTGTGTGACGTCACGGGATACACATGTGCAGGCTCATCCCTCTGTCCCGCTCTCACTCGGCGGCAGACCATCCAGGCGTAGACAGGCAAGGCACTGGGCTCCATTCCTCATCTCAGTCTGACAATATAGCTACCATCCTACAAGTGTGTCTACCTTAACCTACGATATCTCCATTAAGAACCCTTTACGATATAGAGCTTTAGCAAGTAATGCTAAATCGCTGCACAGAGCAAAATATTGCTAATTATTGCTGTGGTCTGTGCAGCTTGAATAAGAAATGTACTGATCCATCTAGAGGTTTAACAAATTATACAGAGAGCACAGGAAACTGTAGTCCTGCTGATTGGCACAGTCCAAGGTATGTATTTCTCTGAGTGGTACAGTCCAAGGAATGTATTTCTCTGAGTGGTACAGACCAAGGAATGTATTTCTCTGAGTGGTACAGACCATGGAATGTATTTCTCTGAGTGGTACAGACCAAGGAATGTATTTCTCTGAGTGGTACAGACCAAGGAATGTATTTCTCTGAGTGGTACAGACCAAGGAATGTATTTCTCTGAGTGGTACAGTCCAAGGAATGTATTTCTCTGAGTGGTACAGACCGAGGAATGTATTTCTCTGAGTGGTACAGACCAAGGAATGTATTTCTCTGAGTGGTACAGACCAAGGTATGTATTTCTCTGAGTGGTACAGACCAAGGAATGTATTTCTCTGAGTGGTACAGACCAAGGAATGTATTTCCCTGAGTGGTACAGACCAAGGAATGTATTTCTCTGAGTGGCACAGATCAAAGGATGAATCCTTTGGTTCTGATGGTAACAATAGTAGTGTATAAGTTGTATTTTTTATACACTTTGTATGTGGTGTATAGGAAGCCCCCAGGTTTAGTTACTTAGTTGATGTATTTTGATTGAGAGTATTCACGCCTCGCTCCACTGGCTGTATTTTTACACTATTAATGTGTTGGCTAACTCATTACAATTGTGACCGGGTGTGGACGTATAAATTGCTCATTACTTTGTAATTTGTTCATGACTGTAACCATGTGTAGATGGTTCATTACCTTTGTAACTTGGTCATGATTGTGACCAGATCTACCTGGAGTTCATTACCTTTGTACCTTGTTCAGCTATCCAAACTTTGGGGCCAAGTCCCTGGACCCATTATGTACCTCTGTAATGTTGAGGTACAGTCCCTGTACCCATTGTGTAGCTCTAATGTTGAGGTACAGTCCCTGGACCCATTATGTGCCTCTGTAATTTTGAAGTACAGTCCCTGGACCCATTATGTACCTCTGTAATGTTGAGGCACAGTCCTTGGACCCATTGTGTAGCTCTAATGTTGAGGTACAGTCCCTGGACCCATTATGTGCCTCTGTAATGTTGAGGTACAGTCCTTGGACCCATTATGTACCTCTGTAATGTTGAGGTACAGTCCCTGGACCCGCTATGTACCTCTGTAATGTTGAGGTACAGTCCCTGGACCTTGACTACTGCCCACAGGATGAGTATGGGATGCCTAGTGAAGATATTAAACTAAACTACTGAGCCATCCATTACATTGTTGTGTTGGGTAACCTTGTTTGTC
Source organism: Cherax quadricarinatus (assembly GCF_026875155.1). NCBI lineage: Eukaryota > Metazoa > Arthropoda > Malacostraca > Decapoda > Parastacidae > Cherax > Cherax quadricarinatus. The sequence continues at coordinate 12,371,759 of NC_069452.1, forward strand.
AGATGTACCTGTGGTGGCCAGGAGCTGTCGTTCTCACACTCTTTGTATGTGTGCATAGGAACCCATTTTTTTAAGTTAGGCTGTATATACGTGACAGTGTGGTGTGTTGCTTTAAGAGTCATAGTGCCTCACTCTGCTGTGGGCAGTTTTACACTACTAACGTGTTGGCTCCTGAGTTACTCTCTACAGTGTTGTGGTGAGGGTAACAATGTTTTGTGAGATGTACCTGACGTGGCTGGGAGCTGTGATTCGACCCCTTGCCAACACACAAGGTGTGTACATTGCTAGAAAGTGTCTGGATGATCTTGCTGGGAAGCGAGGTATAGGCTGGCAAGGCCTAAATATGACACATGAATTCCTGCCAGAGGCAGTTGTCGAAGAAGCGTCTCGACCCCTACACGTTCTGCTAAGATAATACACACACACACACACACACACACACACACACACACACACACACACACACACACACACACACACACAGGGATAACAGGGAAGGCACTGCAATGGATCAGGGAATACTTGTCAGGAAGACAGCAGCGAGTAATGGTACGTGGCGAGGTGTCAGAGTGGGCACCTGTGACCAGCGGGGTCCCACAGGGGTCAGTCCTAGGACCAGTGCTGTTTCTGGTATTTGTGAACGACATGACGGAAGGAATCGACTCCGAGGTGTCCCAGTTTGCAGATGACGTGAAGTTGATGAGAAGAATTCATTCCATCGAAGACCAGGCAGAACTACAAAGGGATCTGGACAGGCTGCCGACCTGGTCCAGCAATTGGCTCCTGGAGTTCAGTCCCACAAGTGCAAATTTCATGAGTTTGGGGGAAGGGCAAAGAAGACCGCAGACGGAATACAGCTGGGGGGCCAGAGACTACAAACCTCACTAAAGGAAAAAGATCTGGGTGAGTATAACACCAGGCACATCTTCCCTGAAGCGCACATCAACCAAATAACGGTTGCAGCATATGGGCCCCCTAGCAAACCTCAGAACAGCATTCCGACATCTTAATAAGGAATCGTTCAGGACCCTGTACACCGTGTACGTTAGGCCCTATTGGAGTATGCGCACCAGTTTGGAACCCCACACCTTCCCAAAGCACGTAAAGAAACTAGAGAAAGTGCAAAGGTTTGCAACAAGACTAGTCCCAGAGCTAAGAGGTATGTCCTACGAGGAGAGGTTAAGGGAAATCAACCTGACGACACTGGAGGACAGGAGAGATAGGGGGGACATGATAACGACATACAAAATACTGAGAGGAATTGACAAGTGGACAAAGACGGGAGTTCCAGAGATTGGACACAGCAACAAGGGGACACAGTTGGAAGTTGAAGACACAGATAAATCACAGGGATGTTAGAAGTATTTCTTCAGCCACAGAGTAGTCAGGAAGTGGGATAGTTTGGGAAGCGATGTAGTGGAGGCAGGATCCATACATAGCTTTAAGCAGAGGTATGATAAAGCTCACGGTTCAGGGAGAGTGACCTAGTAGCGATCAGTGAAGAGGCGGGGCCAGGAGCTCGGACTCGACCCCGCAACCTTAACTAGGTGAGTACACACACACACACACACACACACACACACACACACACACACACACACACACACACACACACACATACACACATACACACATACACACATACACACATACACACACACACACGAAAATAGGGAGATCAGTCGCAGAGCCAGGAATGAGTACGCACAGGTAAGGAGGGGCCCAGCGACAGTATGAAAATGACATAGCATCGAGAATCAAGACTGACCCGAAAAATGTTTTATAGCCACATCAGGAGGAAGACAGTCAAAGACCAGGTGATCAGATTTAAGACAGAAGGTGGAGAACTCACAAGAAATGATCAGGAGGTATGTGAGGAGCTGAACGGAGATTTAAGGAAGTTTTTATAGTAGAGACAGGAAGGGCTGTGGGAAGACAGCACAGAAGGGAACATCAAGAGGGAAATACCAACAAGTGTTGGATGACATACGAACAACTGAGGAGGAGGTGAAGAAGCTCTTAAGGACCTTGACACCTCAAAGGCGATGGGACCGGACAACATCTCCCCATGGGTCCTTAGAGAAGGAGCAGAGATGCTGTGCGTGCCTTAACCACAATCTTCAACACACCCTTGAAACTGGGCAACTACCTGAGAAATGGAAGACAGCTAATGTAGTCCCCATATTTAAGAAAGGAAACAGAAACGAGGCACTAAAACTACAGACCTGTGTCTCTGACATGTATTGTGTGCAAGTCATGGAGAAGATTATCAGGAGGAGAGTGGTCGAACACCTGGAAAGGAACAAGATTATAAATGAAAACCAGCATGGGTTCATGGAAGGCAAATCTTGTATCACAAACCTCCTGGAGTTTTATGACAAGGTAACAGAAGTAAGACACGAGAGAGAGGGTTGGGTAGATTGCGTTTTCCTAGACTGCAGGAAGGCCTTTGACACAGTTCCCCACAAGAGATTAGTGCAGAAGCTGGAGGATCAGGCACACATAAAAGGAAGGCACTGCAATGGATAAGGGAATACCTGACAGGAGGCAGCAACGAGTCATGGTACGTGAAGAGGTATCACAGTGGGCGCCTGTTACGAGCGGGGTCCCACAGGGGTCAGTTCTAGGACCAGTGCTATTTTTGATATATGTGAACGACATGATGGAAGGAATAGACTCTGAAGTGTCCCTGTTCGCAGATGACGTGAAGTTGATGAGAAGAATTAAATCGGACGAGGATGAGGCAGGACTGCAAAGAGACCTGGAGAGGCTGGACATGTGGTCCAGTAACTGGCTCCTCGAATTCAATCCAGCCAAATGCAAAGTCATGAAGATTGGGGAGGGCAAAGAAGACCGCAGACAGAATATAGGTAGGTGGACAAAGACTACAGACCTCACTCAGGGAGAAGACCTTGGGGTGACCATAACACCGAGTACATCACCGGAGGCACACATCAACCAAATAACCGCTGCAGCATACGGGCGCCTGGCAAACCTGAGAATAGCGTTCCGATACCTCAATAAGGAATCGTTCAAGACACTGTACACTGTGTATGTTAGGCCCATACTGGGAGTATGCAGCACCAGTCTGGAACCCACACCTGGTCAAGCACGTCAAGAAGTTAGAGAAAGTACAAAGGTTTGCAACAAGGCTAGTCCCAGAGCTCAAGGGAATGTCGTACGAGGAAAGGTTAAGGGAAATCGGACTGACGACACTGGAGGACAGAAGGGTCAGGGGTGACATGATAACGACATACAAGATACTGCGGGGAATAGACAAGGTGGACAGAGATAGGATGTTCCAGAGAGGGGACACAGGGACAAGGGGTCACAACTGGAAGCTGAAGACTCAGACGAGTCACAGGGACGTTAGGAAGTATTTCTTCAGTCATAGAGTTGTCAGCAAGTGGAATAGCCTAGCAAGTGAAGTAGTGGAGGCAGGAACCATACATAGTTTTAAGAAGAGGTATGACAAAGCTCAGGAAGCAGAGAGAGAGAGGATCCAGTAGCGATCAGTGAAGAGGCGGGGCCAGGAGCTGAGTCTCGACCCCTGCAACCACAATTAGGTGAGTACAATTAGGTGAGTACACACACACACACACACACACACACACACACACATACACACACACACACACACACACTACACACACACACACACACACACACACACACACACACACACACACACACACACACACTAGTTTTAAGAAGAGGTACGATAAAGTTCTTGGAACAGGGAATGGTCCTAGTAGCGACCAGTGAAGAGGCAGGGCCAGGAGCTGTGAATCGACCCCCAACAAACACAGCGAGTACACAACAATCTTGGGGGGGGGAGAGAGAGCAGTTCCACTCCTGTTTGTTGACTGTTATGTGAGTGATGATGACTTGTTCCTCTCTCTCTCTCTCTCTCTCTTTCTCTCTCTTTCTCTCTCTTTCTCTCTCTTTCTCTCTCTCTCTCTCTCTTCTTTCTCTCTCTCTTTCTCTCTCTTTCTCTCTCTTTCTCTCTCTTTCTTTCTCTCTCTCTTTCTCTCTCTCTCTCTCTCTCTCTCTCTCTCTCTCTCTTTTACACAGGGTTTGACAAGGTTAAGGATCCCTAGCTTTATTGACAAGCTATTTACAGGTTAAGGATTCCTAGCTTTATTGGCAAGCTAAGAGCTGTTACCTACATCAGCTCATTTGAAAGCATTTTTGTTATGAGACATACAAGTAGGGAACAGGATGAAGTTGGAGCCATCTGTGGGCCAGCTGAGGACCATCTGTGGGCCAACATTTTCATTTGATCAACTGACTTTATCTCGTTGACATCATTATGCTGTACGAATGTGGTCCATACTTGAGTCATCCTGGGTATGTATGATCTCAGATGGAGTGATGTTCTGGAGAAGGGTACAGCCAGAGTGAAGTTGCTGCTTTCTGCCCGTCTTGTGGCATAAAAGCTTGTTTCACGCTGTCCTCGAAGTGCATCCAAGTGTGGTACTTTGACAATATTGGCCTTGTACATAACAGTAAGGCCACCCACAACCCTCCTGTGTTGAAGGCTCTGCTGAAATGACAGATCTATCCAGGATGGGTCCAGGCGAGAGATGAAACGTCTTGCTCTGTTCTCTACTCTGTCAAGCAGTCGCAGATGAGAGGGGGGAGGGCAGGCAAACCAAGAAAGTGGAGCATACTCAAGGTGTGAGCGTACTTGTGCCTCGAACAGAATCTTGCAACCCCTACTGTCAAGCAGATGCGAAATACGGCGAAGTGCTGTAAGCTTCCTGGCTGCCTTGTTTGCAAGATTTACATGGTTCTTCGTGGTTTGTTTGGAGTCAGATTTGCAGGTGACAGCACCCTCCCATTCATCCTTACTACTGCACCAGCATTACCATCATGGTGCCTAGAGACCATCATCATTTGTGTTTTCTCAGGTGCAAATGTTACTTGTCATCTATTTCCCCAAGCTGATATAGCTCTCAGCTGGTGATTGATGTAGCTTAGAGCAGCTGGCATTTCTTCTCTTGGATAAGTGAATGTCAGTGTACAGTCGTCTGCATATGCATGTGATTCTGGGATGAGATGAAGAAGGTCGTTGAAGTAGACATTCCATAACAATGGTCCTAGCACGGTTCATTGTCTTGAGATTATTGTCTCGAGGATCTTACCAGTGATTGACAGGAGTGACACTGGTCTGTAGTTGCTGATTTCTGCTCTGCTCTTCTTTTTGTGAACAGGGACTACATTTGCCTCTTTCCACAGAGAGGGCCATTTACACTGTACTAGGCAGTGCTGAAAGGTGCGAGTTAGAGGTGCTGCTAGCTGGTCTGCACATCTCGGCAATCTTGGGCTCAACTTGTCTGGGTCCACAGCCTTTTCTTGGTCAAGCGATTTAAGAAGGAAATGCACCTCCTCCTTCCTTATTGTCACCACTGACAGTTTTGACACAGTTCTTGCAGCTAGCCAAGGAGGCTCCCTTGCTGGATCAGGAACTTGCATTTTGGTAGCAAAGTGTTTGGCAAAGAGGTCCGCCTTCTCTTGACTACTAGTAGAGGTGGTTCCATCCTGTCGATTTAGAGGTGGAATAAGTTCATCAGGCAGATAACCTTGTCTGTCCTTGACCAGGGACCACCAGGTTTTGGAGCCTACCCTACCTGATGCTAACTTTCTTTTAGTGTCCACCTCCCATTTAGCAATGGCCCACTTTTGAACATCACCCATATGCCTACAGGCTTGCATGTGCAAGTTCCTGTTATAGGTGGTAGGATGTCTCTTATACCTTCGCCATGCTTTGTACTTAGCAGTAGCAGCCTCTCTACAAAGAAAGCCAAACCAAGGCTGATCTGTAGGCTTCGTCACATATTGCCGGTGAGGAATGTGTTCTTGTTGTAGATTAAGGATGTGTCCAGTGAAGGCTTTTACTTGGTTGTCAACATCCCCTTGGGGAGAAGAGCATTCCAATCGGTGGTGGCGAGCTCAGAGCAACGGGCTGGCCAATTACCTCTTTCTCATAACCAGGTTGTGCGTGTGGACTCCTCACCTCGTTCTGTTGGGATCTTAAGTGTCGTAAAAACAGCCTTGTGGTCAGACGATCCAACGTAACCGAGGGGTTGACAAGTGACTATGCCTTCTGCCAGATCACTCACTACTGGGTCAAGGGAGGAGCCAGATATGTGAGTAGGGAAATCAACAAAGTTTCTCATGTCAAATACTGCAAGAAGGTCATCAAAGTCTCTGTCTGTCTGTCTCTCTCTCTCTCTCTCTCTCTCTCTCTCTCTCTCTCTCTCTCTCTCTCTCTCTCTCTCTCTCTCTCTCTCTCTCTCTCTCCTTTCCATCTTTCGCTCTCCTTCTCCCATTTCAGTCCTCTCTCCCCTCCGTCCCTCCCTCCCTCCCTCCCTCTCATCTTCCCTTCTTCCCTTCTCCCCTCCCTCTCATATTCCCCTCTTCCCTTCTCCTCCTCCCTCTCTTCCCTCCTTATTCCTCCTCCCCAACCCCCTTTCTATCCTCTTCACTCTTGTATTGTCTCCCACTCACTTTACCCCCCTCTCTCCCCTGCACTAGTGGTACACAACATCAGAGTGGGAAGCACTCTCAGCCTAGCACTCTCTCCAACACTGTTGGATTCCCACTCAATACACTGAGTGGAAATCAATGACTGGGGTCTCCAGGAGCTGATTCGCAGCCTCACCTGATTCACAGCCTCACCTGATTCACAGCCTCACCTGATTCACAGCATCACCTGATTCACAGCCTCACCTGATTCACAGCATCACCTGATTCACAGCCTCACCTGATTCACAGCATCACCTGATTCACAGCCTCACCTAATTCACGTCACCTGATTCACATCTGATTTACAGCATCACCTGATTCGCAGTGACACCTGATTCACATCTGATTTACAGCATCACCTGATTCGCAGTGACACCTGATTCACATCTGATTTACAGCATCACCTGATTCGCAGTGACACCTGATTCACATCTGATTTACAGCATCACCTGATTCGCAGTGACACCTGATTCACATCTGATTTGCAGTGTGTTACGGAGTACTGATTTACAGCATCACCTGATTCACGTCACCTGATTCCCAGCATCACCTGATTGTCTCTACCTGCTACAAGCGGTCAGTCTTCCTGTTGCTGGGTAGAGCTGTATGCAGGCTGCTATCACCAACAACCAGGTGACCCTCAATCCCAGATTCAGTGTTTCTGACGTTGTGAGGAAATTTCTCTCTCACTTGTGTGTGGACTCACCTATTTGTGGTTGCAGGGGTCGATTCACAGCTCCTGGCCCCGCGTCTTCACTGGACGCTACTAGGTCCTGCCTCCACTACATCACTCCCCAGATTGTTCCACTTCCTGACAACGCAGTGACTGAAGAAATACTTCCTAATATCCCTGTGGCACCTCTAAATCTTTAACTTCCAATTGTGACCCCTTGTTGCCGTGTCCCATCTCTGGAACATCCTGTCTTTGTCCACCTTGTCAATTCCTCTCAGTATTTTATGTTATCATGTCTCTTCCCCCCCTTGTTCCTCCTGTACTCCAGTGTCGTCAGGTCTATTTCCTTTAACTCCTCGTAGGACACACCCCTTAGCTCCCGGACTAGTCTTGTTGCAAACCTTTGCACTTTCTCTAATTTCTTGACGTGCTTGACCAGGTGTGGGTTCCACACTGATGCTTCATATTCCAGTATGGACCTGAAGTACACGGTGTATAGTGTTGTGAATGACTCCTTACAGTAGTGTGCAAATTAATTGGGGCAGGAGTAAAGATGTGCCTGGTGTTATACTCACCCCAAGATCTTTTTCCTTGAGTAAGGTTTGTAGTCTCTGGGCCCCCTAGACTGTATTCCGTCTGCGGTCTTATTTGCCCTTCCCCAATCTTCATGACTTCGCACTTGATGGGGTTGAACTCCAGGAGCCAAGTGCTGAACCAGGTATGCAGCCTGTCCAGATCCCTTTGTAGTTCTGCCTGGTCTTCGATCGAATTAATTCTTCTCATCAACTTCACGTCATCTGCAAACAGGGACACTTCGGAGTCTATTCCTTCCATCATGTCGTTCACAAATACCAGAAACAGCACTGGTCCTAGGACTGACCCCTGGTGTGTATGTGTACTCACCTATTTGTGGTTGCAGGGGTCGAGTCCTAGCTCCTGGCCCCGCCTCTTCACCGGTTGCTACTAGGCCCTCTCTCTCCCCGCTCCATGAGCTTTATCAAACCTCGTGTGTGTGTGTGTGTATGTATGTGTGTGTGTGTGTGTGTGTGTGTGTGTGTGTGTGTGTGTGTGTGTGCACATAGGTTCACTCTTGCCGTGTACACATGTAAGTGTTGGCAGGCAGTAACCCTGGCCAGCTTTCCAAGAACTGGATCCTGGGTCATCAAAGGTGTCGTAATTAGTCACAAGAGATCCTTAATTATCCTCATTACTGACAATTCTTCTCCAGTGAAGAAGATTGATGGTCATCTCTTGCAAATGTACCTTCCTTATTCCATCAGTGGAGCTGGCTTCTTTATGCCATCAGTGGAGCTGCCTTCTTTATGCCATCAGTGGAGCTGCCTTCCTTATGCCATCAGTGGAGCTGCCTTCTTTATGCCATCAGTGGAGCTGCCGTCTTTATGCCATCAGTGGAGCTGCCGTCTTTATGCCATCAGTGGAGCTGCCTTCTTTATGCCATCAGTGGAGCTGCCGTCTTTATGCCATCAGTGGAGCTGCCTTCTTTATGCCATCAGTGGAGCTGCCTTCTTTATTCCATCAGTGGAGCTGCCGTCTTTATGCCATCAGTGGAGCTGCCGTCTTTATTCCATCAGTGGAGCTGCCTTCTTTATGCCATCAGTGGAGCTGCCGTCTTTATGCCATCAGTGGAGCTGCCGTCTTTATTCCATCAGTGGAGCTGCCTTCTTTATGCCATCAGTGGAGCTGCCGTCTTTATGCCATCAGTGGAGCTGCCGTCTTTATTCCATCAGTGGAGCTGCCGTCTTTATTCCATCAGTGGAGCTGCCGTCTTTATTACCTCGTAAGCGCAGATCACTGTGGTTCTGGTGGCTGAGTGTTTTTTGCCTTCCGCCTGACTCTAAGCTTGTCTGGTGCTTGCCTGGTCAACCAGGTTGTAGCTGCTGGTGGTCCACTGCCCCACATATCCATCACAGCCTGGTTGATCTGTCACCTGGTGAAGATACTTGTTCAGTTTCCTCTTGAAGACTTGTACACTTGTTCTAGCAGACTGTTGATCTGGCACCTGGTGAAGATACTTGTCCACTATACTCGGGAAATCTAATACACGATTGCAAACAACCAAACCCGGGGGGTTTAAAACCCCGCGGGTTCAACCCCGCCCGTGGTAGGGTTTGTTTGCAATCGTTCATTACGTTTTCGTGAGTCATGTTGACGGAAAATTTGAGGGGATTTGAGCAGAGTTCGTCACGGCCACGCTAGCTGGAGATTCGTCTGAAAAAAATTTGCATTTGTGGTCACGTGGTCCCTTGCAAAACCTTCCTATGGTGTAGAAATTACCTAGTTGGATGAATTTTTTTGTGGCTAGCGGTTCCAGTGGCTAACGCGAGGTCGGGTTTTGAACTCTATGCCCCGCGGGTTCATCCCGGGCCCGGGGGGGTTATGGTTTATCATTCACTCTTGAAAGAACTTGTACACTTGTTCCGCAGGCGTTGATCTGGCACCTGGTGAAGATATTGTCCATTTATCTTGAAGACTTTTTTTCACTTTGTTCCAGAGGCTGTTGATTGGACCGGTTGAAGATCTTGCCCAGTTTCTCTTAAGACTTGACCTTGTTCAGCAGTGTTTCTGATTTTTTTTGGGTAAGTTTTGAATAATTTGTCCAGGTTTGATCAGTGTTTCTTATTGTGCCCCCCCGCCCCCTGGTGAAATCTTGCCCAGTTTATCTGAAGACTTGTACCTTTTGTTTCAGCATGTTTCTGATATTTTTGGTAAGTTTTGAATTCTTTACAAAATGTTGTCAGGGGCCTTTTTGTCCCCACCGCACCCCTGGTGAAGATATTTGTCCAGTTTACTTTAAAGACTTGTACACTTTTTCCAGCGTGTTTCTGTTTTTTCGTAATTTGAATCAACTTTTATCAAAAAATGTTGATACAGTTTTTCCTTTTTGGCCCCCGCCCCCCTGGTGAAGATACTTGCCCAGTTTCTTTTGAAGACTTGTAACTTTTTTCCAGCAGTTTTTCGTTTCTTCTGGAAAGATTTTGAATCAACTTTTATAAGAATGTTGATACGTTTTCTTTTTGTGCCACCGACCCCCTGGTAAAGATCTTGTCCATTTATCTTAAGATTTTTAAAACTTGTTCCAGCATGTTTCTGATATCTTCTGAAAGAGTTGAATAATTTAAAAGAATGTTGATACGTGTTCTCTTATTTGCCACCCCCCCCTGGTAAAGAACTTTTCCATTTTTCTTAAAGATTGTACCTTGTTCCACAGTGTTTCTGATATCTCTGGAAGATTTTAAATTAACTTGACCGGGATGTTGATACAGTGTTCTCTTATTGTGCCACCCCCCCCCTGGTGAAGATACTTGTCCTTTTACTCTTGAAGACTTGTACCTTTGTTCCCAGCATGTTTCTGATATCTTCGGGAAAGATGTTGAATAATCTTGTACCAAATGTTGATACAGTGTTCTTTTTGTTCCCACCCCCCCCTGGTGAAGATACTTGTTCAGTTTACTCTTGAAGACTTGTACATTTTGTTCCAGCGTGTTTTTGATATCTTTGGTAAGATGTTGAATAACTTTTTACGGAAATTTTGGGAACGTGTTCTCTTATTGTGCCCCCCCGCACCCCTGGTGAAAAACTTTTTCCATTTTACTCTTGAAGACTTGTAACTTGTTCCAGCAGTGTTTCTGTTTATCTTCTGGTAAGATGTTGAATTTTTTTTCAGGAATGTTGATCGGTTCTTTTATTGTGCCACCGCACCCCTGGTAAAGATATTGTCCAGTTACTCTTGAAGATTGTACACTTGTTCCAGCTTTTTTTCTGATATCTTTGGTAAGATGTTGAATAATTTGTCCAGGAATTTTATACAGTGTTCTCTTATTGTGCCACCGCACCCCGGTGAAGAACTTGTCCAGTTTACTCTTGAAGACTTGTACTTTTGTTCCCATTTTTCTGAATCTTCTGGAAAGTGTTGAAATCTTTACCAGGAAGTTGATACGGGTTTTCTCTTATTGTGCCACCGCACCCCTGGTGAAGAACTTGCCCCAGTTTACTCTTTGAGACTTGTACACTTGTTCCAGCAGTGTTTTGATATCTTTGGAAAGATTTTGAATATTTTTTACGGAAATTTTGATACAGTGTTCTTTATTGTGCCACCGCACCCCTGGTAAAGATTTGTCCAGTTTCCCTTTAAAGGGACTTGTAAAAAAAAAAAAAAAAAAAAAAAAAAAAAAAAAAAAAAAAAATAAATATTTTATTTAAAAAAAAACACTTTTTCCCAGCTGTTTCTGATATCTTCTGGAAAGATGTTGAATAATCTGTCCCAGAATGTTGATACGTGTTCTCTTATTGTGTCCACCGCCCCCCGGGTGAAGATACTTTCCAGTTTATTTTGAAGATTTGTAAAACTTTTTCCCGCAGTTTTTCTGAATTTTGGTAAGATGTAATAATCTTTTCCCAGGAATTTTGATACAGGTTCTTTATTGTGTCCACCGCACCCCTGTGAAGATACTTGTCCGTTTACTCTTAAAGACTTGTAACTTGTTCCAGCATTTTCTGAATTTCGGAAAGATTTGAATAATTTGTACCAGGAATGTTGATACAGTGTTTTTTTTGGGGTCCCCGCACCCTGGTGAAGATACTTGTCCAGTTTATTTGAGACTTGTACATTGTTCCGCTGTTTCTGATATCTTCTGGTAAGATTTTGAATAATCTTCCCGGAATGTTGAAACATTTCTCTTATTGTGTCCCCGCACCCCTGGTGAAATCCCCTTGTCCATTTACTCTTGAAATTTGTACACTTGTTCCAGCAGTGTTTCTGAACTTCTGGTAAGATGTTGAAAATTTTTATCGGGAATGTTGTACAGTGTTCTCTTATTTGCCCACCGCACCCTGGTGAGATATTTGTCCATTTACTCTTGAAGACTTTACACTTGTTCAGCGGCTGTTGATCTGGCACCTGGGAAGATATTGCCATTTATCTTGAAGACTTGACACTTGTTCCAGCGGCTGTTGATCTGGCCCCGGGTGAAGATACTTGTCCAGTTTACCCTTTAAGGATTGTACACTTGTTCCAGAGGCTGTTGATCTGGCACCGGGTGAAAAACTTGCCGTTTACTCTTGAAGATTTGAAAACCTTTTTCCCAGCAGTGTTTTTGTTTTCTTTGGTAAGTGTTGAAAAAATTTTGTCCCGGGAAGTTAACGGTTCTCTTATTGTGTCCACCGCACCCTGGTGAAGAACTTGTCCATTTACTCTTGAAGCTTGTCCCTTGTTCCACAGTGTTTCTGATATTTTCTGGTAAGATGTTAAATTTAATTTTGTACCAGGAATGTTAAATAATCTTGCCCAGGAATGTTGATACGTGTTCTCTTGTGCCCACCGACCCCTGGTAAATTTACTTGCCAGTTTATCTTGAAACTTTTACACTTTTTCCCAGCGTGTTTTGATATCTTTGGTAAGATGTTGAATAATCTTGTACCAGGAATTTTGTTTACGTTTTCTCTTATTGTGTCCCCCGCCCCCCTGGTGAAGTACTTGTCCGTTTACTCTGAAGCTTGTACACTTGTTCCAGCAGTGTTTTGATATTTCGGTAAGATTTGAAAAATCTTGTACCGGAAAATTTGATACAGTGTTCTCTTATTGTGTCTCCGCACCCCGGGTGAAGATACTTGCCCCAGTTTACTCTTAAAGATTGTACACTTGTTCCAGCGTGTTTCGATACTTCTGGTAAGATGTTGAAAAAATGTCAGGAATTTTGATACAGTGTTCTCTTTTTGTGCCCACCACACCCCTGTAAAGATACTTGTCCAGTTTACTCTTGAAGACCTGTAACTTGTTCCAGCAGTTTTTTTGATTCTTTGGAAAGTGTTGAATAATCTTTTTACCGGGGTGTTGATACAGTGTTCTCTTATTGTGTCCACTCCCCCCCCGGTGAAAGATACTTGTCCGTTTACTCTTGAAGACTTTTACACTTTTTCCCAGAGGCTTTTGACTGGCCCCGGGTGAGTATTTGTCCATTTACTCTTGAAGACTTGACATTTTCCAGCGTGTTTCGATATCTTCTGGAAAGTGTTGAATAATGTTGTACCATGGATGTTGATACAGTTTTCTCTTATTGTGTCACCGCACCCCTGTTGAAGTACTTGTCCAGTTTCTCTTTGAAGACTTGTAACTTTTCCAGCGTGTTTCTGTATCTTCTGGTAAGATGTTGAAAAATCTTGTCCCAGGAATGTTGATACAGTGTTCTCTTATTGTGTCCACCGCACCCCTGGGAAGATATTGCCCAGTTTCTCTTGAGACTTGTACACTTTTTCCGCAGGTTTTGAATCTTTGGTAAGATGTTGAATAACTTGTACCGGGGAATGTTGTCAGTGTTCTCTTATTTGTCCACCGCCCCCCCCTGGTCAGATATTTGTCCATTTTACTCTTGAAGACTTTACACTTTTTCCAGCAGTTTTTCTGATATTTTTGGTAAGTGTTAATAATCTTGTACCAGGGATGTTGTAAGTGTTTTTTATTGTGTCCACCGCACCCCTGGTGAAGTATTTTCCCAGTTTACTCTTGAAGACTTGTACCTTTTTCCAGCGTTTTCGAAAACTTCTGGAAAGATGTTGAATAATCTTGTCCCGGGAAGTTGATACAGTGTTCTCTTATTGTCCCCACCGCACCCTGGTGAAGATACTTGTCCAGTTTACTCTTAAAGACTTGTACACTTTTTCCCACATGTTTGATATCTTCGGGTAAGGTTGAATAATTTTGTCCGGAATGTTGATATAGTGTTCTCTTATTGTGTCCACTGCCCCCCTGGGAAGATACTTGTCCAGTTTACCTTAAAGCTTGTACACTTGTTCCCAGCAGGTTTTGATTTTCTGGTAAGATTTGAAAAATTTTGAAACCGGGAAATTTGATACAGTTTCTTTTTTGGGCCCCACCGCACCCCGGGTGAAGATATTTGTCCAGTTTATCTTGAAGACTTGTACACTTTTCCAGCAGTTTTTCTGACATCTTTGGAAAATTTAAATAATGTTGTACCGGAATTTGTACGTGTTTTTTTTGTGTCCACCGCCCCCCTGGTGAAGATACTTGTCCAGTTTACTCTTGAAGACTTGTAACTTGTTCCGCAGGGTTTCTGATATCTTTGGAAAATTGTTGAATAATGTTGTACCAGGAATGTTGATAAGTTTTCTTTTATTGTGTCCACCGCACCCCTGGTGAAGATACTTGCCCAGTTTACTCTTAAAGGCTTGTAACTTGTTCCAGAGTGTTTCTGATTTTTGGTAAGATTTTGAATAGCCCTTGTCCCGGAATTTTTGATACAGTGTTCCTTTTGTGCCACTGACCCCTGGTGAAGATACTTGTCCATTTTACTTTTGAAGACTTGAATTGTTCCGCGGTTTCTGAATCTTCTGGAAAGATGTTAAATTGTTGTACCAGGGTGTTGATACAGTGTTCTCTTATTGTGTCCACCGCCCCCCTGGTGAAGATACTTGCCCAGTTTACTTTGAAGACTTGTACCTTGTTCCGCAGGCTTTGATCGGGGCCCCTGGTGAAGATACTTGCCCGTTTCTCTTGAAGACTTGTACACTTGTTCCGCAGGCTGTTGATCTGGCACCTGGTAAAGATACTTTTTCCAGTTTACTCTTGAAGACTTGAAACCCCTTTTTCCAGCATTTTCTGATTCTTCTGGTAAATGTTGAATAATTTTTTCCCGGGAATGTTGATACAGTGTTCTCTTATTGTGTCCACCGCCCCCCTGGTGAAGATATTTGGCCCAGTTTACTCTTAAAGACTTGTACAACTTTTTCCAGCGGTTTCTGATATCTTCGGGAAAAGATGTTGAATAATTTGTCCAGGAATGTTGATACAGTTTCTCTTATTGTGTCCAGCGACCCCTGGAGTTTACCTGGAGAGAGTTTCGGGGGTCAACCCCCCCGCGGCCCGGTCTGTGACCGGGCCCTCCTGGTGGATCAGCGCCTATCAAAACCGGCTGTTTCTGCTGGGTGCAGCAAAAACCAAAGTACGACCCCAGCCGGTGACAGGAACTGACTTTAGGGGCTTTTCCAGTGCCCTTGAAGAAGCCCGGGGTCTGTTGGTAATCCCCCTTATGTTGCTGGGGGCAGTTGAACAGTTCGGGCCCCTGCATTATTTTATGGGCCCTTAAAAGGCAGGACCCCTGGGGAAGGACTTTTCCAGTTACTTTGAAGACTTGTACACTTGTTCCAGCAGTTTTTGTATCTTCTGGGAAGATGTTGAATAATCTTGTACCCGGAATGTTGTACAGTTTCTCTTATTGGTCCACCGCCCCTGGGAAGATACTTGTCCCCTTTACTCTTGAAGCTTGTACACTTGTTCCAGCAGTGTTTCGATTCTTCTGGAAGATGTTAATAAACTTTTTACCAGGAATGTTTTACAGTGTTTTATTGTGTCCACCGCACCCCGGTGAAGATACTTTTCCGTTTATCTTGAAGACTTGTACACTTTTTCAGCAGTTTTATGAATCTTTGGGAAGTGTTTGGGAAACTTGACCCGGAATTTTAAAAAAAGTGTTCTCTTATTGTGTCCCCCCAGCACCCCTGGGGGGATACTTGTCCAGTTTACTCTTGAAGACTTGTACACTTGTTCCAGCAGTTTTTTCTGAATCTTCTGGTAAGATGTTGAATAATTGTACCAGGAATGTTGATACAGTGTTCTCTTATTGGTCCCCCGCACCCCTGGTGAAGTACTTGTCCAGTTTTACTCTTGAAGACTTTTACATTTTTACGGGGGTGTTGATCTGGGGACCTGGTGAAGATACTTTCCATTTTTCTCTTGAAGACTTGTTTTAAATTGTTTTCCCGCAGTGTTTCTGATACTTCTGTAAGATGTTGAATAATCTTGCACCAGGGAAATTTTTACAGTGTTCTCTTTTTGTGTCCACCGCACCCTGCTTTTCACTGGGGTTTTTTTACACTTCCCCCTATCTTCCTCCGTAGTTTTGTCGTTGTAGCTCTGGGACCAGAGCCCGAGTCTGTCCGTAGAGGGATGCATTTTTTGTACAGTTTCAAAAATTCCTTTATCTATAATTTTAGATACTTTTTATGACGCGCGCGGCGCGCGCAACCACCACAACACACCCCACACAACAACAACCCCACGCACACACACACACAAAACAAACACACACACACACACTCACACATACACACACACACACCCAACCACACTACACACACACACACACACACACACACACACACACACCCCACACACACACACACTCACACTCAACATACAACACATATACAACAACACACACCACCACCACCCACACACACACACACCACACCAAAAACACACACCAACAACTCACACACCCCATAAAACCCTACACACAACCCCACACACACACACACACACACCACCACACACACACACACACAACACACACACACCACACCAAATCATTTACACATACATCACAATACACAACATAACAACACACACACACACATATCCCAAAACCCTATAAAACCAAAAATTACACACACGCATAACACACACGTACACATACACACAACACACAACATACACCACACAACACACACACAACACCACACATATACACACATATCAAAAAACACACTACACACCACACACACATAACCCAAAATACACAACACCAAAAAACACCACACACACACACACACACACAACACACACACACCACACACACACCACATACACACAGGAATAACTCTGAAAATGTCCCTTTGGCAGATGACGTAGTTGTGGAAGAATTAAAAACGGACGAGGATGAGGCAGGCTGCAAAGGACCTGGGAAGGCTGGACATTGGTCCACAACTGGGTTCTCGAATTCAATCCAGCCCAAAGCAAGTCAGAAGATTGGGAGGGGCAAAGAAGACCCAGACAGATTAAGGCGGGGGAAAAGACTACAGACCTCACTCAGGGGAGAAAGAAAATTGGGGGGGCCATAACACCGGCACTTTACCGGGGGCCAATAACCAAATAAACCGGGCACATACGGGCGCCGGGAAACCCGAGATAGCGTTCCATACCTTAATAAAGGGAATCGTTCTGACACGTACACTGAGTTTTAGGCCCATAGGGTATGCAGCACCAGTCTGGGAACCCACACCCGGGCAAAGCAGTCAAAAAGTTAGAGAAAGTACAAGGTTTGCAACAAGGTTAGTCCCCCGGCCAAGGGAATGTCGTACGAGGGAAAAGGGTTTGGGGGAAAACGGACTGACGACACGGAGGGCAGAAGGGTCAGGGGGGAATGATAAAGACATACAAGATACGCGGGGAATAGACAAGGTGGGCAGGTGGGTGGCCAGGAGGGGACAAGGGGCAAGGGGTCCAAATGGAAGTGAAGACTAGACGGTCACAGGGACGTTAGGAAGTTTTTTCAGTCATAGAGTTGTCACAAAGGGGTAGCCACAAGTGGAAGTGGGGCCCAGGCCTCTTTTTTAAAAAGAGGTATGAAAAAAATAGGGGGGGGGGTCCATTTAGGTAGTGAAGGGGGGCCGGGTGGTTGGGTTTAAAAAATTGGGTTTTAGACAATTAGGTGAGTAACAAACTACAAATTACACAACATAAACACAATAAACCAATAAACACACATAGCACATCCAACACACATACCACAACACATACACAAAACACACATACACATACACATACACACACACATACACACAAAACACACAAACACAACACACACACACACACATAAAACACACACAACACACACACACTAAAACCACACATACACAGGCTAAGGAAGGGAAAGGGGAGACAACAAGAAATGCCCTGAAGTATGTGAGGAACTCAACAAAACCCCGGGGGCCTGGGGCTAAGCTCCCCTTCACACACGGGGGGGCCCGGGTTCGATTCCCGGCGGGTGGAAACTTCCGACACGTTTCCTTACACCCTTTGTCCTGTTCACCCAGCAGCAAATAGGGACTGGGTGTTTTTCGATGGTGTGGGTTGCATCCCGGGGGACAGATTAAGGGCCCAAGGGAAAAAAGTTAGACAGTCCCCGATACCACTGACTTTTTGGGTTTTTCCTGGGTGGCTAACCCTCCCCGGGGTTTAAAAAACCGAACGAAAACTTATCTTATCACAGAGGAGCAGAAGGGGCTCCAGAAAAAAAGGAGAGGGTTTTGGGGGACCCACCCTGTGCGGACACAGTGCACACCCCCGAGGAAGAAATGAAAAGGGGTTCTGGTGAGCTAGATACCCAAAGGGAAAAGGGGCCAGATAACATCTCCCCATGGGTATTGAGAGAGGGAGCAGAGGCGCTATGTGTACCCTTAACAACAATATTCAATACATCTATCGAAACAGGGAGATTGCCTGAGGCATGGAAGACAGCAAATGTAGTCCCAATCTTTAAAAAAGGAGACAGACATGAAGCATTAAACTACAGACCAGTGTCACTGACATATATAGTATGCAAAATCATGGAGAAGATTATCAGGAGAAGAGTGGTGGAACACCTAGAAAGGAATGATCTCATCACCAGCAGCCAACATGGTTTCAGAGATGGGAAATCCTGTGTCACAAACCTACTTGAGTTCTATGACATGGTGACAGCAGTAAGACAAGAGAGAGAGGGGTGGGTGGATTGCATTTTCTTGGACTGCAAGAAGGCTTTTGACACAGTACCACACAAGAGATTAGTGCAAAAACTGGAGGACCAGGCAGGGATAACAGGGAAGGCACTGCAATGGATCAGGGAATACTTGTCAGGAAGACAGCAGCGAGTAATGGTACGTGGCGAGGTGTCAGAGTGGGCACCTGTGACCAGCGGGGTCCCACAGGGGTCAGTCCTAGGACCAGTGCTGTTTCTGGTATTTGTGAACGACATGACGGAAGGAATAAACTCCGAGGTGTCCCTGTTTGCAGATGACGTGAAGTTGATGAGAAGAGTTCATTCGATCGAAGACCAGGCAGAACTACAAAGGGATCTGGACAGGCTGCAGACCTGGTCCAGCAACTGGCTCCTGGAGTTCAATCCCACCAAGTGCAAAGTCATGAAGATTGGGGAAGGGCAAGGAAGACCGCAGACGGAGTACAGTCTAGGGGGCCAGAGACTACAAGCCTCACTCAAGGAAAAAGATCTTGGGGTGAGTATAACACCGAGCACATCTCCTGAAGCGCACATCAACCAAATAACTGCCGCAGCATATGGGCGCCTGGCAAACCTCAGAACAGCATTCCGACATCTTGATAAGGAATCGTTCAGGACCCTGTACACCGTGTACGTTAGGCCCATATTGGAGTATGCGGCACCAGTTTGGAACCCACACCTAGCCAAGCATGTAAAGAAACTAGAGAAAGTGCAAAGGTTTGCAACAAGACTAGTCCCAGAGTTAAGAGGTATGTCCTATGAGGAGAGGTTAAGGGAAATCAACCTGACGACACTGGAGGACAGGAGAGATAGGGGGGACATAATAACGACTTACAAAATACTGAGAGGAATTGACAAGGTGGACAAAGACAGGATGTTCCAGAGACTGGACACATCAACACGCGGACACAGTTGGAAGCTGAAGACACAGATGAATCAAAGAGATGTTAGGAAGTATTTCTTCAGCCACAGAGTAGTCAGGAAGTGGAATAGTTTGGGAGCGATGTAGTGGAGGCGGATCCATACATAGCTTTAAGCAGAGGTACGATAAAGCTCATGGTTCAGGGAGAGTGACTAGTAGTGACCAGTGAAGAGGCCCGGGGGCCCGGAGCTCGGATCGACCCCCGCAACCCTCAAATAGGTGAGTACATACACACACACAAACACACACACACACACACACACACACACACACACACCACACACAAACAAAAAACACAAACACACACACACACACAAACACACATACACACACACATACACACATACACCACATAACACTCACATACACACAACACACACAAACACACACATACACAAACACGCACACATACACACACCCCATACATACACACATACACACACACACACACACACACACACACACACACACACACACACACAAAAACACACATCACAAACACACACACACACACACCAACACACACCACACAACAACACACACACAAACACACATTCACGCACACACATACACACCACACAATAAAACACAACACAAACACACACACACACACTCACACACACACACACACACAACAACAACCACAACACACACACAAACACACACAACACACACACACACAAAAACACACACACACAACATGCACACAACACACACACAACAACACAACACACACACAACCAAAACCAAAACAACACACACACACACACACACACACACATACACACATACACACACATACACACACATACACACACATACACACACACACATTTCACAATACACACACATACACACATACACACACACATACACACACACAAAACACACACAAACACACAAACACACACACAAACACACACACACAACACACACACACAACACACACACACAACACCCCAACACACACACACACACACACACCCAAAAACACACACACACACACACACACCACACACCCCAACACCACACAACCATACACACCCCCAGTCCTTTTTTTTGGGGACTGCAAGAAGGCCTTCGCACAGTTCCTCACAAGGGGGTTATTTGGAAAAAAGCTAGAAGGACCAGGCACAAAAAAGGGGAAAGGCACTGAAAATGGATCAGAAAATACCCTGACAGGGGGGAAAAGGGAAAAACGAGTCAGGGTTTACGGGGACGGGGTGTCAGAGTGGGCGCCGTGACAAGGGGGGTTTCCCCACAGGGGTCGGGTCCTGGACCTGTGCTTTTTTTCTTGGATATGTGAACGACAAAAAGGGGAAGGGGATAGATCAAAAGTTTTCCTTTTTTTGAGATGATGTAAAAGGTAATGAAAAGGGAAAAAAAATGGGGCGGCGAGGATCAGGGGGACTACAAAGGCCCTGGACAGGTTTCAAGTTTGGGTCAGAAATGGCTCCTTGAATTTAACCCTGCCAAATGCAAAGTCTTTAAAAGTTTTGGGGGGGGCAAAGAAGACCGCGCCCCAAAAAAATTTAGTTTGGGGTTGGCCCAAAGACTGCAAACCTCACTAAGGGAAAAAGTTTGGGGGGTTGAGTATAAAAACCGGCATATCTCCTGGGGGCCCAAATCAATAAAGAAAACTGGCAGCATAAGGCGCCTGGCAAACCTACGGATAGCTTTCCCCGATGCCTCAGAAAGGTTTGTTTAAGCCTCTGTAAAACCATCTACGCCCGGGCCCCTTTTCGGGAAAGTTTTGAAAGCACCTTTTGGGGAACCCACACCTAGTCAAGCACGTCAAGAAATTGGGAAAAAAGTGCAAAGGTTTGCAACAAGACTAGTCCCAGAGCTACGGGGATTTCCTAGAAGAAAGGTTGGGGGAAAAATGGGCCCTGATGACATGGAGGCCAGGGGGTCAGGGGGAGACATGAAAAAACGACAAAATAAAATACTGCGCGGAATAGACGAGGTGGACAAAGGGGGATGTTCCAGAGAGGGGACAAGAGGCCCAAAATTTGGGTTTGAAGACTCAAAAGGGAATCAAAGGGATGTTAGGAAAATTTTTTTTCCGGTCATAGATTTTGTCGGGCCCGTGGAATAGTCTAGAAAGGGGACTTTGTGGGGGGGGAAACCCCCATCCCATATTTTTAAAGGCGGGGTTATGATGGTCATGGGGCGGGGGAGAAAAGAGGGACCTTTGTAGCAATCAGCGAAGAGGGGGGGGCCCAGGAGCTGTAAATCGCCCCCTGCAACAAAAAATAGGGAGTACAGAACACAAAACCCCCCCATACACTACACATACACAAAACCCCACACACATATACACAAAACACAACACACACACCCCACACCACACATTATACACACAAAACACCAACACACCACACACAACACACACACACACACACACACACCCCCCACACCAACCCCACAAATAACCCACACATACACACATACACACACACACCCACACCCCAAAAACACCACACCAAAACCCCAAAACACACACACACACCACACAAAACGCACATATCACAACACATACACACACACACCACACCAAAACATACCCCACCCCACACACACACACAAAACCCCCCCCATATATACACACACACACCCCACACATACCCCACACACACAACACACACCCACACCCCACACCCCACACACACACAAAAATTACACACACACACACTTAACACACACACACACACACACCCACACACAACACAACAGGGAAACCCACACCCCACACACTATACACACACACATACAACATACACACACACACACACTTACTTTAACAAAAACCACACACACACCACCACACACATATAAAACAAACACTTACACAAATACACACCCCCACACACACACACACACACCCCAACATACCCCAACACACACACACACACACACACCACTACCAACACCCCAAACACACAAAACAAATAAAAAACAAGAATACTAGTAAGAAGAAAAGGGGAAAAAAAAGGGGAAAAAAAAAATAAAAGAGGGCCCCACAAATCTCCCCAAAATTAAACATGAGCCGCCAAAAACATTTTGTTTTTAAGGGACGCCGTGAATTTGTTTATATTTTGTGTTGGGGGAAAAACACAAGCATAAATCATACGTGTGATTAATTGGGTTTTTGGGTTGGAAAAAAAAAGGGTACAACGTTGGGGAAAACAATACATTTGTGAGCTGAACAAAAAACACGGGATTTTTGGGTTTGTGTTCAGTACTGTGGGGGGAAAAAATTTCACTTTTTGCCTAAACAAAAACAGGGACTTGTTTGTTCAGTACTGGGGTGGAACAAATACACTGGGGACCTGAACAAAAAAACCTGACTTGTTGTGTTCAGTCGTGGGGGAAAAAATTACCTGTGACCGGGAAACACAAACCACTCCCTTGTTGTTTTTCAGTATTTGGGTGGAAACAAAAACTGTGACCTGAACAACAAATTTAAACTTGTTGTGTTCAGTACTTGGTGGAAAAATAAAACTTGACCTGAAAACAACATTTGACTTGTTGTGTTCAGTACTGGGTGGAAAAAAATTTCCCACTTTGCCTAAAACAACAACACTGCTTGTTTTTTTCAGTACTGTGGGGGAAAAAATTACACTTTTGCCCCTGAAAAAAAAAACTGACTTGTTGTGTTTCAGTACTGTGGGGGCAAATACACGGGTGACCTGAAAAAACAACATGACTTTTTTGTGTTCAGTACTGTGGTAAAAACCAAATCACTGTGACCTGAAAAAAAAACCACTGACTTGTTGTGTTCGTATGTGGGGGAAAACAAATACACTGTGACCTGAACAAAAACAGGGACTTGTTGTGTTCAGTACTGTGGGGGAAAACAAATTAAACTTTTTCCTGAACAACACTAAACTTGTTTTTTTAAAGTACGTGGTGGAACAAATACCTGTGACCAAAACCCAACACTGATTTGTTGTGTTCCTGTGGGGGAACAAATACACTGTGACCAAACAAAAAAACCGGGACTTGTTGTGTTCATTACTGTGGTGGAAAAAATTACCTGTGCCTGAAAAACCAACATTGACTTGTATTTGTTGTGTTCGTACTGTGGGGGAAACAAATACCTGTGACCTGAAAAACAACACTGCCCTTTGTACTTTTTCCCTGAAGTTTTCCCGTCCCTGTGATAGAAAAAAATGAAATATTTGCAGACCCCACAATATTGATGGCTGAAAATCAACCAGCGGGTTTTTGTAGTGGCGGGACTTTAAACCAGCAGTGTTTTTGGTGGTGACATAAACCCAGTGGGTTGTGGCGGAAAATCAACCCAGCAGGGGTTGTAGGGCTGCAAAACCAGCATTGTTGTGGTGGCTGACATAAACCCAGTAGTTTTTGTGGCTGAATAAAACCAGCAGTTTTTGTAGTGGCTTGACATAACAGCAGGTTGTGGTGGCGGGACACCCAACCATTTAGTGTTGTGGCTGCCCTAAAACCAGCAGTGTTGTAGGGCTGACATCAAACAGCAGTGTTGTGGTGGCGGGACTAAAACCATTTGTGTTGTGGGGCTAAACTTTAAACCCAGCGTGTTGGGGGGCTGACATAAACCCAAAGCAGTTTTCGTGGTGGCGGGAATAAACCAGCAGTGTTTTTGTGGCTGACATAACCAGTAGTGTTTTTGGGGGCCCTGACATAAACCCAGCAGTGTTGTGGTGGGGGCCCTTTCCAACCACCCGTGTCGTGGTGGCTGACATCAACCAGCAGTGTTGTGGTGGCTGACATCAACCAGCAGTGTCGTGGTGGCTGACATCAACCAGCAGTGTTGTGGTGGCTGACATCAACCAGCAGTGTTGTGGTGGCTGACATCAACCAGCAGTGTTGTGGTGGCTGACATCAACCAGCAGGGGTTGGGGTTTGGCTGACATCAACCAGCAGGTTGGGTGGCTGACATAAACCCCCAGGGTTGGGTGGCTGAACATCAACCAGCAGTTTTTTTGGGTTTGGCTGACATAAACCCAGCAGTGTTGTGGTGGTGAAAATAAACCCCACCCGTGTTTTGGTGGCTGAAATCAACCAGCAGTTTTTCGTGGTGGCTGACTTAAACCCAGCGGGTTTTTGGGGGTGGCTGACATCAACCAGCAGTTTTTTGTGGTGGCTAAACTAAACCCCGCGTGTTGTGGTGGGGGACTTTTAAACCCAGTAGTGTTTGGTGGCTGACAGCAACCAGCAGTGTCGTGGTGGTGACTAAACCCCCCGCGTGTTGGGGGGGGCTGACACCCAACCGTGTGTTGGGTGGCTGACATAAAAACCAGCAGTGTTGTGGGGGCCCGAAAATTAAACCCAGCTTGTTGTGGTGGGACATAAACCCAGCAGTGTTTTTGGGGGGTTTTCCCTGAAAATCAACCGTGTGTTGGGGTTTGGCTGACATCAACCGCAGTTTTCGTGGTGGTGACTTTAAAACCGCAGTGTTGTGGTGGTGCATAAAACCCCAGCAGTGTTGGGGTTTGGCTAAACATCAACCAGTGGGGTTTGGTGGTGCTCAACCAGCAGTGTCGTGGTGGCGGGACTTTCAACCCCCACAGGGGTTGTGGTGGCTGCCCTAACCAGCAGTGTTGTGGGGGCTGACATAAACCCAGCAGTGTTGTGGGGGGGCTGACATAAAACCGGGCCAGTTTTGGGTGGTGGTGACATAAACCAGCAGTGTTGTGGTGGTGACAAAAACCAGCGTGTTTGGGGGCGGGACATAAAACCACAGTGTTGTTGTGGCTGACATCAAACAGTAGTTTTGGTGGTGGCTGACTTTAACCAGCATTGTCGTGGGGCTGAAAATAAACCCGCAGTGTTGTGGTGGTGACTTAACCAGTAGTGTTGTGGGGGGGCTGACATAACCAGCAGTGTTGTGGTGGCTGCATAACCAGCAGTGTTTTTTGGGTGGCTGAAATCAACCAGCAGTTTTTGTGGTGGTGCCCTTTCAAACCGTAGTGTTGTGGTGGGGGAACATCAACCGCAGGGGTTGGTGGTGGCTGCCCAAAAACAGCATTTGCGGGGTTTGGCGGGACATCAACCAGCAGTGTTGTGGTGGGTGCCCAAAACCCGGGCATTTTTGGGTGGTGGCTGACATCAACCAGCAGGGGTTGGGGTGGCTGACTTAAACCCAGCAGGGGTCTTTGGGGTTGGCCCTTGACACCCAACCCACCCAGTGTTTTTTTGGGGGGCTGACATAAACCCCAGCAGTGTTGTGGGTGGCTGACATAAACCCAAACCCGGGGTTGGGGTTTGGCGGGACTAAACCCCGGGCAGTTTTTGTGGTGGTGAATAAACCCAAGCAGTGTTGTGGGGCTGACATAAAACCAGCAGGGTTGTGGGGGCTGACATCAACCAGCAGTGTTGTGGTGGGGGCATAAAACCGGCATGTTGTGGTGGCGGGACATAAACCCAACCCAGTGTTGTGGTGGCTGACATCAACCAGCAGGTTGGGGTGGTGACTTTTAAACCCAAAGCAGTGTTGTGGTGGGGGACATCAACCAGCGTGTCGTGGTGGCGGGACATAAACCAGCATTTTGTCGTTGGGTGACATAAACCCACCCAGTGTTGTTGTGGCTGTTAAAACCGGGCCGTTTTGGTGGTGGCGACTAAACACCCACCCAGTGTTGTGGTGGGGGGCCATAAACCCCAGCAGTGTTGTGGTGGTTTAAAATCAACCAGCAGTGTTGTGGTGGCTGAATCAACCGCAGTTTTGGGTGGTGGCTGCATAACCGGGAGTGTTTTTGGTGGGGGCATAACCACAGTGTCGTGGGCTGACTTTCAACCGCAGTGTTTTTGGTGGCTGACATCAACCCGCAGTTTTTGTGGTGGGGGACATCAACCCCGTATGTTGTGGTGGTAAACTTAAACCCAGCGTGTCGTGGGGGCTGCCCCTAAAACCACCCGTGTCGTGGTGGCTGACACCCAACCGCGGTTGTGGTGGCTGACTTTAACCCAGCAGTGTTGTGGGGGCCCTGACATAAAACCAGCGGGGTTTTGTGGTGGCGGGCATCAACCGGGGCTTTTTGGTTTGTGGGGGGCTGCTTTCACCCAGCAGTGTTTTGTGGGGGGCGGGACATAAACCCCAAGCAGTGTTGTGGTGGCTGAAAACAACCAGCAGGGGTCGTGGTGGTTTGACATCAACCGAAAGGTCGTGGTGGCTGCCATAAACCGAAGGGGTTTGGTGGTGAAAATAAACCCAGCGGGTGTGTGGGGGCTGACAAAACCCCACCCAGGGTTGTGGTGGCGGCACCAACCAGCAGTTTTTGGTGGTGGTGAATAAAACCAGCAGTGTTGTGGGGGCTGACTAAACCAGCGGGTGTCTTGGGGTGAAAATAAAACCGGGGAGTGTTGGGGGGTGGCTGACATCAACCGAAATTTGGTTTGTGGTGGCTGACATCAACCAGCAGTTTGGGGTGGCGACTTCAACCAGCAGTGTTGTGGTGGTGAATCTCCCGCAGTGTTGTGGTGGCTGCCCATCAACCACCCATTTGTCGTGGGGGGCTGACATAAAACCAGCAGTGTGTGGTGGTGACATCAACCAGCAGTGTTGTGGTGGTGCATAAACCCAAAGCAGTGTCGTGGTGGCTGACTTTAACCAGCAGTGTTGTGGTGGCTGACTCAACCAGCAGTGTTGGGGTTTTGGGCTGACTTTAAACCAGCAGTGTTGGGGGTGGCTGACACCCAACCAGGTGTCGTGGTGGCTAAACATCAACCGCAGTTTTTCCGTGGTGGCTGACATCAACCGCAGTGTTGTGGTGGGGGACATCAACCAGCGTGTCGTGGTGGCTGCATAAAACCAGCAGGGGTTGTGGTGGCTGACTTTCAACCACCCGTGTCGTGGTGGGGGAATCAACCAGCGTGTCGTGGTGGCTGACATCAACCAGCAGTGTTGTGGGGCTGAATAAACCCCGCAGTGTTGTGGTGGCGACTTTCAACCAGCAGTTTTGTGGTGGCTGCATAAAACCAGCGTGTCGTGGTGGCTGCATCAACCAGCAGTGTCGGGGTGGCGGACATAAACCCAGCATTTGTCGTGGTGGCTGACATAAACCCAAACAGTGTTGTGGTGGGGGGACATCAACCAGCAGTGTGTGGTGGCGGCCCAAAAACCAGCAGTGTTGTGGTGGCTAAACCATAAAACCAGCGTTTTGTGGTGGCTGACATAAACCCAAAGAGTGTTGTGGGGGGGTGACATCAACCAGCAGGTTGGGGGCGGGACTTAAACCGGGAGTTTTCGTGGTGGCTGAAAATAAAACCGGGAAAGGGGTGTGGTGGTGACTTTCCAACCCAGAGTGTTGTGGTGGCTAAAACATAAACCCAGCAGTGTCGTGGGGGCTGACATAAAACCAGCAGGGGTTGTGGTGGCTGACATCAACCAGCAGTTTTTGTGGTGGGGGGCCATCAACCAGCATTTGTTGTGGTGGCGGGGAACATCAACCAGCGTGTCTTTGGGGTGGCTGACATCAACCAGCAGGGGTTCGGGTGGCTGACTTTAACCCAGCGTTTTTGGGGTGGCTGACATCAACCAGCGGGTGTGTGGTGGCTGAATAAAAACCCCAGCAGTGTTGGGGTGGTTTACATCCCAGCGTTTTTGGGGTTGGTGACATAAACCCAAAGAAATTTGTCGTGGTGGTGCTTTCAACCAGCAGTGTTGTGGTGGCTGACATCAACCAGCAGTGTTGTGGTGGCTGACATCAACCAGCAGTGTTGTGGTGGCTGACATCAACCAGCAGTGTTGTGGTGGCTGACATCAACCAGCAGTTTTTGTCGGGTGGCGGGACATCAACCAGCAGGTCGTGGTGGCTGCCCTCAACCAGCGTGTTTTTGGTGGCTGACATAAACCAGCAGTGTTGTGGGCTGACATCCCCCCGCAGTTTTGAGGTGGCTGACATCAACCAGCATTTTGTTGTGGTGGTGGCACCCAACCAGCAGTGTTTTTGGGGGCTGACCCAACCAGCAGGGGTTGTGATGGTGACATAAACCAGCAGTTTTGGGAGGTGGCTAAACCTAAACCAGCGTGTTGTGGTGGCTAAACATAAACCCAGCAGGTTGGGGTTTGGCTGACATCAACCAGCATTTGTTGTGGTGGTAAACATCAAAACCACCCCATTGTTGTGGTGGTGACTCAACCAGAGGGGTCGTGGTGGCTGACTCAAAGCAGGTTGTGGTGGCTGGCATAAACCGGGCAGTATTTTTTGGTGGTGAAAATAAACCCAAAGCGTGTTGGGGGTGGCTGAATAAAACCAGAAGTGTTGTGGTGGCTGACTTTAAACCCACCCAGTGTTGGGTGGTGACATCAACCAGCAGTGTTGGGGGTGGCTGGCACCCAACCAGCAGTGTTGTGGTGGCTGACATAAAAACCAGCAGTGTTGTAAATGGCGACTTTCAACAGAGGGTTGAGGTGGTTTGACATCAACCAGCAGTGTTTTTTGGGTGGTTTTGACTTTCAAACAGCAGGGGTTGAGGGGGCTGACAAAAAACCAGCAGTGTTGGGGTTTGGCGGACATCAACAGCGTTTTTTGTGGGGGGCGGGACATCAACCAGAGTGTTGGGGGTGAATCAACCAGCAGTTTTGTGGTGGTTAAAATCAACAGAATGTTGTGGTGGCGGGACACCCAAACCCAGCAGTTTTGTGGGGGGCTGCCCATCAACCACAGTTTTGAGGGGCTGACACCCAACCAGGATGTTGTGGTGGCTGACATAAACCAGCAGTTTTGGGGTTTGGCTGACATAAACCGGGCGGGTGTTGGGGGCTGACATAAAGCAGCAGTGTTTTTGGTTTTGGGGGCCTCCCCAGCAGTGTTTTGGTGGCGGAAAATAAACCACCCAGTTTTTGTGAGGGGCTGACTAAACCCAGCAGTTTGAGGGGGCCCTGACATAAACCCAGCAGTTTTGTGGTGGTGAAAATAAACCCCAGAGTTTTTGTGGTGGTGACATCAACCGCAGTGTTGGGGGTGGCTGACATAAAACCCCGCAGTTTTTGGGTGGTGGGGGACGTCAACCAGCAGTGTTTTGGTGGCTGACGTCAACCCCCGGGTGTTGTGGTGGTGCATAAACCCGAAAATTTTTTGTGGTGGCTGACATCAACCGCAAATGTTGTGGGGGGGTGACATAAACCAAAACAGTTTTTGTGGTGGCTGACATAAACCCAGCAGGTTTTTGGGTTTGGACATCAAACCAGCGTTTTTTGGTGGTGACTTCAACGTGTTGTGCTGGCTGACATAACCCAGCAATGATGTTTTGGCTGACAACCTGTGTTGTGGGGGGTGACATCAACCAGCGTGTTGTGGCTGACATCAGCCGTAGTGTTTTTGGGGGCTGCATCAACCAGCGTTTTTGTTGTGGCTGAAATCAACCACCCAGTGTTGTGGTGGCTGACATCAACCACCCAGTGTTGTGGTGGTGACATAAAACCAGCAGTGTTTTTGGTGGCTGCCCATAAACCCCAGTGTGTTGTGGGGGCCCCTGACAAAACCCAGAAATTTTTGGTGGGGGGTGACTCATCCAGCGGGGTTTGGGGTTTGGGGGAATAAAACCAGTAGTTTTGGTGGGGGTTACATCAACCAGTAGTGTTGGGGTTTGGGCTGACTCAACCAGCATTTTGGTTGTGGTGGGGGACATAACCTGCAGTGTTTGTGGGGGGGCTAAAAAAAACCTGCTTGTTGTGGTGGGTGACATCAACCACAATCCAGCTGGTTGATGGTGTTTCGGGGACAAGAGGAACATCATTAAGGTGGTAAGAGGTGACTAGACATGACGTACGGCACGTCTATTGTTGCTGAGATGAGGTCGTTCATATCTTCTTAACCCCCCCCCCCGTTGTTGATGGCTTTGGTTTATTCGGGGGGGGGGGAGAGAGAAGGAAGGGGGCCCCGCTCCTCTGTGGTGATGCCTGCAACTGCTGATTCTGGTACATGTTGGTTAAGGCTGGGGGGGGGACGAACCACCACCCATCAGGACTCAGGGACTGACCATCTATCAGGACTCAGGGGCTGACCAACATCTATCAGGACTCGGGGACTGACCACCACCTATCAGGACTGAGGGACTGACCACCACCTATCATGAATGAGGGTCTGACCACCACCTATCAGGACTGAGGGTCTGACCACCACCTATCAGGACTGAGGGTCTGACCACCACCTATCAGGACTGAGGGACTGACCACCACCTATCAGGACTGAGGGACTAACCAGCACCTATCAGGACCGAGGGACTGACCACCTATCAGGACTGAGGGTCTGACCACCACCTATCAGGACTGAGGGTCTGACCACCACCTATCAGGACTGAGGGTCTGACCACCACCTATCAGGACTGAGGGACTGGCCACCACCTATCAGGACTCAGGGACTGACCACCACCTATCTGGACTCAGCGACTGACCACCACCTATCAGGACTTAGGGACTGACCACCACCTATCAGGACTCAGGGACTGACCACCACCTATCAGGACTCAGGGACTGACCTGGAGTTTACCTGGAGAGAGTTTCGGGGGTCAACGCCCCCGCGGCCCGGTCTGTGACCAGGCCTCCTGGTGGATCAGCGCCTGATCAACCAGGCTGTTGCTGCTGGCTGCACGCAAACCAACGTACGAGCCACAGCCCGGCTGATCAGGAACTGACTTTAGGTGCTTGTCCAGTGCCAGCTTGAAGACTGCCAGGGGTCTGTTGGTAATCCCCCTTATGTGTGCTGGGAGGCAGTTGAACAGTCTCGGGCCCCTGACACTTATTGTATGGTCTCTTAACGTGCTAGTGACACCCCTGCTTTTCATTGGGGGGATGGTGCATCGTCTGCCAAGTCTTTTGCTTTCGTAGTGAGTGATTTTCGTGTGCAAATTCGGTACTAGTCCCTCTAGGATTTTCCAGGTGTATATAATCATGTATCTCTCCTCCTGCGTTCCAGGGAATACAGGTTTAGAAACCTCAAGCGCTCCCAGTAATTGAGGTGTTTTATCTCCGTTATGCGCGCCGTGAAAGTTCTCTGTACATTTTCTAGGTCGGCAATTTCACCTGCCTTGAAAGGTGCTGTTAGAGTGCAGCAATATTCCAGCCTAGATAGAACAAGTGACCTGAAGAGTGTCATCATGGGCTTGGCCTCCCTAGTTTTGAAGGTTCTCATTATCCATCCTGTCATTTTTCTAGCAGATGCGATTGATACAATGTTATGGTCCTTGAAGTTGAGATCCTCCGACATAATCACTCCCAGGTCTTTGACGTTGGTGTTTCGCTCTATTTTGTGGCCAGAATTTGTTTTGTACTCTGATGAAGATTTAATTTCCTCATGTTTACCATATCTGAGTAATTGAAATTTCTCATCGTTGAACTTCATATTGTTTTCTGCAGCCCACTGAAAGATTTGGTTGATGTCCCCCTGGAGCCTTGCAGTGTCTGCAATGGAAGACACTGTCATGCAGATTCGGGTGTCATCTGCAAAGGAAGACACGGTGCTGTGGCTGACATCCTTGTCTATGTCGGATATGAGGATGAGGAACAAGATGGGAGCTAGTACTGTGCCTTGTGGAACAGAGCTTTTCACCGTAGCTGCCTCGGACTTTACTCTGTTGACGACTACTCTCTGTGTTCTGTTAGTGAGGAAAAAATGATGATCATCGACGTCTTTTCCTGTTTATTCCTTTTTAGCGCGCATTTGTGCGCTATTACGCCCTGGTCAACTTGTCGAAGGCATTTTGAACAAAGTATGGTATATATTACATCTGCAATTTTTTTTCCCGTTTTTGTCTTCATAGTGCATTTAGGACTTGTCGTAGTGAATCCAGTAGTTGAGACAGACAGGAGGAGACCTGTTCTAACCCATGTTGCCTGGGTTGTGTAAACTGATGGGTTTCTAGATGGGTGGTGTGATCTTGCTTCTTAGGACCCTTTCAAAAGATTTTTTAATGATTATGGGATGTTAGTGCTTTTGGTCTGTAGTTCTTTGCTGTTGCTTTACTATGCCACCTTTGTGGAGTGAGGTATGTATGTTGTTTTTAGTAACTGAGGGACGACCCCCGTGACCATGTCCCTCTCCATAGGGATTGGAAAAGGCTCGTGATAGGGGCTTCTTGCTGTTCTTGATGAACACAGTGTTTCATGGAGTCTGGCCCTGGGGCAGACGTGCTGGGCATGTCATTTATCGCCTGGTCAGAAGTCATTTGGCGTAAGGATAAACATGGATAGCTTGTGTTAATTCAATTTTGTGCTCTCTCATAAATAATTCATTGTGGTCTTCGACTCTCAGTCTGGTTAGCGGCTTGCTAATAAAATGTGTCATATTGGGACTCTTGAGTAGCTCCACTCATTTCCTTGCTGTCTGTGTAGGACCCATCTTGTTTAAGTAGGGGCCCAATTACGGGACGTTGTTCTCGATTTTGATTTGCATAGGAGAAGAAATACTTTGGGTTTCTTTCGATTTCATTTTATGGCTTTTTTGTTCTTCCCGCGATTCTGACTCCTAAGGTACCAGAACCTATAGGACTCAGGGGACTGATAATTACCTATCAGGATCAGGGACAGAACACATGCCAAGTCTGCTTGGTTGGTTAATGGGGTTTATGGTCTCGATCTACTACACGGGGTCATTAATGGCTGCCACGGTTGGTTAATGGGGGATTAAAGTCTATCTACTACACGAGGGTCATAAGGGCTGCATGGTTGGTTTAATGGGGTTTAAATGTCTATCTACTACACCGAGGGTCATTAAGGCTGCACGGTGGTTAAATGGGGTTTAAAGTCTATCTATACACGAGGGTCATTATAGGTTGTATGTCACTGTTCACCACCAGTCAAGAATATCTGCACCTATGAAGACTGATTAATGTAAACTTACCAGTGTATTATACACTGAGTTATGCTCCTTCAGTGTATATTCACCGATATATATACCTCCTCAGTGTATATACACCGATATATATTACCTCAGTGGATATACACCGGAGATATACACCTTCAGTGTATTTACACAGATGATATTCACTCTCAGTTATATACACCGAGGTGGATATACACCTCTCGTGTATATACAACTGAGATTTACACTTTAAGGATATACACTGTGATATACACCTATCACGTGTATTATACACTGTGATATGCACCTCTCAGTGTATACGCTCCTCTCCCCCCTCCGCACACACTCCCCGCCGCCGCCTGCTCGCACTGTATACATCATCCCCTCGCCCCACCCACACAAAGGTATACCACTAGGATGTATCTATCTAGACATGTTATTATCCCAAGTATGATTATTAGGGACCACAATTTCGCATGATTACCCTCAGGTTTTGCGGAATTTTCGGTCGATTTTATTCTGTGGGATTCCGATGAGGGTGAGAAGTTTTACGAAAAGTTTAGTGGTAATTTTAGAAATGGTAAGTGAGTTTTATATAGATGTTTTTGTTATGTTTTTGAAAGTGTTTGCTGTCTGTGTGTTTGTAGACGTGTGGTTGTGTTGTGTAGCAGTCGTGTGTTGTGTTGTAGCCGACTTGTGGTTGTGTTGTAGAGGACTTTGTGGTTGTGTTGTAGCAGACCTGTAGTTGTGTTGTAGCGACTTGGGGTTGTGTTGTAGCAGACTTGTGGTTGTGTAGTAGCAGACTTGTGGTTGTGTTGTAGCAGACTTGTGGTTGTGTTGTAGCAGACTTGTGGTTGTGTTGTAGCAGACTTGTGGTTGTGTTGTAGCAGACTTGTGGTTGTGTTGTAGCAGACTTGTGGTTGTGTTGTAGCAGACTTGTGGTTGTGTTTGTAGCCAGACTTGTGGTTGTTGTTGTGGCAGACTTGTGGTTGTTGTAGTAGCAGGGACTTGTGGTTGTGTTGTACAGACTTGTGGTTGTGTTGTTGCCAGACTTGTGGATGTGTTGTAGCGCTGTTGTGTTGAGTAGTCGCAGGACTTGTGGTTGGTTGTAGCAGACTTGATGGTTGTGTTGTGCAGTCTTGTGGTTGTGGTTGTTGTAGCAGACTTGTGGTTGTGTTGTAGCAGACATGTGGGGTGTAGTAGGCAGATTGTGGGTTGGGTTGGGTGCAGACTTGGGGTTGTGTTGTTAGCAGACTTGTAGTTGTGTTGTAGCAGACGTGTGGTTGTGTTGTAGCAGACTTGTGGTTTGTGTTGTTGTAGAGACTTGTGGTTTGTGTTGATAGCAGGGAACTTGTGGTTGTGATTGTTTGTAGCAGACTTGTGGTTGTGTTGTAGCAGACTTGTGGTTGTGTTTGTTAGCAGACTTGTGGTTGTGTTGTAGAGACTTGTGATTGTGTTTGTAGCAGACTTGTGGTTTGTGTATGTAGCAGGACTTGTGGGTGTGTTGTTGCAGACTTGTGGTTGTGTTGTTGCTGATTGTGGTTGTGTCGTCGCAGACTTGTGGTTGTGTTGTAGCTGACTTGTGGTTGTGTTGTAGCAGACTTGTGGTTGTGTTGTAGCAGACTTGTGGTTGTGTTGTAGCAGACTTGTGGTTGGTAGTTGCAGACTTGTTGGGTGTAGTTGTAGCAGACTTGTGGTTGTGTTGTAGCAGACTTGTGGTTGTGTTGTAGCAGACTTGTGGTTGTGTAGTAGCAGACTTGTGGTTGTGTTGTAGCAGACTTGTGGTTGTGTTGTAGCAGACTTGTGGTTGTGTTGTAGCAGACTTGTGGTTGTGTTGTAGCAGACTTGTGGTTGAGTAGTAGCAGACTTGTGGTAATGTGTTGTAGCAGACTTGTGGTTGTGTTGTTGCAGACTTTTGGTGGTTGTGTTGTAGCAGACTTTGTGGTTGTGTTGTAGCAGACTTTGGTGGTGTTGTAGCAGACTTGTGGTTTGTTGTAGCAGTTTGTGGTTGTTGTTTGTAGCAGACTGGTTGGTTGATGTAGTAGCAGACTGGGGTTGTGTTTGTAGAAGACCTTGTGGTTGTGTTGTAGCAGACTTGTGGTTGTGTTGTTGCAGACTTGTGGTTGTGTTGTAGCGATTTTGGGGTGGTTGTGTTGAAGCTGACTGGGGAGGTGTGTAGTGGCAGACTTTGGTTAGTGTTGTAGCAACTTGGGGTTGTGTAGTAGTGACTTGTGGTTGTGTTCGCGTCGCACGCTCACGCGCGCGCGCGCGCGGCGCGTCCGTTGTCGCACTCGCTCCAGCCGCGCGCGGTTGCCCTGTAGTTGCACTGCCTACGTGTGGTTGTGTTGTAGCAGACTTGTGGTTGTGTAGTAGCAGACTTGTTGGTTGGTGTTGTAGCTGACTTGTTGTGTTGTAGCAGCTTGTGGTTGTGTTTGAAGACTTGTTGTTTTGTAGCAGACTTGTGTTTTGTAGCGACTTGTGGTTGTGTTGTAGCAAACTTGTAGTTGTGTTTTTGTAGCGACTTGTGATTGTGTTGTAGACTTGTTGTGTTGTAGCAGGACTTGTAGTTGTGTTGTGCCTCGCAAAACTTGTGGTTGTGTTGTAGCTGATTGTGGTTGTGTTGTAGAATGTTGTGTTGTTGCAGACTTGTGGTTGTGTAAGTTTGCAGACTTCTGTGAGTTGTGTTGTAAGAAGGACTTGTTGTTCTGTGTTGTAGCTGACGTGTTGTGTTGTAGCAGGACTTGTGGTTGTGTTGTAGCAGACGTGTTGTTTTGTAGCAGACTTGTTGGTGTGTTGTAGCAGACTTGTGGTTGGTGTTGTAGCAGACTTGTGAATTGTGTTGTAGCAGAATTGTGGGTAGTGTGGTAGCAGACTTGTGGTGTGTTGTAGCAGCCTTGTGGTTGTGTTGTAGCGACTTGTGGTTGTGTTGTAGCAGACATGTTGTTTTGTAGCAGACTTGTGGTTGTGTTGTAGCAGACTTGTGGTTGTGTAGTAGCAGACTTGTGGTTGTGTAGTAGCAGGACTTGTGGTTGTGTTGTAGCGACTTGTGGTTTGTGTAGTAGCAGACTTGTTGGTTGTTGTGTAGTAGCAGACTTGTGGTTGTGTAGTAGCAGGGACTTGTGGTTGTGTTGTAGCAGACTTGTGGTTGTGTGTAGCAAAACTTGGGTTGTGTTGTAGCAGACTTGTGGTTGTGTAGTAGTTGAATGTGGTTGTGTAGTGGCAGGACTTGTGGTTGTGTAGTAGCAGACTTGTGGTTGTGTTGTTGTTAGCTGGAATTTGGTTGTGTTGTATGCATACTTGTGTTTGTTGTGCATGGAATTGTGGTTGGGTTGTAGCAGACTTGTGGTTGTGTTGTAAGCAGACTTGTGGTTGTGGTTGTAGCAGACTTGTGTTGTGTTTGTAGCAGACTTGTGGTTGTGTTGTGCGACTTTGTGGTTGTGTTGTAGCCAGATTTTTGGTTGTGTTGTGCAGACTTGTTGTTTTGTAGGGAGATTGTGGTTTGTGTGTAGCAGACTTGTTGTTGTGTTAATAGCAGACTTGTGGTTGTGCTGTGGAAGAACTTGTTGTTTTGTTGGCTGCTTGTTGTGTTGTAGCAGACTTGGTGGTGTGTTGTAGCAGACTTGTGGTTTTGTAGTAGAGACTCTGTGATTGTGTTGAGACTTGTTGTTGTTGTATGCAGACTTGTAGGTTGTGTTGTAGCAGATTGTAGTGTGTTGTAGGCAGACTTTGTGGTTGTGTTAGCAGACTTGTGGTTGTGTTGTAGAGATTTGTGGTTGTGTTGTGGCAGACTTGTTGTTTTGTAGGTGAATTGTGGTTGTATGGTGTAGCAGACTTGTTGTTGTGTTATAGCAGACTTGTGGTTAGTGCTTGTGAAGACTTGTTGTTTTGTAAGAGATTGTTGTGTTGTAGCAGACTTGTGGTTGTGT
Source organism: Cherax quadricarinatus (assembly GCF_026875155.1). Taxonomy (NCBI): domain Eukaryota; kingdom Metazoa; phylum Arthropoda; class Malacostraca; order Decapoda; family Parastacidae; genus Cherax; species Cherax quadricarinatus. The sequence continues at coordinate 12,409,192 of NC_069452.1, forward strand.
TGTGGAAGACTTGTTGTTTTGTAGCAGACTTGTTGTGTTGTAGCAGACTTGTGGTTGTGTTGTAGCAGACTTGTGGTTTTGTTGTAGCAGACTTGTGATTGTGTTGTAGACTTGTTGTGTTGTAGCAGACTTGTAGTTGTGTTGTAGCAGACTTGTGGTTGTGTTGTAGACTTGTTGTGTTGTAGCAGACTTGTGGTTGTGTTGTAGACTTGTGTTTTGTAGCAGCTTTGTGGTTGTGTTGTAGCAGACTTGAGGTTGTGTTGTAGTCGGACTTTGTGGTTGTGTTGTAGCAGATTGTGGTTTGTTGTTGAGACGTGTTGTGTTGTAGAGACTTGTGGTTGTGTTGTAGCGGACGTGGCGCCGCGCGCGCTTGCGTCACTGCACCTCTCCGACTTGTGATTGTGTTGTGTTGTAGCAGGGACTTGTGGTTGGGTTGTAGCAGATTGTGGTTTGTTTCTACCGAGACAGTCACGCGCGCGCCCGCGCGCGCTTGTAGCAGATGTTGTGTTGCACCATTCTGGTTGTGTTGTAGAGACTTGTGGTTGGTGTTGTACCAGACTTGTTTGTGTTGTAGCCAGAATTGTGGCGTGTGTCGCGCCGCTCTCCAGACTGTTTGTAGCAGACTTGTGTTCTGTAGTAGATTAATTAACAGGGTTAATTGTATAAAGTTGGTAGAATTACCGACAATATGTAAAGTAAAAGGACACAAGTTGCTACTAATGTGAACAATTTATTGTGGCAACGGTTCGCTCTCCAGGAGCTTTATCAATCCATTACAAACAATACATGGAACGAGGGTTATATAAGGCTCAGAGTGAGGTGAATACTAGTGAGTACCATTCTCGCTCTGTTCTCTAGTGGTTGTAGTAGTAGTTGTAGTAGTAGTAGTGGTAGTGACAAAAAGTAATACAATATGTAGAGCATTTATTCGGACATGAGTAAAAGGATTTAAAGCATTACTTGGGTAACATAAAAATGGTTGGACAAATATAGACTGGAAGGAGGCGGTTGTTCAGTGTTCACTCTCTGTGGCTTTTGTGTAGTATAAACAGGAGAGGACATGTGATGCAGGGTTTACGTTTTCAGGAGGATTCTTGCTAAGGACTCGGAGATGGTGAAGCTGCCGTTGTTTTGTTTATTGTTTTCGAAACAGCGACAGTGCTGAGTCAAGGCTTTGCGTGTGCGGAAATTAGTTTCTTTTATCAATAAGTGGGGCGTCTCTGATTTCATAAGATGATTGGTGGAATTTCGGTGTGGTACACAGGCGTTGTTTAAGTTGTCGTTCCTACATGCGTATATGGTTCATTGAGGCGGGTGTCGTGGTTTCTTGCTGTTTCACCTACGTTAGATCTTGTCCAGCCTCCACAGGGTATTGTGTAAAACACCTGCATTGACGGGTTCGTGGATGCTTGCGGTTTTGTCCCCCTAGTTAGGATACTTTATTGAAGTGGTAGATGCGAGGCGACTCTGGTGTTAGCTTGTGATGTACTTTTGGGAGGTCGTTTAGTGCAACCTGGCCTGTGGTTTTTAGTTGGGTTGGCACACGTCCACACACCGGGCGCTGTTGTTTTTTTTTTTGGGTTGTGGGTTTATTTGGTGTTGTTTGTGTTGGGTTTTTTTAGTATATCCTCCCCCTCCCGCCCTCGCCCCCCCCCCCTGTGGGGTACTTTGCCCCCCCTGGGTGCATTTGTTCTGGTTTTGGGTGTTTTTTTTTTTTTGTGGAAGATTATGACTTGTTGGGGAGCTCGGTGTTGATGCGTGGAGAATTGATGATCTGAAGAGCTCTTTTCTTGCAGTTTTGATGAAAAAAGACGGAAATTGTAACTCAGTGAATGTTTGGTGGAATGTAGACATTCCTGGTCAAGAAACTCAGGACTACAATTCGGTAAGCTCTAGGAAAAACCGATGATGAAGCCTCTTTTGGTCTTGGTATTTGATGGATTAGAAGTGTGTGAGATCATTGTTATTGGTTGGGGTTCGTTAATCTTAATTTAGGTTGTTGTCTACTTTGTGATTGAGGACGTCGCAGGAAAAGGTAGAGTGTCATTGGACTTTCTTCTAGTGTAAAACTGAATCGCTGGTCAACTGCGTTGAGCCTTGCCTTGAGATCCCGTACATCCAAAACGTTTTGGAGTTATTACGAGGACATCGTCACGTAACGTAACCAAGTGACGCTTGAAGGTATGATGTTGGCGAAGTGTTCGGACTTCTTGGATGTTCCAAGTATTTAAGTTGGGCTACAGGGACGGACTGTTTGGGGGACTCCATTCCCATGCCGTAGGTTTGTTTGTAGAGCTGGTTATTGAAGGAAAAACAGTGAAGTTAACACAGGGGGATAGTTCAATCAAGTCAACAAATTCCGGGAAGGTAAAGGGAGATTAAGGTCTGGTTGACTTTACGTCGGTAGAACCTCGATGGCTTTTTGGTAGGTCCTTTTGTGAAGAGGGAAGTCACATCCAAAACTGCTTAGTTTCTTGTAGGATGGAGAGGTTACTGTTTTTCTTCAATATACAAGCTCTACCAAACAAAACCTACGGATGGGTATGGGGTCACCAATAAGTGCCGTCCTAGCCAACTTAAACATGGAACACCTACGGTCCGAACATCGCCAAAATCCATCCTTTCAAGGTCACTTGGTTACGTTTACGTGGACGATGTCCTCGTAATTACTCCAAAACGTTTTGTTTGACGGGATCTTCAGGCAAGGCTCAACGCAGTGGAACCAGCGATTCAGTTTACACTAGAAGAAGAGTCCAATGACAAGTTACCTTTCCTCGACGGTCTCATTCACAAAAGTAGACAACAACCTAAGTTTTCAAGTTTATCGGGAACCCACCTTTAAAAATGATCTCACACACTTCTATTCCAGTCAAGATACTAAGACCAAAAAGAGGCATATCATCGGGTTTTCCTAAGGAGCATACCGAATTTGTAGTCCTGAGTTTTCTTGTCGAGGAATTTACTTACCATTCTCCCAAACATTCACTGAGTTTACAATTTCCTTTTTTTTCATCAAAGGGACTGCAGAAAAGAGCTCTCAGATCATCAGGCTCCACGCATCAACACCGCTCCCAACAAAAGTCATATATTCTTCCCAACAGCCAACCCCGCGGCCATGCACTAAAAAAGTCTCAAAAGTACTTTCACAAGCTAACACCCAGAGTGCCTCGCTTCTACCACTTCAATTAAAGATCTAACCAGGACAAAACCCAACGCACACGAACCAGGTCAATGCAGGAGAGTTTACACTATAACACTGTGGACGGCACCGCGCGCGCCTCAATCGCCTCGACGCCTCCGCGCTCCCGGTGCTCTCACAGCAAGAAAACTAGACACCGCCTCAATGAACACATATACGCATGTAGGGAACGGACAACTTAAACAACGCCTGTGTACAACACCGAAATTTCCACCATTCATCTTATGAAATTCAGAGTACGCCCAATTTGTGATAAAAGAAGAAACTAATTTGCCGCACACGCAAGTGCTTTGAATCAGCATGATCGCCCTGTTTCGAATACAATTAAACAAACAACGGCAGCTTCACCATCCCGAAGTATCTTAGCAAAGAATCCTCCTGGAAAACAGTAAACCCTGCATTCACATAGTTCTCCCTGTTTATACACAAAAGCCACAGAGAGTGAACCATGAAACATCCTGCTCATTCAGTCTATATTTTGTCAACATAATTTTAAGTTACCAAAGTAATAGCGTTTATATCCTTATACTCATGTACGAATTAATTGCTCTCTACCATATGGTATTACTTTTGGTCACTACCTACTACTTCTACTACTATACTACTACTTCCACTAGTGATTCGAATGGTACCCTCACTAGTATTCACCTCACTCTGAGCCTTTATATACCTCTGTGTCCCAGGTATTGTTGGTAATGCTTTGATAAAGCTCCTTGGAGAGCGAAAACGTTGCCACAAATAAATGTCACATTAGTTGCACTTGTGTCCTTTTACTTTACAAGGGTTTAATTGTTTAGTATAAACAGATCCAGCAGGTTCCCCCGTCGTTGGTGGTGTCACTGCCCCCCCCCCCCCCCCCACCCCTGGACAGTTGTGTCACAGACTGTGTTGTGTCTCAGACTGTGTTGTGTCACAGACTGTGTTGTGTCACAGACTGTGTTGTGTCACAGACTGTGTTGTGTCACAGACTGTGTTGTGTCACAGACTGTGTTGTGTCACAGACTGTGTTGTGTCCAGAAGGAGTTGTGTACTGACTGTGTTGTAGTCACAGACTGGTGTTGTGTACAGACTGTGTTGTGTCAACAGACCTGTGTTTGTGTCACAGACTGTGTTGTGTCACAGACTGGGTTCTGTCACAGACTGTTGTGTCACAGACTGGGTTGTGTCACAGACTGTATTATGTCACAGACTAGTTTGTGTCACAAACCGGGTTGTGTCACAGACTGGGTTGTCAGAGACTATTATGTCACAGACTGTGTTGTGTCACAGACTGGATTGTGTCACAGACTGCTCCAGAGAGCAGTTCAGAACAACCTCCTGGAAGTCTTCTGACTCAAGATTTCCAGTTAGTGAATTTCTGTTTATTTCGCTAAAATTAAAGTCCCCTAGAATTACTGTGTTATCGTGAATTGTGGCCTGCACGTTGCAGTACCATCTCAGACACAACCTACCCAACATTCTGGCCTGCACCGTGCAGTACCATCTCAGACACAACCTACCCAACATTCTGGCCTGCACCGTGCAGTTACCTTCTCAGACAACCTAATCCCCAACATTCTGCCTGCAACGTGCGGTACCATCTAGACACAACCTACCCCACCATTCTGGCCTGCCACCGTGCAGACCATCTCAGAACAACATACCACATTTGGCCTGCACCGTGCAGTACCATCTCAGACACAACCTACCCAACATTCTGGCCTGCACCGTGCAGTACCATCTCAGACAACCTACCCAACATTCTGGCCTGCACCGTGCAGTACCATCTCAGACACAACTACCCCTTCAACATTTATGGCCTGCACCATGCAGTACCATTCAGACACAACTGCCGACATTCGGGCCTGCACCGTGCAGTACCATCTCAGACACAACCTACCCAACATTCTGGCCTGCACCGTGCAGTACCATCTCAGACACAACCTACCCAACATTCTGGCCTGCACCGTGCAGTACCATCTCAGACAAAACCCACCCAACTTTGGCCTGCACCGTGCAGTCCCATCTCAGATCAACCAAACCCAACATTTTGGCCTGCACCGTGCAGTACCATCTCAGACACAACCTACCCAACATTCTGGCCTGCACCGTGCAGTACCATCTCAGACACACACTCCCCACTTCTGGCTGCCCCGGGTCCCAGTACCATCTCAGACACAACCTACCCAACATTCTGGCCTGCACCGTGCAGTACCATCTCAGACACAACCCACCCAACATTCTGGCCTGCACCGTGCAGTACCATCTCAGACACAACCTACCCAACATTCTGGCCTGCACCGTGCAGTACCATCTCAGACACAACCTACCCAACATTCTGGCCTGCACCGTGCAGTACCATCTCAGACCCCAACCTAACCAACATTCTGGCCTGCACGGTGCAGTACCATCTCAAAACCACACCTGCCCAAATTGGCCTGCACCATGCAGTCCCAAATCTCAGACACAAACCTCCCAAATTTGGCCTGCACCGTGCAGTACCATCTCAGACAAACCTCCCAACTTCTGGCCTGCACCGTGCGTCCATCTCAGACACAACCTCCCAACATTCTGGCCTGCACTTTGCAGTTTCCATCTCAGACAAAACCCAACATTCTGGCCTGCACGTGCAGTACCATTCAGACAAAAACCCTACCCAACATTCTGGCCTTGCACCGTGGAGTACCATCTCAGGCAAAACCACCCAAATTTGGGGCCTGCCCCGTGCAGTCCCAATCTCAGACAAAACCCCCCAACATTTGGCTGCACTCGTCAGTACCATCTCAGACACAACTACCCAACATTCTGGCCTGCCCTTTGCAGAAACCATTTCGGCAAAACCCCCAACATTCGGGCCCTGCACCGTGCGTACATTCAGAAAACCGCCCAAATTATGGCTGCAGTGCGTACATCTCAGACAAAACCACCAACTTCTGGCCTGACGTGCAGTCCATTCAGACACAAACTGCCCAACATTCGGGCCCTTGCACCGTGCAGTACCATCTCAGACACAGCCTTTCAACATTCTGGCCTGTACCGTGCAGTACCATCTCAGACAAACTACAAAACATTCGGGCCCCCCCTGCACCGTGCATCCATCTCAGACACAACCTCCCCAAATTCGGGCCCTCACCGTGCATTCCATTCAGACACAACCCCCCAACATCTGGTCCCCGGGTCAGACCATTCAACATAACCCCACCCAACCTGGCCGGCCGTATCCCATCTCAACAAAACTACCACTTTTGGGCCCTGCACGTGAGTACCATTCAGAAACAACAAAACCAAACCCTTGGCCTGCCCCTGCAGACCATCTAGACCAACCAACCACTTTGGGCCTGCCCCTGGTACCATCTCAGACAACCTCCCCAACATTCGGGCCTGCACTGCAGTACCATCTCAGACACAACCCCCAACATTTGGCCTGCCTTGCAGACATTTGACACAACCCCCCAAAATTTGGCCTGCACCGTGCAGTACCACTCAGACACAACCCCCCCAACTTCTGGTGCACGGTGCAGTACATTCAGACACAATTTCCCCAACATTTTTCCCTGCACCTGCGTACCATTCAGCAAAACCCCCCAACTTTGGGCCTCACTGCAGTCATCTCAGACACCCTACCCAACTTTTGGCCTGCCCCTTGCAGTACCATTCAGACACAACCACCCAAATTCGGGCCCTGCACCGTGCCAGAACATCTCAGCCCAAAACCCCCCCCAACTTTGGCCTGCACTGCAGTCCCCTTCCAGACAAACCCCCCAACTTTTTTCCTGCACTGCAACCATTAGACACAACCTCCCCCAACTTCGGGCCCTGACCGGCAGTCCCATCTCAAAAAAAACCACCCAACTTCTGGCCTGCCCCTGGTACCATCTAGAAACCCCCAACTTTCGGCCTGCACCGTGCGTCCATCTCAGACAAAACCCCCCCAAACATTCGGGCCTGCACGTGCTACCATTCAGACACAACCCCCCCAAACATTCTGTTTACCGTGCAGCCCATCCAGGCAAACCCCCAACTTCTGGCCTGCACGTGAGTACCATCCAGACAAACCCCCAACATTTGGCCTGACCGGGCAGTACATCTAGAAAAAACCCACCAACATTCTGGCCTGCCCGTGCATACACTCAACCAACCTGCCCCCATTCTGGCCTGCCCCGTGCAGTACCATCCAGACAAAAACCTCCAACTTTCTGGCCGCCCCGTGCAGTACCATCTCGACAAACCCCCAACATTTGGTTGACCGTGCTCCCACTCAGACCAACCCCCCACATTCGGGCCTGCACGGGGAGTCCCCTCTCAGACAAAACCCCCCAAAACTTCGGCCTGCACGTGCAGTACCTCTCAGAAAAAACCCCCAACTTTGGGCCCTGACCGTGCAGTACCATTCAGCACAATTTCCCCCAAATTCGGCCTGCCCGTGAGACATTGGACAAACCACCAACTTTCGGGCCTGCACGGCAGACCATCTCAAAAACCCCACCCACCCCCCCCCCCCCCCCCCCCCCTTTGGGCCCTGCCCCGTGCAGTACATCTCGCAAACTACCCAACTTTTGGCCTGCCCTGCAGTACCATCTAAAAAAACCCCCCAAACTTTTGGGCCTCCGGTGCGTACCTCTCAGAAAAAACCACAAATTTCCGCCCACCGTGCAGTCCCATTCGCACAACCTTTAAAATTCTGCCGCCCCGTGCAGTACATCTAGCACAACCAAAACAACATTCTGGCCTGCAGTCGTACCACTCAGACAAAACCCCTCCAAAACTTTTGGCCTGCCCGTGCAGCCCCTCTCAACAAAACCACCCCATTCTGCCCGCCCCTGCGTACCATTCGCCCAAACCCCCCACATTTGGGCCGCAGGGGCGTACCATCTCAGACACAACCCCACCCACTTTTGGGCCCGCACCTTGCAGTACCATCTCAGCCACAACCTCCCAACATTCTGGCCGGGCACCGTGCAGTCCCATCTCAGCAAAACCCTTTACAATTTTCTGCCTGCACGTGCGTCCATTAGAAACAAAAACCCAACTTTCGGCCTCCCGGGTGCAGTACCTTCAAACAACTTTACATTTCTGCCTGCACCGTGCGTCCCATCTCGACACAACCACAAATTCTGCCGACGGCAGTCCTTCAGCCCCAACCTCCCCAAACATTCGGGCCTGCACCGGCAGTACATCTCAGAACAATTTTAAAATTCTCCTGTACCGTGCGACCATCTCGACCAACCTCCCCAACTTTCGGCCTGCACCTGCAGTACAATCTCGACACAACCCCCCAACATTCTGGCCCCCCCGTTTTTTTCCACCCCTTTGGGGGGGGGGCCCCAAACCCCCCCCTCCCCAAATTCTGGCCGCCCGGCAGTCCCCTCAGACAAAACCTACCCAACATTTGGCCTCACCGTGCAGCCCCATCCAGACAAAAAACCACCCAACATTCTGGCCTGCACCGTGCAGTCCCATTAACACATCCTCCCCAACCTCGGCCCTGCACCGTGCAGTACCATCTCAGACAAAACCCCCAACCAACTTCTGGCGCACCGTGCGTACCACCAGCAAAACCCGCCCATTCTGCCTGCTGGTGCATACCATCTAGACAAAACCCTCCCCAACTTCGGGCCCTGCACCGTGCGTACCATCTAGAATCCCCCCCAAACATTCTGGCCCCCGGTGCAGTACCATTCTTTCACAAACCTGCCCAACAGGCCTACACCGTGCAGTACATCTCAACAAACCCTACCCAAATTTTGGGGGCCTAAAACCTGCAGACCTCTCCAGACAAAAAAAGCCGTGCCCGTGCAGCCCTTTCAGAAACAATACCAAACTTGGTAAACGGGATTATGAAATTAAAATTTGGAGTGGAATTAGGACAAATAGAAAATTTTGTGAGTGGGGGGATTAGAAAATAAAAATTTGGGAGTGAGTAATTGGAAAAAAAAATTGGTGGGTGGTAATTTAAAAATAAAAAATTGGGAGGTGGGTTTAATTAAAAAAAAATAAATTTGGGAGGTTAGTACTTTTAGAAAATAAAAAATTTTGGGTGACGTGAGTACCCTTTTGCAAAAACCCCCCCTAATTGGGGGGCCTGCCCGTGAGTACATTAAAAAACCTCCCCAAAATTGGGTGCCGGCGTAATTCAGAAAAAACCAAAACCCAACTTTTGGCTGCATGTGAGACTATTTTCCGACAAAAACGCCAATTTTCGGGCCCTGCAGTATACCATTCCCCAAAAACCCCCCCAACTTTGGCCTGCCGGTGCGTCCCTGTCAGACACAACCTTCCCAAATTCTTCCCTGCCCGTGAGTCCCTTTCAGGCAAAACCCTACCTAACTTTTGGGCCCGCACTCATCCATCTCAGCACCCCTCCCACATTCTGGCCTGCCCCTTTGCAGTCCCATCTCAGAAAAAACCCCCCCAACATTCTGGCCTGCACCGTGCAGTAACTCTCAGCCCAAAAACCCACCCAACATTGGGGCCGCACCTTCAAACCATCTCAACACAACCCACCCCAACATTCTATCCTGCACGGTGCGTCCCAAAGTGAGACAAAAACCACCCAACATTCGGCCTGCACCGTGCAGTACCATTCAGACACAACCTACCCAACGTTTCTGGCCCTGACCGTGCAGTACCTCCAACACATCCTACCAAATTCTGGCCTGCACCGTGGTACCTCTCAGAAAAACCCCCCCAAACATTCTGGCCTGCACGTGCAGTCCATCTCGAACAACCCACCCAACATTTTCCCTGTCCCGTGCAGTACCATCTCGGGCAAAACCTGCCCAACATTTGGCCTGCACATGCAGTCCATCTCAGACACAACCCACCCAACTTAGGGGCCTGTACGGCAGACCATTGAGACAACCCCCCAACATTCTGGCCTGCCCCCGTGAGTACTACTCAGACCAACCTCCCCATTCGGCCTGCCCGTGCGTACCTCTCAACACAACCCCCAAACTTTTGGGCCGCACCTGCAGTACCATCTCAGACACAACCCCAACATTAGGATTGCACCGTGCAATACCATCCAGACACAACCCCCCCAATTTTGGCTGCACTCAGTACATTCGACAAAACCCTCCCAAATTTGGCCTGCACCCGTGCAGTACCATCTCAGACACAAGTTACCCAACGTTCGGCCTGTACCGTGCAGTACCATCTCGCCCAAAATTCCCCATCATTCGGGCCCTGCACCGTTAGCACCATATGAGACAAAACCTACCGAACTTCTGGCCGCCCCGTGCGTCCATCCAGACCAACCCCCCCCACTTTGGCCTGCACGTGCGTACCATTTTCACCCACAACCCCCCCCAAACATTTGCCTGCCCCGTGCAGATATTTTTCAGGCACAACCTCCCCAACTTCTGGCCTGCACCAGCAATCATCTAAGCACAACCTGCCCAACTTTCGGCCACACGGGGCGTACCAAACTAACCCAAAACCCTTTAATATTCTCCCCTTTCCCCGGCAGTACCATCTGACACAACCTTTACATTTTCTGCCTGCCCGTGCAGGGGCATCTGGAACAACTAACCCAACATTCTGGCCTGCACCGTGCAGTACCATTCAGACAAAACCTCCCCAAATTCTGGCCGCACCGTGCATACCCTCTCAAAAAAAACCCACCCATCATTCTGCCCGCACCGTGCAGTACCATCTCACCCAAACCCCCCCGCATTCGGCCGACCGTGCAGTACCATTCAGACACAACCCCCCGCATTCTGGCCTGCCCTTGCAGTACCTTCAGCCACAACCTCCCCAATTCTGGCCCTGCCCCGTGCAGTCCATCTCAGACACAATTTCACAACATTCTCGCCTGCACCGTCCCATCCCATGGGGGCAAACTACCCCCTTTCGGGCCTACACGGGATCCCATTCAGCCCAAAATTTTAAAAATATTCTCCCCTGCCCCGTGCAGTCCCATCTCAGAACAACCTTTCAATATTCTCGCCGCACGTGCAGTACCATCTCAGACCAACCTACCAAATTCGGGCCGCACCGTGCAGTCCCATCCAAAAACACCTTTACAATTTTTTAACCTGTACTGCGTACCATCTCAACGAAACTCCCCAACATTGGGCCGCACCGTGCAGTACAATTCAGACAAAAACCTCCCCAATTCTGGCCGCACCGGCAGTCCCATCTAGAACAACCACCAACATTCTGGCGCCCCCGGCATACCCATCTCAGACACAACCTACCCAACTTCGGGCCCTGCACCGTGCAGTACCATTCAGACAAACCCTGCCCCAATTCTGGCCGCCCCGTGCAGTCCCTTTCTCGCACAACCGCCCCATTCTGGCCCACCGTGGGTACCATCTCGGCACAACCTGCCCAAAATTTGGTGACCGGCAGTACCATCTCAGACACCCCTCCCCAAAATTCTGGCCTGCCCCGTGCAGTCCCCATTCAACCAAACCCTGCCCAACATTCTCGTGCACCGTGCGACATCTCGACACAACCCCCCAAACATTCTGGCCGGCACCGTGCAGTACCATCTCAGACACACCTACCAACATCTGGCCTCGCCGTGCAGTACCCTCGACACAACCTACCCAAACTTTTGGCCTGCACCGTGCAGTACCATCTCAGACAAAACCCGCCAACTTCTGGCCTGCACCGTGCAGTACCATCCTAGACACCCCCCCCAACATTCTCCCCTGCACCGTGCGTACCATCCAGACACAACCTCCCCAATCTGGCCTGCCCCCGTGCGACCATCTCAACAAACCTACCCAACTTCGGGCCCTGCGCCGTGCGTACCATCTCAGACAAACCCTCCCCCAAACATTTGGCCGCCCCGTGCAGTCCCATCTCGACAAAACCCTACCCAACATTTGGCTGCCCGTGCAGTCCCATCTCAGACAAAACCTCCCCAACATTTGGCCTGCAGTGATACCATCTCAGACACAACCTACCAACATTCTCGCCTGCCCCGGGCAGTACCATCTCAGACCAACCTGCCCAACATTCGGGCCCTGCACCTGCAGTACCATCTCAGACAAACCTCCCCAACATTCTGGCCTCGCCGTGCAGTCCACTCAGACAAACCTCCCCAATTTTTCTGGCCTCCCACCGTGGTACCATCTCAGACAAACCTACCCAAATTCTGGCCTGCGCCGTGCGTACCATTCAGACACAACTCCCCCAACTTCGGGCCCTGCACCGTGCAGTCCCATCTCGACACAACCACCCAACATTTGGTGCCCCGGGAGTACCATTCAGACAAAACCTACCCAATTTTGGCCTGCACCGTGCAGTACCATCTCAGACACAACCTACCCAACATTCTGGCCTGCACCGTGCAGTACCATCTCAGACACAACCTGCCCAACATTCTGGCCTGCACCGTGCAGTACCATCTCAGACACAACCTGCCCAACATTCTGGCCTGCACCGTGCAGTACCATCTCAGACACAACCTGCCCAACATTCTGGCCTGCACCGTGCAGTACCATCTCAGACACAACCTGCCCAACATTCTCCACCTGACTCTCCACACTGTATATATTCTGGTAGTTTTTACCAGGCACTTCTGTTTGCGACTTGATGAAGTCCGCTGTGTGGGCGAAACGTTGTCAGTGAAAGATAGCATTATATTGTTTCCCCATGGTGTGGGTATTTATACCATTTATCACCAGTAGGATCTGGCTTGTGTGGGCCAGTAGGCCTTCTGGAGTGCTCCTGCTGTTATGTTCTTAAGAGCTCTTATAGTGTGTCAAAAATGGGTTGTTGATGTGGCTACTGGACGTTGACTTTCTCTACTTATAGTTCTGCGGATTGTTGCTTCTTACTCCTGCATCTTCTTTGTCCCTGTCTACTTTTTCTTTGCAGTCTCTTGCCTCTCTCTCTCTCTCCCCTGTTCTCCTCCCTCTCCTCTCTCTCTCTCTCTCTCTCTCTCTCTCTCTCTCTCTCTCTCTCTCTCTCTCTCTCTCTCTCTCTCTCTCTCTCTCTCTCTCTTCTCTCTCTCTCTCTCTCTCTCTCTCTCTCTCTCTCCCCCCTGTTCTCCTTCCTCTCCTCTCTCTCGGGCTGTCTCCCGTAAAAAGAATTTAAATCTTATTAAGGAATTCCCATCAAGTCGCTACCACCAGCCTCTGTACACACACACACACACACACACACACACACAGGATCCATTCACAGCTTTAAGCAAAGGTATGATAAAGTTCATAGTGCAGGGAGAGTGACCCAGTAGCGACCAGAGAAGAGGCGGGGCCAGGAGCTATGAATCGACTCCTGCAACCACAACTAGGTGAGTACACACACACACACACACACACACACACAGATGGGACACAGTAACAAGGGGTCACATTTGGAAGTTGAAGACTCAGATGAGTCACAGGGATGTTAGGTAGTATTTCTTCAGTCACAGAGTTGTCAGGACGTGGAATAGCCTAGCAAGTGATGTAGTGGAGGCAGGATCGATACATAGCTTTAAGAAGAGGTATGATAAAGCTCATGGAGCATGAAGAGTGACGTAGCGACCAGTGAAGAGAGCTGTGACTCGACCCTTACAACCACGATTAAGTGAGTCCAATCACAGCAAAGACTTGAGTCTTATTTCAAATCCTCGTAGAGCCACTTAAAACTAAATGAGTGAGCAAGCCAGGGAGCACCCTGCCTGGAGGGTGTTCCGGGGGTCAGCGCCCCCGCGGCCCTGTCCGTGACCAGACCTCGTGTTGCATCACAGCCTGATCAACCAGGTTCTTACTGCTGGCCTCACGTAAACCAACGAAGGAACCACAGCCCGGCTGGTCAGGTACTGTGTGTCTGTCCAGTGCCTTCTTAAAGACAGCCAGGGGTTTTGATGATAGTCAGGGGTCTTGAAGACAGCCAGGGGTCTTGATGATAGTCAGGGGTCTTGAAGACAGCCAGGGGTCTTGATGATAGTCAGGGGTCTTGAAGACAACCAGGGGTCTTGAAGACAGCCAGGGGTCTTGAAGACAACCAGGGGTCTTGACACCCAGGTGTCTTGAAGACAGCCAGGGGTCTTGAAGACACCCAGGAGTCTTGAAGACAGCCAGGGGTCTTGAAGACACCCAGGAGTCTTGAAGACAGCCAGGGGTCTTGAAGACAGCCAGGGGTCTTGAAGACAACCAGGAGACTTGATGATAGTCAGGGGTCTTGAAGACAGCCAGGGGATTTGATATCCAGGTGTCTTGAAGACAGCCAGGGGTCTTGAAGACAGCCAGGGGTCTTGAAGACAACCAGGAGTCTTGAAGACAGTCAGGGGTCTTGAAGACAGCCAGGGGACTTGATAGTCAGGGGTCTTGAAGACAGCCAGGAGACTTGATGATAGTCAGGGGTCTTGAAGACAGCCAGGGGTCTTGAAGACAGCCAGGGGTCTTGAAGACAACCAGGAGTCTTGAAGACAGCCAGGGGTCTTGAAGACAGCCAGGGGTCTTGAAGACAACCAGGGGTCTTGATAGTCAGGGGTCTTAAAGACAGCGAGGGGATTTAATATCCAGGTGTCTTGAAGGCAACCAGGTGTCTTGAAGACAACCAGGGGTCTTGAAGACAACCAGGGGTCTTGAAGACAACCAGGGGTCTTGAAGACAACCAGGGGTCTTGAAGACAACCAGGGGTCTTGAAGACAACCAGGGGTCTTGAAGACAACCAGGGGTCTTGAAGACAACCAGGGGTCTTGACAGCCAGGGGTCTTGAAGACAACCAGGGGTCTTGACAGCCGGGGGTCTTGAAGACAACCAGGGGTCTTGACAGCCAGGGGTCTTGAAGACAACCAGGGGTCTTGACAGCCAGGGGTCTTGAAGACAACCAGGGGTCTTGAAGACAACCAGGGGTCTTGAAGACAACCAGGGGTCTTGACAACCAGGGGTCTTGAAGACAACCAGGGGTCTTGACAGCCAGGGGTCTTGAAGACAACCAGGGGTCTTGACAGCCGGGGGTCTTGACAGCCGGGGGTCTTGACAGCCGGGGGTCTTGACAGCCGGGGGTCTTGACAGCCGGGGGTCACTCTCCTACAAGACCAGAATAACTGTCTGATATCAAAAGATCTAATTTTTACTTCTACTCCTGTTGGGTTCTCTGACTTCTGTTGTTTAAAACAGTAGGTATTGGTTTCTGTTTAAAACAGTAGGTATTGGTTTCTGTTTAAAACAGTAGGTATTGGTTTCTGTTTAAAACAGTAGGTATTGGTTTCTGTTTAAAACAGTAGGTATTGGTTTCTGTTTAAAACAGTAGGTATTGGTTTCTGTTTAAAACAGTAGGTATTGGTTTCTGTTTAAAACAGTAGGTATTGGTTTCTGTTGTTTAAAAAGAGTAGGTCTTGGCTTCTGTTGTTTGAAACAGTAGGTCTTGGCTTCTGTTGTTTAAAACAGTAGGTCTTGGCTTCTGTTGTTTAAAACAGTAGGTCTTGGCTTCTGTTGTTTAAAACAGTAGGTCTTGGCTTCTGTTGTTTAAAACAGTAGGTCTTGGCTTCTGTTGTTTAAAACAGTAGGTCTTGGCTTCTGTTGTTTAAAACAGTAGGTCTTGGCTTCTGTTGTTTAAAACAGTAGGTCTTGGCTTCTGTTGTTTAAAACAGTAGGTCTTGGCTTCTGTTGTTTAAAACAGTAGGTCTTGGCTTCTGTTGTTTAAAACAGTAGGTCTTGGCTTCTGTTGTTTAAAACAGTAGGTCTTGGCTTCTGTTGTTTAAAACAGTAGGTCTTGGCTTCTGTTGTTTAAAACAGTAGGTCTTGGCTTCTGTTGTTTAAAACAGTAGGTCTTGGCTTCTGTTGTTAAAACAGTAGGTCTTGGCTTCTGTTGTTAAAACAGTAGGTCTTGGCTTCTGTTATCTGTAAAACAGATCGGTGCCTCCAACTCCTGTTTAAACAGGTTCCTTTCTGTCTGTTAAACGATATAATTCGGCTTTAATTAATATTGTCAATTTTTTTTCTAGTATCCACTTATATATATTTTTTCGTATAATTTCCAGAATTTTCGTATAATTTCCAGATTTTTTGTATAATTTCCAGATTTTTCGTATAATTTCCAGATTTTTTGTATAATTTCCAGATTTTTCGTATATTTTTCAAGTTTTTGTATTTTTTTTTCTTTTACTAATATTTTCCCACAGCTTCGTACATCTGTGATTTTTCTTTTTCCAAATTTTTTTTGCTCATTTTTTTGAATTTTCTAAAATTTTTTCGGTTTTTTCCCCTCCAATTTTCGACACTTTCAAAAAAGTTCGTCCTTTTATCTGCAAGGGGTTAAACTTTTTCCCTTTAAAAAATTGTAACCCGCGGGAAAATTAATTTTAAATTTTGTTTCAACTCCGCCATTGGGGGGGGGGGAGGGAGGGGGGGGGGAGGGGGGAAGACGGGCCCAGACGAATTGAGGGGGGGAAGGGTTGCGCCAACATATTGGAGGGAATGGGGTGCTGGGCTAGAGGCAGGGTGGGAGGAGGGGATGCGGGGGGTTAGGAACTGCGGAGGGGTAAACGTAGGGGGGGTAATGGAACTGGGGAGGGGGTGGGAACGTAGGGAGGGGGGCGGGAACGTAGGAGGGGGGTGGGGAACGTGGGGTGGTAGGAACGTGGGGAGGGGGGGTAGGAGCGTAGGAGGAAATAGGAACTAGGTGGTGGGAACTAGGGGGTTTTGGGGGAACGTAGGGGGGAGGGTAGAACGAGGGGGGTGGTAGGAACGTAGGGAGGGTGCTAAAACGTGGGGAGGGGCGGAACTGGGGAAGGGGTGGGGGAAGGGGGGAGGATGTAAACGTAGGGGGGTGTACGTAGGAGGGTGGTGGGAACGAAAAGGGGAAAGGAACGTGGGAGGGGTGGGAAACTAGGGGATTAGGAACGTAGGGAGGGGGAAAAACGTGGGGAGGGGGGTTGGAACGTAGGGGGAGGGTAGGAACGGGGGAGGGTATGGGAACGTAGGAGGGGGTAGGAACGTAAAAGGGGAAACGTAGAGGGTTGAGGAAAAAGGGGGGGGTAGAACTGGGAGAGGGTAGAACGGGAGATCGGGAACGAGGGGGGTGCTGGGAACTGGGGAGGGTGCTAGAACGAAGGAGGGTGGTAGGAAAAAAGGGAGGGTGGTAGGAACTAGGAGGGGGGGTAGGAACTGAAGGGTGAAGAACGTGGGGAGGGGAGAACGTAGGGAGGGGTGGGGAACGTAGGGAGGGTGTGGGAATTAGGGAGGGGGGTTGGAACGTAGGGGGAGGGGTAGGAACGGGGGGGAGGGGGTGGGGAACGTAGGGGGGGTGATAGGAAACTGGGGGGTGTAGGAACGTAGGGAAATGGTGGGAACGTAGAGGTTGTGGAACTGGGGAGGGTGTGGGAACGTAGGGGGGATGGTGGGAACTGGGGAGATGCTGGGAACGTAGGGGGGGCGGGGAACGTAGGGGGTGCTAGAACAAGGGGGTGTAGGAACATAGGAGGGGGTAGGAACGTAGGAGGGGGTACTAGGGAGGGGGGAGGAACGTAGAAAGGGATGGGAACGTAGGGGGGGTGGGGGAAGAGGAGGAGGTAAAAACGTAGGGAGGTGGTGGGGAACGGGGGAGGGGGTTTCGAACGTAGGGGGGATGGTAGGAACTGGGGAGGGTGGTAGAACGTAGGAGGGGATGGGAAACGAGGGGGGGTGGAACGTAGGGAAAGGGTGGGAACGTAGGGGGGGTTTAGGAAAAAGGGGAGGTGGTGGGAACGTGGGTGGAGGGGAGGGATTAGAACGTGGGGAGGGTGGGAACGTGGGGAGGTGCTAAAACAAAGGGAGGGTGGTGGGAACATGGGAGGTGTAGAACTAGGGAGGGGGTACGTAGGAGGGGTAGGAACGTGGGAAGGTGTGGGAACAGGGCTGGTAGAACGTGGGGGAGTGGGAACTAGGGGGGGTGGTGGGAACGTGGGGAGGGTTTTGGAACTAGGGGGGAGGTAGGAACGTGGGGAGGGGGTAGAACGTAAGGGTAAGGGAACGTAGGGAGGGGGTAGAAGTAGGGGGGGGAAGGGGGGGGAACTAGGGGGGTTTTAAACATAGGAGGGGTAGGAACGTAGGGAGGAGGAGGAACTAGAGGATTAAAACAGGGGGGGTCTGGGAACGTAGGAGGTGTAGAACAAAGGGGACGTGGTAGGAAAAAGGGGAGGGGGTAGGAACGTAGGGAGGTAAGAACTGGGGGAGGGTGGGGGAACGTAGGGTAAGGAACAGGGGGGGTAGCAAGAAAAGGGAGGTAAGGAAGGTGGGGAGGACAAAAGGGGGGAGGGTAAAGGGAAAGGTAGGAGGTCAGGGGGGGGTTTAGCAAAAGTAAGAGGGTACAGGAACGTGGGGAGGGTAGGGATACTAGGGATACAAAAACGGGGGAGGCACGGAACTGGGGGGGTACAGAATTAGGGGGGTACAGGAACTAGGGAGGTGTAGAACGTAGGGTGTGGAACGGGGGAGGGTAGTGGGAACGGGGGAGGGGTGGAACTTTGAGGATAAGAACTGGGAGGGTAAAGGGAACGTGGGGAGGGTGTGGGAAACGAGGGGGGTTTGGAAAGTTGGGGGGGAGCGGGAACTAGGGGTAGCAAAACAGGGGCTCGGGAACATGGGAGGTGGGGGAACGTAGGGGGGGTTCAGAACTTAGGAGGGTTAAAAGTAGGGGGGATAACGGGAAATGGGGAGGGTACAAAACGTATGGGGGTAAAGAAGGTAAAAAGGGTACAAAACGTAGGAGGGATGTAGGAACTTAGGGGGTAAGGAATTGGAGGTTAAAAGGGTAGGGGGGATAACAGGAGCATAGGGGGGTAAAATAACTATGGGGTACGGGAACTAGGGGGGGTGCAAAAACGGGGAGGTTTTGGGAACTAGGGGGTATGGGAACGAAAGGGGGGTAGCAACGTAGGAAGTAATACGTAGGGGGGGTAGCGGGAACGTAGGTAAGGAAGGTAAGGAGGGTACAGAACGTAGGGGTGTAGAACTAAGAGGGTACGGGAACAAAGGAGGGTACGGGATCTAGGAGGTACAGGAACGAAGAGGGTGGGAAGGGTAAGGAGGGTAGCACAACGGGGGAGGAAACGGAAGGGAAAGGAGGGCCCAGAACGTAGGGGGTACGGGAACGTAAAGGGATAGAAGGGGGGAGGGTGTAAAATAAGGGGGGTAAAAAAAATGAAAGGGGAGCGGAAAGTCGGGGGTAGCAGAACTAGGGGGGGAAGTAGGAACGTGGGGAGGGTAGCAGAAACTAGGGGGGGACAGAACTAGGGGGAGAAAAGGGTAAGGAACAAAGGAGTAGTGGGAAGGGCAAGTTACAACGTAGGGGGGGTACGGGACCGTAGGGGGTAGTAGGAATTAAGGGGTAAGAAGGAGGGGGGTAGCGGGAAAACGTTGGAGGTATGGGAACGGGGGAGGGTAGAGGAACGTAGGGGGGGAGTGAAACTAGGGGGGTTTTTGTAAAAATTCCTGTAAAAGGAATGTACCCGGGATGGTAGGAACGTAGGTAGGGGGGTAAAACAGGGGGGGGATAACGTAGGGGGGGGAAATAAGGGGGTAAGGTGGTATAAGTGGGGGGGTGTAGAATTGGGGGGGCTGAAAAATTGGGAGGGGTAGTATGTAGGGGGTTAAATTAGGGGGGCTGTATAATGTGGGGAGGTGGTAAATGTGGGGGGGGTTAAAATTGGGGGGGTTAAATTGGGGGGGGTAAAATTTGGGGGGGTTAGAAATTTAGGGGGTAATGGGGGGAGGGGAAAAATTTGGGGGGGTTAGAAATTTGGGGGACTGAGAAAAGTGGGAGGGGGATAATTTTGGGGGGGGTGGTTAATGCGGGGGAGGGGGTATAATGTGGGAGGCGGAAAAGGGGGAGGGGGGTAGTAATGTAGGGGGGTGGTGTAAAAAGGGGGGTGTTAATTGGGAGGGGTAGTAATGAGGGAGGGTGGTAAAATTTGGGGGACGGGGTGAAATTGGGGGGGGTGGTAGAAGGGGGAGGTATAATGTGGGAGGTGGATAAGGGGGAGGGGGGTTTGAAACGGGGGGGAGTAATTGGGGGGGGTTAGAATCAGGGATTAGTAAGGGGGGGAGGGGGTAGTAATTTGGGGGGTTAAAATTTGGGGGGAGGGGGTAAATGTGGATGTTAATCAGGAGGGGGTAGAAGGGGGGAGGGGGGAGAATCGGGGAGGGGGGATATTTGGAGGGGGGTATAATGTGGGGGGGTGGTTAATTGGGGAGGGGGGTTGAATGAAAGGGGGGGGGTAGTAATGTGGGAGGGGGAGTAATTGGGGGGGGTTAGTAATGTGGGGGGTTAGAATTGGGAGGGGGTATAATGGGGGAGGTGGTAGTAATGTGGGAGGGGGGTATAATGGGGGGGGGGTTTTAATTTTGGGGGGGTGGTATAATGTGGGGGGGTTTGTAACGGGGAGGTGAGTAATTTGGAGGGGGATAATGTGGGGGGGTGGTAGTAATTTTGGGGGGGTTTGTAATGCAATTAAAAGGGGGGAGGAGTAAAATTGGGGAGGGGGTATAATGTGGGAGGGGGAGAAATGGGGGGAGGGGGTATAAGCAGGGGGTGGTAGAATGTTGGAGGGGGAGAATTGGGGGGTGGTTGTAATTTTTGGGATGAAATGTGGGGAAGGTTTTTTAACAAGGGGGGTAAAGGGGGGGGGTATAAGTGGGGGTGGAGTAATGTAGGGGGGTTGAATGCAGGGGGGGGTTAAAATTGGGGGGGTGTAGAATTTTGGGGATTAAAATTTGGGGGGAGGGTGGAGAAAAGGGGGGAGGGGGTTATAAGCAGGGGGGGTGGTATAATTGGAGGGGGACTAACGGGAGGTTTAATGTGGGGGTTTTTGTGGGGGGGTGATAATGTGGAGGGGGGTTTTGAATCAGGGGGTGTAGTAATTGGGGGGGGAGGAAAGGGGGAGGGGATAAGGGGGGAGGGGGGTATAATGGGGGAGGGGGTAGTAATGGGGGAGGGGTGTAATGGGGGGGGTGGTATAATGGGGGGAGGGGGTTGTAATTTGGGGGGGTGTAGAAATTGTGGAGGGTTTAACGGGGGGGTGGTATATTGGGGAGGGGGTATTTTTGGGGGGGGGGGTTAATCGGGGGGTGGTAAATGTGGGGAGGGGGGTGTAAAGTGGGGAGGGGGGTAGAAATTTTTGGGGAGGGGGGTAAATGGGGAGGGGGTATAATGAGGGAGGGGTTTAAATGAGGGAGGTGGTAGTAATGGGGGAGGGTGGAATAATTTAGGAGGGGTGTAAAGGGGGAGGGGGTAAAAAGGGGGAGGGTGGAGAAGGGGGGGGGTTAGAAAGGGGGGGAGGGGGGGAAATTTGGGGAGGGGTTTAATTGGGGGGTGGGTATAATTTGGGGGGGTGGTAAAATTTGGGGAGGGGTAGTAATGTGGGGTTGGGTAGT